>CM045928.1:2152500-2502500 GCA_025177825.1 Aechmea fasciata | reverse complement strand
TAAGGTCCTGACGTCCTCGTCAGTCCAATCACACACACAACCCACGATCACCAGGCGATGTGAGACTCGTCTCGCTAGCTCGTCATCCAGACCCTGGCTCAGCCGAGACTCGCCACACATGTCCAGCTGGTGAATCGGCTCTGATACCAAATGTAACGACCCAGCCCACTAGCAACAATAACTCGTTGGGCCCAACCACCGGCCCAAAAAATGCTTAAGCCCAGTTATTATTACTAGTGTCCAAGTCTCATATAAACCCAATGACAACCCCATTCCCATCCGATGTGGGACAATTGGGTGTCACAAGTAAGGCCATGAATACCATGAAACCTCCATGGGAGCTCAAGTGCTCTAATGGTGGATGGTTAGGGTTGATGTTAGAGGCCAAATGAATGGTTCTAATGACTTAAGGAAGGTACTAGAGTGCTTCCTAGGTGATCCAAAGCTGTCTTTTGCTTGTGGATGAGATCAATCTAGGAGCAAACCCAATTTGGCATTGTTAGGGTTTGGAAATTGGGGCATTTGCCCTAGAGTGTTTCCAAGGCAAATTGACCTTGTGAAAACCTAATTGGGGGTATTCCCGACGCGTGGGACAACTCCGTTTGTCGAAACGAAAAGCCTAGATATGTGCTACCGTGTAAATCGGCCATATTTGGGCTCTGTTTAACGCGCAGCTCACAACCTAGGCATCGGATAGCCACGAAACTCGAACCACAACTCCACCGTAATATTTTAAGGTGGGGTGCATTCCAGAATCGTTGGATTTCTTTCTATATCTATTTTACTTTTGTTGAGCATATTATATTGTAGGATATTCATGCATGATAGGTAGTGAGTATTTATGCTTATGGTTGAACCTCAATACTTTGTTTTAATGTGGATAAACTTAGTGATTGAAATGGAACCATAGGAGGCACAAGAACTAGAACCCTATACATATGTGAGTATGACAATGGACTTGATCATAGTAAACAAAGGTGATATTGAACATAGAGACGAGATTGGCATCGAGATGACAATAGTTAAACCTAGTTTAACTTTAGTGGGATTATGGCAAGAATGACATAGTATGATAAGGTAGCAACCTATCATTGACATAGTGACATTGTGGCTAGCGGCTATGAATCCTCAAGTTGAGGATTAGATCGATACTCATGATAAGTCTATTGACTCGAGGGAGGTAGCTCCTCCTCGAGCGGTGCGTTCCGGAACAGTCATCACGGGGAGCGCGGTCCCCGAAGACGGTCCCTCGGGTCTTGTAGTGCTTAGAGCCTCCCCGATTTAAAGGAATTTGGGTTATGAGTTCTTGGGGTTAACTATATTAACCGGTAAGATTGGGTAAAGAGCCAAGTAAAATAAAGTAGAGAGCATGCATGGATAGTTATCTACATTTGATTATCTATTCACTGACCTCTCTTTTGCAGGCATAGTATTTGCATATAGTTCGGTTACTATTTTCTTTTCTTGTAATACTTATGCCTAAATAGACCTAGTGGGTAAGTCGGCGAGGTCGGTTGCCGAGCCCACTGGGAATTTCATTGTAGTTCTCCCACCACCAAACCTACAGGTCCTAGCATGAGCGGGGCAACGGAGGACCGGGCCAAGGGTGTAGCGCCATAGCTAGTGGCCACCGGAGTTCGCATTAGACATTCCTTTTTGGTATACGTGTATCAACTTTATTTTGTTGATCTATAGTTGTTAAGTTGTAAACAATCATATAATTTTGTGGGATGTCAAATTGTAAAAAGATATGATGGTTAAAGCAAATGAATGTACTAGTTTTTGTTATGTGTATTTGGTTAAAAAGTAATCAAATAGCATGTATGATTTTTATTATAGTTTAGAGCTTTTACTTCCGCTGTGATTGTTGCTTGCCCTCGTGCAAGCCTTGTATAATTGTAAATCTCTCTTTGTTTGCTTTATTATACTTGTTGCTAGAGCCTTGGGCGGGCAGGGGAGGCCCTGTCCATTCGGCGTCTGTTGACGTAGCCGAACCCGACCAAAGAGGCGGGTAGCGGGACGTGACAGATAAAATGGTATCAGAGCGTAAACGGAAGAAAGCAAAGGTCTAGGATGGACTTAGGAACCTTAGGATTGGAGACCTTAGGGACTTAGGAAACGTTTAACATGGATTTGGAAAATGCGAAAGCTAGTCAATTGGGTTGAAATTAATACTTCTCTAGAGGGAATTAGAGATGGATTTGGGTGTTTATTTATTTTCTTCTTAAGGGATTGCGTGGGGCGGCCGACCACAAAATACCGAGAGTTGAAAATAATTGCACTTATTCGCTTTCGCTTAATTGGGTAGCTATTTTGGAACGAATAAGTATCACGTGTGCCAAGTATTAATACGTGTGTGCTACGTTTCAGGACGTGATGGCATTACGAGGACGCCCTAGGACGCGATCCGCGGCGGCACCACCTCCTGAGGTGCCCGAGCAAGCTGGATTGGGCGACGTACGCGAGCTGCGAGCCCAGGTGGCGGCTTTGGCCGGGGCTATGAAGCAGCAGGTGGAGCAACTTAGCAGGCTCCACGACTTGGTGGCCCAGCAGACGGCGGCGGCTCCTGTGCCGCAGGACCCGACTACACCTGTTGAGCTTGCAGCACCACCTCTAATGACGGTGGCGGTTCCAGTGACGGTCATGCCTCCGCCAGCTTCGGGTTCGTCGGCTCCTGATCACGACACCTTAGAGGCGGAGCAAGAACGGTCGTTGGCGGTATTGACGGCCTTCAAGCGGTTCAAGCCACCGACCTTCAACGGGAAAGACAAAGACCCGTGGATGATCGAGACGTGGTTGATCGCCATGCAGTCTTTGTTCGAGGACATCTATACCCTCGAGCGGGACAAAGTTCATTTGGCGGCCCACTGTTTCGAGGGGTCGGCGCGGCTTTGGTGGAGACAAGTGAAGAAGGACCGATCGTTGGACGACGCTTCCATGACTTGGGAGGCATTTCGGAAGGTACTGTTAATGGAGTATTTCCCCGAAAGTGATAAGCGGAAGATCAAGGAGGACTTCCGTAAATTGAGGCAAGGGAATCGCACGGTGCGTGAGTACGAGAAGGAGTTCACGCACCTAATCAACTGTGTGCCGAGCTTGATCCACGGCGATAGGGACCGGGCGGAGACATTCGAGCGTGGGCTAAGGCCGGACATTTTCAAGACGATCCATGATCTCCGGCTGAAGACCTACGAGGAGGTCCTTGACCGCGCACTTTGGGTGGAGTGCGGTAATGCCATTGCGCGGGAAGAGCGCGAGGCATTTGAGAAGGACAATGAGAGGGACAAATCCAAGAAGCGGCCATCCGGCGGGTCCGCAGGGCAGTCGAGTTCGAAGCGACCCCCACGACCCCAGCGATCATAGTGGCGGGGTGGTAGGAGTCAGACTCAGAGCCATACCACCTACCCCTGTCTGATATGCGGCGGAGAACACCGAGTTACCACTTGCCAGCAGCGTGAGGACGGTGTTTTCGGTGTGGCCAGGCGGGCCACGTTGGTCGCGAGTGTCCGGGCGGTGCGTCACCTGCACCATCATCAGCTTCAGTCCAGTACACTCCGCGACAGCTGGCGGGACTGCCACCCGCTATGTCAGCTGGACGATTGTCAGGGCCTCGTCAGCAGGAGGCACCTCGAGCACCTAGTGGGTGGGTTTTTTCCACTCAGGTGGAGGAGCAGTCGACTCCAGTTCTAGTCCCGGACGACGTAGTGGCAAGTATTATTCTGATCAGAGGCACTAGAGCTAGAGCGTTATTCGATACTGGTGCATCTCATTCATTTATCAATGCATCATTCGCTAAGGCTCATGGGTGAGAGATCGTGCGTCAAGAGGATCATTGGTGGGTTAACTCCATTGAGCACTCTTTTAGTGTGGATGAGGAGTGCGAGGACTGTCCAGTACAGATTGGAGATTGGATTATGCCGATCGATCTTCTAGTAGTAGAGCGGTTGTCAGGATTTGACGTAGTCTTGGGGCTCAACTGGCTCTCTAAGTACTATGCAGTTATTGATTGTGATAGGAAGGTCGTCACTTTTCGTGAGCCTAACCAAGAAGAAATGGTCTACCAAGCGTGTAAGGGTGCGCGCTTTGTGGCAACCATATCGTCGATGAGGGCGAAGAAAATGATTAAGGGTGGTTGCAAAGCTTATTTAGCGACCATTGTAGACACCCAAAAGGAGCACCCGAAATTGGGTAGCATTCGGGTAGTATGCGAGTACCCGGATGTGTTTCCGGCGGAGTTACCGGGATTGCCTCCGGACCGAGAAATTGAGTTCGTCATTGACTTAGTCCCCGAGCGGCGCCAATCTCGAAGGCTCCGTACAGAATGGCACCGGTGGAGCTAAAGGAACTTAAGGCACAGTTGCAAGACTTGCTCGATAAAGACTTTGTGCGGCCGAGCGTGTCTCCTTGGGGAGCTCCGGTGCTATTTGTAAAGGAGAAGGACGGCACACTTCGACTCTGCGTTGATTATCGCGAGTTGAATAAGGTCACAATCAAGAACAAGTATCCATTGCCGAAAATTGACGATTTATTCGATCAGTTGCAAGGGTCAAGAGTATACTCAAAGATCGACCTTCAGTCGGGGTATCATCAATTGAAGATACGGCCGAAGGATGTGCACAAAACAGTGTACCGTACGCGGTATGGCCATTATAAGTTCACGGTCATGCCATTCGGGACAGAGATACCTATCATGCTACTATGTCAAGAAGACCATGCCACTCTTGCTATCATTCAATCACTCGGCTAACTCGTACATTGTTCCAACTCAATCTCAATGTGACGCACTTGATATTTGTAAATTGCGAGGTTCAAGGTTTGATGTGAGTTTTGAGCTTTTTTAGACTTTCTGGAAGGCCGTAGACAATGTTACGACCTATGGCTCAAACCCCGAGACTAGAGGTTTAAAGCTGTGCGCCAAAACCTAAAAAGTAGGATTTTGGAACAGCTCTCGGATTGCTGTTTTCGGGCAAGTGTACCGGTACAGGGCTGATGGTTGTACCGGTACAGGCATGATGGTTGTACCGGTACACTTTGAAATTTGTACCGGTACAAATGGCAGTTTTCTGAAAACTCGAGGCTCGGGTTTGACATTTTCGTGGAATTTGTACCGGTACACTTTCCCGTGTACCGGTACACTTTGGCAGAATCTGAATAGGTTGAACTGCAGGGGTGTTTTTGTATTGTAGCATGTCACGCCCCGGGACCCAGCGGAAGCCCGCCCGGCGCGTGCCCAGACCCGCCGTATGTCTACAACATACAAGGCGTCTAACAAAAACGATAAATAACCACAAAAATAAGAAGAATCTAGAAGCATCAGAGCAGTATAACAACTAGAATTCTAAACTAATAAGCATACAAGAAGTAGATAAATAAAAGTACCAAGATTCCACTAAGAACTATAAAAAGAGGTACAACCAAAGATCCCAAAGTAAAAACTAACATAATGCATGGTGATCTCTATAAATAGATACAAAAGTCGCTCTCTCACATAACACAAAAGAGAGGAAAAACCGCCTAAACGGTAGTGGCAAAGAAGCTAGCTAACTAGGCGACTCCCTTGCCGCGATCCCTTGCCTCTGCCGGTGCCGAAGGCTCTGAAACACATTAGAAAAGAGGGCGTAAGAACTATTCATTAATAGTTCCCAGTGGGCAATTACTGACTTCAGTTGCATGCTCCACTAGGCCCAAAACTAAGCAATTAAGTGTAAGCGAAATAAATAACGAGTAAGCTACTATAGCATGATATCTCACATGTGTAAATACGCAATTCTAAGCATGAATAGAAAGCACCATAAGTAAAACGAAGCTCCCAACTTGATAGTAAAAGATTTAAGTTTACTATTCTAATCAAGATCCACAATGTCCACATGTGATAGTAAAGTGTTAAAGTTTACTATTCTAGTCAAAGTCCACAGTTTTCTTTAAACTACTTTAAGTTTACGTACAATAAAATCAACCCGAAGGCGATATGGCCGATGCCCACCCGAAGGCTGCCTAGCCCAAATGCCGAGCCTAATGGCCCCGTAGTAGTCAACATTCCCACCCTAGGAATGAGACTGTCCTACGGCAATCCACTTCGGCGCCCAATCTCGCACGGTGAATACATAGATCGCGTTGGCCAACTCCGGAGTGCCGGCTTGTAGGGAGCGACCCTCACAAGCATGTGCAAATGAGCACAATGGCATATAGTCACAAGAACTGTCACAAGTCTCAAATCATCATGTCTCTAACATGAAAAGTAAAGCAAATAAGTCCAAGGCCTGTCTCTATGTCATCATGTCTCTAACATGGAATAATAGATGTCAGTGGCCTATGTCAAAGTCTCTATGTTGCAGTTTCATAGTTTTCTAAGTTAAGTGCCGCTTGATGACACTTAATCTTTCTAAGTTCCAACAAGAGTTCAATGTCGATAAATATATTATCTAAGTTATATAAACATGAATGACACACTCCTAGGTGCCCACACATGCATGTTGTTTAACCCAGAAAGCTCTACTATATAGAGTGAAAATTTTATCATACATAAGGCATGCAATTTAAGGGTTCCAAAATTCATAATAATTCTATCTAGCATGAAAATGCTTTTAAAAGAATTAAACCAAACCGAAAAAGCACTTAGGAGCCATTTGCTCCTATGCTCATGAAGCCAAACCCACCAAGTGCGAAGAACGTTGCTCCGAACCGCTAAAGAAGCGTCGATTATCACTCCTTGAGTCCTAAAAAGCAAACCCTAGGAGTTACAAGCTAAGAAAACGAACCATGAGTTCAATCTTTAAAGAACTCTACAAAAAGGGTGAAGAAAACTCACCGAACGCGAAGGAAACTCTCACGATCTCCAAATGGGAGTTAGAATCCTTGCAATCCAACCTAAACCAAAGTTCTAAACCCATCAATTAGGTCTAAGAAGCCCTAAAACGAAAATCTCCAAAACCTAGCCCTAGAATCCCATTCTAGGGTTTCATCACACAAAAAGCCTCAAAATCCGAATCTAGAGGAAGAGAACTTGCATGATGCTTACCTCTAAGATGCTTCAAATCAAGTTCAAGAGGCTCTAGGGTTGAAGCTTGATCCTCTACCAAGCTCCAATCAAAAGCTCCAAAACTCCAACAATGGAGGAAATAGGCTCTACCAAGCAAAAGAGAGCAAAGAGAGGGTTTTAATCCTCAAAAACCCATCCAAAACCAAGGAGAAATGAAGAAGATGGAGTGGAGGGAGCTCTTACCTCTTCTATTGCTGTGAAGAACACAAGGGAGAGCCCTAGAGGCGAGGCTTGCACTAATAGAAGTGCTACAATAGCCAAAAACCCCCTGCAGTTCGGTATGCTCGAAAACTGCCAGCTTGTACCGGTACAAATCCATTTTGTACCGGTATAAACCCTGCGAAACAACCAAACCCGAGCCTCGGGTTTGCCAAGTCTGCCCTTTTATACCGGTAAAAATTTCGGTTTGTACCGGTATAGCCATCATTTTGTACCGGTATAGACACCATTTTGTACCGGTACAAGGCACAGAATTTCCAACCCGAGAGCCACCTAAAATCCAACTTTTTAGACTTTAGGGCTTGGGATTCATCCCCAAACCTCGGTACACGCGCCATAGGTCGGAACATAGTCAACGACCCTCCAGAAAATCTGGAAAAGCTCCAACACAAGTCAAATACTCGAACTCCGCAATTTGCACAAGTCCAGTATGTTACATAGCACCTCTATATCAATACCCCACACCCCCTAGGACTTTTTTTATGCCGAGGATAGAGAGGAAAGAGGTAAGGTAGTCCCTCTTTTACTCTCTTTGGATTTTATCTCCGTTTCTCTTGGATTTTTGGAGTTTAATTCCTCTCTTTTGCTTCTTGGTGCATTTTCCACCTTGGGAGAAGCTTGGAGCTTGGTTTGGTACTTGATCGAGGAGAGATATTCAAGCTTTGGAGAGTTTGATCCTTGTTTGAAGCTTCTAAGAGGTTAGCTTCATATCTATTCCTCTAGATTTGGGTTTTTATACTTTTTACTAGATGAAACCCTAGAATGAGAATTTAGGGTTTATTTTGGGCATTTTGGATTTAGGGCTTTTGAAGCTTGATCTCTTGGATTAGAACCTTACTCTAGGTGGGATTGGAAGGGTTCTAGCTCTCTTTTGAAGCTTGAGGGGAATTACTACTCTATAGGTGAGTTTTTGCCCCATTTATTCGAAATGCTTAATGATTGAACACATAGTTCATCGTTTTGATGTTGTAACTCCTTTAGCTTACTTCTTAGGGCGCTGGGAGTGTGGATCGAAGCTTCGTTAGCGTTTCGGAAGATCGCGTGAAGTTTCGGTGGGTTTGACCTCATCAAAAATAATGAGAAAATCTCATTTGTGATGGTTTGAGTTTCGTAAAATGAAAAATCATACATTTTCATACTAGATGCATCAATTGTGAATTTTAGAATGCTTAAAGTGCATATCTTATGTATGATGCATATTTAAACCTCTATGTAGTAGAGAGATGCCATATTGGGTGCATGCATGTGAGTAGCATTCTTTTAATTGATTGGTGATCATGTTTTATATAATGAAGTCGACATTTGCTATACACTCTTAGACTTGGAACTCATGCTTGGCATAGGAGGAAACTGTTGGGGTAAAAAAATTTTTGAAATTCAAAATTCAAATTTGAAAATATAAAGGAAAGAAAATAGAGAAAGGAAAGCTCAAAAAAGGGGAAAAAATCCAATAATTTTCGAATAATTTTCAAATGAAGAAATCCTAGCTTATTTGGATTTTTCTTTTTCTCTCTTTCTTCTTTTAATCTTTTCCTTTCTACTTGTCCACATGAGGATTTAATTCCCCTCCTCCCTCTGCGCTAGCAGCAACAAGGAGAGGGTGTGCTATGTGCACACCCTCCCACCCCAGGACAAAAGAGAAAAAGAAAAAAAAAAGAGAAGAAGAAAAAAAAAAAAAGCATGGCTCTTTTATTTGGCGATTCCGACGACGACGACGACGACGACGACGACAATGACGACGACGATGGCGATCATGGCGATTCCTCCAACGACAACAAGAGATGTGCATGCATACGAAAAGCGTAAGCACGATTTTTTGTTGGTTTGATCAACCCGACCATCTTCGTGATAGGTTTCGAACCGATCAAATCTGACATCAAATCGTAGCCTCACGTACGTATGCCTGATTAATCTCTAAAATGTGCGGCCATCTTCGTGATAGGCTCGACACAGTCGAACAAACACCGGATACTTTATTAACTAAACCGTGCGGCCATCTTCGTGATAGGCTCGACATGGGTATGAAAAAAAAATGTGCGGCCATCTTCGCGATAGGCTCGACATGATAGAAAGCGAAAACCGTGCGGCCATCTTCGTGATAGGCTCGACATGGATATAAAAAAAACGTGGGGCCATCTTCGTGATAGGCTCGACACGATTAAACTTCGCGTATTTAAATAAGACGCGATAACAAAAAGATACATATGATAGTAAAAAAAAAAGGGACGGGTTCCGATTCGTCATTTTCGTCCGATTCGATCGTATTGCGCGACGTGATCAATTTCACGTTAAAAAAAAGGAGTTGGCAGTAAAAAAAAAAGAAAGAAAGGAAGAAAGAAGGAAAAAGGAAAAGAAAACAAAAATAATTGGTTTTCTCTTTCTCACAATCAGCAAACAAAAAAAAAAGAAAAAGAAAAGGAAAAAGAAAAGAAAAGAAAAAGAAAAGAAAAGAAAAGAAAAAAAATAGAATTTGGAGAATTTGATTTGTTTTGTTTTGAAAATGGTTCAATCCATCCTGGGCCCAATCCGAACTGAACAGGATCCAACTTGAACCAACTCGAGCCGAATTCGGTTCAATCCGAACCGAACCATAAGAGACCCGACTTGAACCGAAGTGGTTCTGGCTTGAACCGAACCAGGAAGGAGTCGACTTGAACCGAAGCGGATCCGATCCGAACTGAACCAAATCGAATCGGATCCGAACCAAACCGGATCCTGTCTGAACTGAACCGAACAGGATTCAACTTAAGCCAAAGTGAATCAGATCAGAAATGAATCGAACCAGAATTGAGTTGAACCGAACCCAAGAAGGTGAACCGAACACAAAACAATGAACTGAATCGCCTCGCGAGTCGGTTCAACTCGGATCGAATTAAGACTCAAGAGCTTTGGACCAAACCAAATAATTAACTGGTTCGACCTGAACCGAACTAAAAGTTGGTTCAACTCAAACTGAACCATAGAGGGTCCGACTCGAGCCGAAGGAGATTCAACCCGAGCCGAAGGAGATCCAACCCGAGCGAACCAAATCATATGTCGGGTTCGAGCCAGGCCAAGTCGAACTAATTACAAGTCGGTTCAGCCTAAACCGAACCATAAGGGACTCGACTTGAACCAAAACGGATCCGATCCAAACTAAACCGAACCAGATCCCTCTGAACCAAATCAAAGAACTCGAATGGAAGCGAATCCGATCCGAACTGAACCGAACAGGATCCCTCTGAACCAAACCAAAGTATTCGACTTGAACCGAACCAGGAAGGAGTCAACCTGAACCGAAACAGATTCGATCCGAACTAAACCGGATTCGAACCAAACTAGATCCCATCTGATCCAAACCAAACCAAATGGATTCAACTTGAAACGAAGTGGATCTGACTTAAACCGAACCAGGAAGGAGTCAACTTGAACCGAAATAGATCCGATCCGAACTGAACCGGATCCGAACCAAACCGGATCTCTTCTGAACCGAACCAAACAGGATTCAACTTGAACCGAAGTGAACCCGATCCGAACCGAACCGGATTCGAACCAAATCAGATCCATCTGAACCATAAAGGATCTGACTCGAACCGAAGTGGGCCCGATCCGAACCGAATCATATAAGATCCGACTTGAACCGGAGTTGGTCCAATCCGATCCAAGCCATGAAGGATCCGACTTGAACTGAAATAGGGTTGATCCAAACTCAATCACAAAGGATCCGACTCGAACCGAAGTGGGTCCGACCCGAACCGAATCAAGAAGCATCCGACTCGAACCGAAGTGGGTCCAACCCAAATCGAATCAAAAGGCATTCAACCCGAACCGAAGTGGAGCTGATTCGAAACAAATCAAGAAGCATTCGACTCAAGTCGAAGCGGATCCAATCCAAACCAAACCAAATGGACTGAAGGATCCGACTCGGACTGAAGTGAGTCCGATCCGAACCAAACCATGAAGGTCGCCCAACTCAAACTAGATCTTGATGGATTCCGAACCAAAGCATAACGGTTCAACCCAAACCAAGTCTTGATGGTTCCCGAATCAAAGCATAACGGTTTAACCCAGATCCAAAGTCGACAAACAAATCCCAAAACCCAAGTCCAGAGCCTCCGACCGAAACGTCGTTAAACTAAACCCAAATTTAGTCAACCGAAACGTCGTTAAACTAAACCCAATTCCAGAACCTCCGACCGAAACGTCGTTAAACTAAACCCAAATCCACTTCCGACTGAAACGTCGTTAAACTAAACCCAAACCCAACTTCGACCGAAACGTCATTAAACTAAACCTAAGTCCAGAACCTCCGACCGAGACGTCGTTAAACTAAACCCAGATCCAAATTTCCAAATCCACTTCCGACCGAACTGTCGTTAAACTAAACCCAAATCCACTTTCCACCGAAACGTCGTTAAACTAAACCCAAAATGCAACTCCGACCGAAACATCGTTAAACTAAATCCAAATCCACTTCCGACCGAGACATGGTTAAACTAAATCCAAATCCAACTTCCGACCGAAACGTCGTTAAACTAAACCCAAATTCAATGACCGTAACGTCTTTAAACTAAACCCAAATTCAATGACCGTAACGTCTTTAAACTAAATCCAAATTCAATGACCGAAACGTCTTTAAACTAAACCCAAACTCTAATGACTGTAACGTCTTTAAACTAAACCCAAATTCCAATGACCGAAACGTCTTTAAACTAAATCCAAATTTCAATCGACCACCCAGCCGTTAAATTGGGTATCCAGTCCTATGAAATTCATGTACAGTGGGGTATGCCCCTGCTTAAGCCATGTAACCGGCAAATCATATCAATAAAATTTTATTTGCCCGCTTTGCCTCTTTATTATCAGCATTTATATTTGGTCTCTTAATCGAGGGTTCCTTAATACCGAAAGTGTGGGGTAATTAACAGTAGATTCTTGAGTCTGTTGGAAGCCATGAACCTAACATCCTGATTTCAAAATAAAACTCAAACAAATTTAAATTCTACCATGAATGACCACTCGCCCTAGAAAAAAAAACCTACGGCGGGGCCGGTTTCGTTCGCGGCAGACAAAATGGCACGCCCGGTGGGACATGGTTTCACCCTCCATCTTTGAGACCAAATCCAACAATACTGATACGAGACTTATAAATAAACATGTGACCGATGAATATGACTTCATCCAAGTGGAGCAATGCAATCCGACAACATTGCCTCTTCCACCTCGGTCGAGATCAAAGCGAGGCATGTTGGTCATCCTCAAATATGGTATCACCATGAAGGACGTTTTGGCTACCACCATGTCCTGGTCTGCGACTCAAGTCATCAGGGGGCAGAATTATTCTCCAAGCAGAGCAATGCAATCGGACAACATCCAAGCGGAGCAATGCAATCCGACAACATTGCCTCTTCCACCTCGGTCGAGATCAAAGCGAGGCATGTTGGTCATCCTCCAATATGGCATCACCATGAAGGACGTTTTGACTACTATCATATCTTGGTCTGTCGCTCAAGTCATCAGGGGGCAGGATTATTCTGACTGACAAATCGCGGTTTTCTCCCTATCAACATCATATCGGGACTATTCGTTGCCGAGATAAGCGACGGTTTCCAACAACACCACATCCTCTACCTCGGAGGAGATCAAAGCAAGGAATTCCAATTTTCCTTCAAAAGACGTTCTGGCTACCACCATGTCCTGGTCTGCCGCTCAAGTCATCAGGGGGCAGAATTATTCTGACTGACAATCGTGATCTTCTTCCTCCCAAATGCATATCTTGACTTTTGGTCAAGGGCGTTCAATCCTTCATTTTTCGAAGATATCAGTTCATTCTCTTTTCCATTTGGTAATATCACGAAGAATGTTCTGACCATTGGCTGCTACTCAAGTCGTCCGGGGGCAAGATAACTGACACGGACAATTATTGTCCTTTATCGTCTGATTCGATAAAGGCACCACAATCCCAAAACCTTTGCACCCTAACTATTCGTCATATGGGGAATGAACGGAAAAGGGGCAATCAACACTCCTTTATCTTGAAGCCATATATACATTCTCGTCCCGGGAGGACGTAAACTTTGCTCTCATTGGAAAAACGAAATGAAGTTGATCATTTGAGAAGAATCAAAATGGATCAAATCGTAAAGTTCAATTCAGGATGAGCACATCCACTTCATATTTTTAGTTCATGACCATGAGGCATGGACTCATCATTTTTTTTTGTTAAAAAAAAAAGGGAAAAAAAAGCAAAAAAAAAAAAAAGCAAAAAAAAAAAAGGAAAAAAAACAAAAAAATAAAGACAAAGAAAAGCCAAAAAAAAAATCCCTCAGAACCCCGCTGTGAGAAAACCTACTCTAGGCTCACAGGCAAAAATTAGGGGAATGCTTCTGGCGAAAAAACCTAGCAGGCGTCAGCTGTCATAAAAATCTTGCAGACGATAGAATGTTGATTCATCTCTCCGTCAGGCATGCACAACAATGACGATACATCAGGTTGTTTCCAAAAAAAAAAAAAAAAAAAAAAAAAAAAATAATAAAAAAAAAAGAAAAAAAAAGGGTAGGTCTGCGTACTGTATGTGAAGATGTCCCTCGCCCTCCCATCCCATTTGAAGACATACATATATGTCACACGGAAAATTTTTTTTGACAGCTCTATCTACTGCATGGGAGAATCACCCCTTTCCCTCCCGTCCTATTTTGAAATCTTATAGATATGCCATTTTAAGGAGGTTTTATAGGGATTACCTTACCACATGCAAAGATGTATATATCCCAACGATCTTATTTTGAAGATCTACAGACGAAGGCCCAAAAGAAACTGTCCTATACAGAGCTTGATACTTTCTCGATTCAACTCATTCTCCAAAAAATTTCGGGTGAAGAAATATAGCTCTAAAGTGGCCTTTCATTAAAGGGTGTGCAAGTGTGTCAAGTTGCCAACATAATCCATGTTCAAAAGTCTTGGAGTGAACTTCTCACACATGGGAATAAGAATGTCACTCCTACTACATCGAAGTGAACAATATTGGTCTCAGAGTACCAGGCCTCTACAAAACTCTAAAGCATTTGAGTGAGGTTCCACTTGCCATCAAAAGCAACAAGAGACATCAACCTAGTAGAACTGCCTCTGGACTTCTGGGCCACATCATCCATTACGAAAGAAAATGACGAATTCGTTCGACTGCACATTTTTTCTGCTCTCCTAGCGCTCGCAAAAAAAATGTGGGGGGCACTTTGTTGGGGTAAAAAAAATTTTGAAATTCAAAATTCGAATTTGAAAATATAAAAGGAAATAGAGAAAGGAAAGCTCAAAAAAGGGGAAAGAATCCAATAATTTTTGAATAATTCCCAAATGAAGAAATCCTAGCTTTTTTTGGATTTTTCTTTTTCTCTCTTTCTTCTTTTAATCTTTTCCTTTCTACTTGTCCACATGAGGATTTAATCCCCCTCCTCCCTCTGCGCTAGCAGCAACAAGGAGAGGGTGTGCTATGTGCACACCCTCCCACCCCAGTACAAAAGAGAAAAAGAAAAAAAAAAGAGAAGAAAAAAAAAAAAAAGCATGGCTTTTTTATTCGGCGACGACGACGACGACGATGGCGATCATGACGATTCCTCCAACGACAACCAGAGATGTGCATGCATACAAAAAGCGTAAGCACGATTTTTTGTTGGTTTGATCAACCCGACCATCTTCGTGATAGGTTTCGAACCGATCAAATCTGACATCAAATCGTCGCCTCCGCCGTACGTATGCCTGATTAATCTCTAAAATGTGCGGCCATCTTCGTGATAGGCTCGACACAGTCGAACAAACACCGGATACTTTATTAACTAAACCGTGCGGCCATCTTCGTGATAGGCTCGACATGGGTATGAAAAAAAAACGTGCGGCCATCTTCGCGATAGGCTCGACATGATAGAAAGCGAAAACCGTGCGGCCATCTTCGTGATAGGCGCGACATGGATATAAAAAAAAAACGTGCAGCCATCTTCGTGATAGGCTCGACACGATTAAACTTCGCGTATTTAAATAAGACGCGATAACAAAAAGATACATATGATAATAAAAAAAAAGGGACGGGTTCCGATTCGTTATTTTCGTCCGATTCGATCGTATTGCGCGACGTGATCAATTTCACGTTAAAAAAAAGGAGTTGGCAGTAAAAAAAAAAAGAAAGAAAGAAAGAAAGAAAGAAAGAAAGAAAAAGGAAAAGAAAACAAAAATAATTGGTTTTCTCTTTCTCACAATCAGCAAACAAAAAAAAAAGCAAAAGAAAAGGAAAAAGAAAAGAAAAAAATAAGAATAGAATTTGGAGAATTTGATTTGTTTTGTTTTGAAAATGGTTCAATCCATCCTGGGCCCAATCCGAACTGAACAGGATCCAACTTGAACCAACTCGAGCCAAATTCGGTTCAATCCGAACCGAACCATAAGAGACCCGACTTGAACCGAAGTGGATCTGGCTTGAACCGAACCAGGAAGGAGTCGATTTGAACCGAAGCGGATCCGATCCGAACTGAACCAAATCGAACCGGATCCGAACCAAACCGGATCCTGTCTGAACTGAACCGAACAGGATTCAACTTAAGCCAAAGTGAATCAGATAAGAAATGAACCGAACCAGAATTGAGTTGAACCGAACACAAAACAATGAACTGAATCGTCTCGCGAGTCGGTTCAACTCGGATCGAACTAAGACTCAAGAGCTTTGGACCAAACGAAATAATTAACCGGTTCGACCTGAACCGAACTAAAAGTTGGTTCAACTCAAACTGAACCATAGAGGGTCCGACTCGAGCCGAAGGAGATTCAACCGAACGAAGGAGATCCAACCCGAGCGAACAAAATCATATGTCGGGTTCGAGCCAGGCCAAGTCGAACTAATTACAAGTCGGTTCAGCCTAAACCGAACCATAAGGGACTCGACTTGAACCAAAGCGGATCCGATCTAAACTGAACCGAACCGGATCCCTCTGAACCAAATCAAAGAACTCGAATCGAAGCGAATCCGATCCGAACTGAACCGAACAGGATCCCTCTAAACCAAACCAAAGTATTCGACTTGAACCGAACTAGGAAGGAGTCAACCTGAACCGAAACGGATTCGATCCGAGCTGAACCGGATTCGAACCAAACCGGATCCCATCTGATCCGAACCAAACCAGATGGATTCAACTTGAACCGAAGTGGATCTGACTTAAACCGAACCAGGAAGGAGTCAACTTGAACCGAAATAGATCCGATCCGAACTGAACCGGATCCGAACCAAACCGGATCTCATCTGAACCGAACCAAACAGGATTCAACTTGAACCGAAGTGAATCCGATCCTAACCGAACCAGATTCGAACCAAATCAGATCCATCTGAACCATAAAGGATCCGACTCGAACCGATGTGGGCCCGATCTGAATCGAATCATATAAGATCCGACTTGAACCGGAGTTGGTCCAATCCGATCCAAGCCATGAAGGATCCGACTTGAACTGAAATAGGGTTGATCCAAACTCAATCACAAAAGATCCGACTCGAACCGAAGTGGGTCCGACCCGAACCGAATCAAGAAGCATCCGACTCGAACCGAAGTGGGTCCAACCCAAACCGAATCAAAAGGCATTCAATCCGAACCGAAGTGGAGCTGATTCGAAACAAATCAAGAAGTATTCGACTCAAGTCGAAGCGGATCCAATCCAAACCAAACCAAATGGATTGAAGGATCCGACTCGGAATGAAGTGAGTCCGATCCGAACCAAACCATGAAGGTCGCCCAACTCAAACTAGATCTTGATGGATTCCGAACCAAAGCATAACGGTTTAACCCAAACCAAGTCTTGATGGGTCCCGAACCAAAGCATAACGGTTTAATCCAGACCCAAAGTCGACAAACAAATCCCAAAACCCAAGTCCAGAGCCTCCGACCGAAACATCGTTAAACTAAACCCAAATTTAGTCGACCGAAACGTCGTTAAACTAAACCCAAACCCAACTTCGACCGCAACGTCATTAAACTAAACCCAAGTCTACAACCTCCGACCGAGACGTCGTTAAACTAAACCCAGATCCAAATTTCTAAATCCACTTCCGACCGAAACGTCGTTAAACTAAACCCAAATCCACTTTCGACCGAAACGTCGTTAAACTAAATCCAAATCCACTTTCGACCGAAACGTCATTAAACTAAACCCAAAATCCAACTCCGACCGAAACGTCGTTAAACTAAACCCAAATCCACTTTCGACCGAAACGTCGTTAAACTAAATCCAAATCCAACTTCCGACCGAAACGTCGTTAAACTAAACCCAAATTCAATGACCGTAACGTCTTTAAACTAAACCCAAATTCAATGACCGAAACGTCTTTAAACTAAACCCAAACTCTAATGACTGTAACGTCTTTAAACTAAACCCAAACTCCAATCACCGAAACGTCTTTAAACTAAACCCAAATTTCAATCGACCACCCAGTCGTTAAATTGGGTATCCAGTCCTATGAAATTCATGTACAGTGGGGGTATGCCCCTACTTAAGCCATGTAACCGGCAAATCATATCAATAAAATTTTATTTGCCCGCTTAGCCTCTTTATTATCAGCATTTATATTTGGTCTCTTAATCGAGGGTTCCTTAATACCGAAAGTGTGGGGTAATTAACAGTAGATTCTTGAGTCTGTTGGAAGCCATGAACCTAACATCCTGATTTCAAAATAAAACTCAAACAAATTTAAATTCTACCATGAATGACCACTCGCCCTAGGAAAAACAAACCTACGGCGGGGCCGGTTTCGTTCGCGGCAGACAGAAACATAACACCATAAAGTGGCAATTACTAGGGTGATATAGATTATAGAGAAAGCTAATGTCATAAAACGGCATTAGGCTTGAATCATATATGGAACTAGTAAACCTAATGTCATAAAGCGACATTAGTGTTGAAACTGAATTTGGACATAATGAAATGTAATGTCATAAAGACGCATTACACTAGACCTTTAGGGTTACTAGTGATTATTACCATGTTAGAGACATGATGATTGGATACTTGAGATATGGACCATGCTTGCTTGCCATTTGTGCTCATTCGTACATGCTTGTGAGGGTCGCTCCCTACAAGCCGGCACTCCGGAGTTAGCCTTTACGACCCATGTTCGCTCGTGCGGTATCGAAAAACCTACGGGGCCGAGTGGGATAGACTCATTCCTTACGGGGGATGTTGGGGCTACCACGGCACTTAGGTGGCACAAGCCGGACTACACTTGTGTAGATCCTATAACAAGATTGAACAATGATATTAATTAGCAAATGACAATCACTACTAGATAGGTGATAGTAGTTGGATTACTTTGACATGCTTATAGCATAGCTTTGGGCCATGTAGTATACTTGATAGTTTACTTATTGCATCATAATATACTTGGTTGCCATGATAGAGCATATTCATCATATATTGACATATTGGATCATGATAGCATTTATATACATCATGTACTTGTGGCATAGTAGTATAGCATTTCATATATGTTTTCATATTAGCAGTTATTTATCGTACTCTTTCATGCTTACTTCCTTTGGGCCTAATGATGCATTTTGCTCAGGTTAGTTGTGACGCCCCAACTTCCCAGGGGGTCACCCATCCTAGGACTACTCCCGTCCTAGCACACTTAACTCTCTTAACCTCTTGGGCCTTGCCACCACCCAAAATGCTTAAGCCGGGTTAAGAGTTTAGCCCTATTATATCTTATATATAGGATTAACTGGGGTCTCACAATCTCCCCTCCTTTAAGTCCTGACGTCCTCGTCAGGCTCAGACTCACAAGTACCAGGCGATGTGAGACTCGTCTCGCTAGCCCGTCATCCAGACCCTAGCCCTATTATATCTTATATATAGGATTAACTGGGGTCTCACATCAGTGCCCACTGGGAACTATAAATTATAGTTCCCACGCCCTCTGTTTTATCTTTCTTTTCACAGCCTTCCGCGCCGGGGGAGGCCAGGGACCGAGGAAAAGGGATTGCCTCGGGCTAGCGACTTTTGAGCGAGGAATTTTTTGTATAGGTGGTCTACCTCTCAATATTTTTATTTTGGAGAGGTTGTGAGTTGTACCTGTGTATAGTGACCACCCCATTTTGGATTATTGAGACAGATATTGTATTACCTCATGTTTTATTTTTATTGTTTAGCTCTCTTTCCTTTATACTTATTGATAGAACTTTGCTTATATTGCTCTGATATCTCTAGCTGTAGATTATCTTTTGTTTTGCTTCTGCATTTGTTGTAGACGCCTTATATGTGCTTGTCACGCCCCGGGGTCGACAGGACCTTCCCCAAAGCGTGCCCAGACCCGCCATATGCCAACACATACAAGGCGTCTAAAACAAAACAGCGGAATTAAAACAATAATAGGCTACAACTAAGAATATCGAGCCACATCTGACTATCCCTATCAGCAAGTAGGATCAATAAACAGGTAGGAAGGAAAGAGAGTACTAAAACTGCTACAAGTAAAAAGTAAACACAACAGTGTAGCTCTAGGTACATAAGGGTAGCCTCTACCAAAATACAGGTACACACACTCATCCTCTCCAACTAAAACAAAAGGAGAGATGAACCACCTAGCGAGACTCCCCGCCGCTAGCCGAAGCGACACCCTTGCCGCAATCCCTGGCCTCCCCCGCTGAAGGCGCTGAAACACGTCAGAAAACAGAGGGCGTGAGAACTATAAAAATATAGTTCCCAGTGGGCAATTACTGACCTCCACAGATTGCTCCACTAGGCCCAACAGGAGTAATAGTACTGAAGTAAATAACTGTAAATAGAGCATAACTGTAAAGCTGAATAATTAACCCAAAGTAAAATATGTTACATGCTTATTATACCCGAAATGTCAACTTTAAACACATACTTTCTATTAAGCTCTCAAGTATACCATAATAGAAATGTTGACCTATCAAGTATACTACATATGTCCAATACTAAGCCACAATATTTTCGAGTATCCAACTACTAAGTCCTATCTAGTAGTGATGTCAGTTTTCTATTACATGTCACAGTTCCATTCTCTTTCTAGGATCTACACAAGTGTAGTCCAGCTTGTGCCGCCTAAGTACCGTGGTAGCCCCAACATCTCCCGCAAGGAATGAGTCTGTCCCAAACGGTCCCGTAGGCTTCTCAACTCCACACGCGCGAACGAATCGCGAAGGCCAACTCCGGAGTGCCGGCTTGTAGGGAGCGACCCTCACAAGCATGTGCGAAGAGCACAAATGGCAACAAGCACTGTCCAAGTCTCAAGTATCCAAAACCTCGTGTCACTCTCATGGCAAATGTCACTAGTAACCCTAAGGTCTAGTACAATAGTTCACATGACACTAGAATTTCTATGTCAAAGTTCGAATCCGAGCCTAATGCCGCTTGATGACATTAGCTCACTAGTTCACAAACCGATGCCAAATCTAATGCCGCTTAATGACATTGGCTTTTCTCCTATGTCATACATAGTTCTAAGTTCAAGTTCACTTGTTCTCATGTCATTTTCACTATATCCAACATGCTCTCAAGCCACAAGTAGAATGCAACACTATGCCAAAGTCCACAAGCCACTCTCTACTATATAGAGGTCAAAAATTTCATTACACATAAGGCATATGTTTTAAGTATTCTAAAATTCAACAACGATGCAACTAACATGAAAACACATAATTTTCCATTTTTCAAAACTCAAGTAACTCCAATGAGAATTTCATTGAATTATGAGGTCAAACCTGTTAAGGATTTTGTAAGTTGGCGGATTTCGTGAGTTTGTCGGAGTCTTGAAGAGATCAAGAGATTACAAGAAGATCGGACGCTCCAGGACTCGTCAGAGAAGCTCGACACCTCAGGTATGCATTTAAGATCATTTATGGTGATTAACATTAATAACATAGTAGTTAGAAGACTTAAAAAGGGTTTAAAATATTGATTTTTATGAAAAATATTTTCTGTATAAACCCTGTCCGGATCAGCCCCTTTGACCGGACACAGTGAGTCTGTCATCTGGCTTTTCGCAACACTCTGTCCGGACCAACCTCTTTGACCGGACACAGTGAGGTTGATAGCAGAAAGTTTCGCAGGCCTTTGACCGGATCGTGGATTAAATGGGACACGGTGGTGAACTTTACGAGTGCTAGAAACCTAGGACCGGACAAACCCACAGTCGACCGGTCAATGCTCGCTACGAAAAATTTGACGACACACGAGGCCAGGACAAAGATGGTTTGACGGACGGTGGACTCAGCAGAATTCCTAAAAAGGCTGATTTCAATTCTACTCGACTTCAAAGTCTTCTAACTCTATAAATAGACCATGGGAGGTTCAAGGACGAACATACAATAATATACCTGAAGATACTTCAATCCTAAAATCCTAGAATCTCTCTCCTAAGCTTTTTAATCTAGTTCTTAGAGAGATTTGATGGAGATTTGATCGTTAAGTTGATTCAAGGTTCTTCCCTTTGATTCTACCCTTGTGAATCAATTTGATGATCAATTAGACGAATTCCTCCCATCGTCTACGGTGCCTTAACTTGGAGATCACCGTAAATCTTTGTTCTTCTTCTCCGGACGGAGGTGTGTTGTGCGGGGATCGCGTGTAGGGGGAGCCGAGGACTCGGTGGACGCTTTGTGGATTCGAGGCGTTGGCGCGGCAAGGAGTTGCGGCGTGGTCGATTGGAGGACTTCAATTGATCGTGGACCAGCGAAGGGTATTCACATAGAAGATTCGGTTAATCGGGTAAAGTCGTGGGTGAATCGCCTTGTACTCGGTTATTTCTTAGTGAATTTTCGTGTGATCGGTCCCGTGGGTTTTTCACTCCGGTTTGGAGTTTTCCCACGTAAATCTTGGTGTGTTTGATTTTATTTTTCCGCAATTACTTTAAAATCGCTTCTAGATTTTTAATTGGCCGTTGAACACCTATTCACCCCCCTCTAGGTGTTGATTCCTATTAGTTCCTAAGACCGATAACCTACAATTGGTATCAGAGCCGGTATAGGTTGTTATTAATGGCCAAGGACGGTTTTTTGAATGAACAATCCGAATCGGAATATTCCTCGGAGGGAGAAACGGATGTAGATGAGATGGCCACCGCGTACCACCAATTGGTCGTCGAATCGAAAAAGATGGCAAAGCATAACAAGAGACTGAGAAGAAGGGTGTTTGACGTAGGAGAAGAAAACACCAAATTGACTGCTTTATTGAATTCTTTGGAGCAAGAAAAGGATGGATTGTTAAAGGCCTATAATTTCTTAGTTGAGAAGGTTGCAATACTTGAGAACGAAAGAGAGACGAGTGAAGAAAACTTAAAGGATCTCAACGAGCAACTCGTGGAAGCAAAGGAGGCTAACTTGGAGTTCTCAAAGACGATTATTCAACTGAAGTCAGACTTGAACAAGTTCTCCTCCGGATCGACTAAACTCGATAAGATGCTAGGACTAGGTCAAACATCCAAACTTGGGTTAGGATATGAACGGACGTATGTTGATCAAGTCACTAAGCAAGGGAACGCAAACTTGACTAAATCATTACCCAAGGTCCAAGGTAAATTCAATCGTTCTACAAAATCTTTCTTTACTAACAAGGTTTGTCATGTTTGTGGTGTCCTCGGTCACGTGAAGAAATTTTGCAACCTCAAGAAGAACTACACAACGTTCACCAATCCAAGGAGCTCATT
This sequence comes from Aechmea fasciata, assembly GCA_025177825.1. Taxonomy (NCBI): domain Eukaryota; kingdom Viridiplantae; phylum Streptophyta; class Magnoliopsida; order Poales; family Bromeliaceae; genus Aechmea; species Aechmea fasciata. The sequence goes on along the minus strand of CM045928.1, from coordinate 2,479,569 downwards.
GAAATCTACCAAGCTAGCACATAACGCAAAGACCAAACAAACTTGGAGACCCAAGGTGGAAGATCTTAAGAACAAGCAAATCAAAATCGTCGACAAGTTTTTCAAGACGCAATCAAGTCGGCCAACGCAATCAAAAACTCGTAAGGTTTGGGTGCGCAAAGGTGAAATCTACCCTTGTCTTGTTATTCATACATCCCTACATGCTTACGATAATACATCTGGGTACCTTGATAGTGGTTTTCCCGACACATGACCGGAGACAAACACTGGTTCACTTCCTTTCATGAACTCTCTGGTGGAAGTGTAATGTTTGGAGATGGTCGGTCTTCAAAGATCATGGGAAAGGGAACAATCACTATCTCGGAAGGCCCCACATTGAATGATGTCTTTTATGTCGAGGGGCTTAAATCAAATCTCGTTAGCATTAGCCAATTAAGTGATGATGGTTACGATGTGAAGTTTTCTTCCAAAGAATGTTTGGTTACTCTAGATGATGACACTCTTTTTCTAAAAGGTGTTAGATCCCAAAACAATTGCTACATAGTTCCTAGTTCTCAATCTGAATCTTGTAATCTAGCAACTTTAGAAACCGAAACTCTTTGGCATGAACGGCTAGGTCACATAAATTTTAAGGAGCTGTCTAAGATCACCAAGAAAGAGATTGTGATAGGTGTTCCTCAGATTGATTTCAAAGAAAACGTTGTGTGCGGTGGTTGTCAATTGGGAAAGCAAACTAGATCCGCTCATAAGAATTTGAATCATTTAGGTACTTCTCGACCTCTAGAATTACTTCATATGGACTTAATGGGACCTTCTAGAATTCAAAGCTTGGGTGGAAAACGTTATATCTTGTTGATTGTTGATGATTTTTCTCGTTATGTTTGGAGTGCTTTTTTACGTGAAAAAATCGATACTTTTGATTTATTTTCTGAAATTTGCCTCCGTCTTATGAACGAGCGTAATGATAAAATTGTACGTATAAGAAGTGATCGAGGAGGAGAATTCATAAATTCTAAATTTGTTGATTTTTGTGTTTCGAATGGTATTAAACATGAATTCTCCGCTCCTTACACACCTCAACAAAATGGAGTTGTAGAACGCAAGAATCGGGTGGTACAAGAAATGGCACGTGTTATGCTTCATAGTAAAAAGGTTGCTTTACACTTTTGGGCTGAAGCGGTTAACACGGCTGTCTATGTTATCAACCGAATCTATGTTAGACCGGGTACTTTGAACACTCCATATGAGTTGTGGGTAGGTAGAAAACCAAACATTAAATATTTTCGTATCTTTGGGAGTAGGTGCTTTATCCTTCGGGATCGTGAAAATCTTAGAAAATTTGACTCCCGAAGTGACGAAGGGATTTTTCTTGGTTATTCTACCTCAAGTAGAGCTTATAGAGCGTACAATTTAAAAACAAAGACGGTTGTGAGAATCAATCAATATAAAAGTAGATGAGGCTTCTTTACCTACTCCTTCGTGATTGACACTTCAAATGTTTATCTTACTGATGATGATAATGATTCACCGTTTATATTGCCTTTGAATGATGAGAATACTACTTTCGATATTTCCACTTCATCTAACGTAAATGTGTCAAATGACTCATCCGAGTCACAAATTGATACTTCTATCTCTCCAATTACATCTTTTGAGAGTACCCCTATGAGAGTCACGAAGGATCATCCATTGACAAACGTGATAGGAAATCCACAAGTTGGAGTGAAAACAAGGAGTCAATGTAATGTGAATTTTCATGTTATGTTTCCTTGATGGAACCCAAAACTGTGGACGAAGCTCTTCTAGATGAATATTGGATTAACGCAATGCAAGAAGAGCTCGCACAATTTGTGAGGAATGATGTGTGGGAACTCGTGCCACGCCCAGCAAATCAACACATCATTGGTACCAAATGGATCTTTAAGAATAAGAAAAGTGAGGATGGTACCATAGTTCGAAACAAGGCAAGATTGGTTGCACAAGGTTACTCTCAAGTTGAAGGTATTGATTTTGAGGAAACTTTCGCGGTTGCAAGACTTGAGTCGATTCGAATACTTTTTGCTATCGCGTGTCATTTTAAAATAACTCTCTTTCAAATGGACGTAAAGAGCGCATTTTTGAATGGTTTTCTAAAAGAAGAGGTCTATGTTGAACAACCAAAAGGCTTTGTAGACTCTAAATTTTCAAACCGTGTTTATTATCTTAAAAAGGCTCTTTATGGTTTAAAGCAAGCACCATGCGCATGGTATGAACGACTCACTAAGTATCTTTTGGAAAAGGGATACAACCGAGGGGGAGCGGATAGAACGTTGTTTGTCAAGCACACAAAGGATGATTTTATAGTTGCACAAATTTACGTGGATGATATTGTCTTTGGAGCGACAAAGGATAAGGATGCTACGGAATTTGCCACGTTAATGACCAATGAATTCGAAATGTCTATGATGGGAGAACTCAACTATTTCCTGGGTCTTCAAATTAAACAAACGAAGGAGGGAACTCATTTATCCCAAACTAAATATGCCAAGGAACTGGTCAAGAAATTTGGGTTGGATGGTGCGAAACATTTTGATACTCCAATGGGAACAAGCAACAAAGGACTTAGAGTAAACATTGAAGGAAACAGTGTAGATGAAAAGTTGTATCGGAGTATGATTGGAAGCTTATTGTACTTGACAGCAAGTAGACCGGATATTTCATTCAGCGTTGGGATGTGTGCACGCTATCAAGCTAATCCAAAAGAGATACACTTAAAGGCTGTGAAAAGAGTGATTAGATATGTGAAAGGAACAACGGATTTTGGAATATGGTATCCGATGGGAACTTCACTTGATCTTATTGATATTCGGATGGATCTCGGGCCGGATCTGCATCGACAGAAGAGTACTAAATGGAGCTTGTTTCTATCTCGGGTCATTGTTTAGTGGCTTGGCATAGTAAGAAACGGAATTGTATTTATTCTACAGTGAAATTTGATATATTTCTGGTAGTTGTGCCACTCAGTTAGTATGGATGAGGAGTTTACTTAGTGACTATCGGATCCCTTCCTCTAATCTCACAGTTCTTTGCGACAACACTAGTGCCATAAACATTTCTAAAAATCCTGTTCTACATTCTCGCACAAAACACATTAAACTAAGATATCACTTCTTAAGAGAATTGGTCGAATCAAACATTCTTAAACTTGAATATATTTCAACCGATGATCAATTAGCAGATATTTTGACTAAGCCTTTAGATCAAAAACGTTTTCTACATTTAAGAAAGGCTATCGGTATGAATCCTTCGATCTAGATATATTCTATGGGCCATTATGTACATACTGTCAACTATGCATTGTTTGTTATTTTGCTTGGTTGTCTTGACTTAATTGGTGCATGATTTATTTTAATATTTCTCAATTCACTAGAATTTTTCTTATGTCATTCTATTTTGAACCTTTACATCTTCTAGAAATTGGTTATATATGTTTGTCACATTGGTACATCTTTCTTGAACTTTCTAAAAGCGTATTGAGATTATTCGACTGTTTGCATTTTTCTAAAAAATTATATATTGTCATTACTTTATGAAATCACAATATTATTTTCTCATTGTGGGTTGCACTATTTGAGGGGGAGTGTGAAAAGTACCACCAATAAAAGATGTGGAAAGAGTTACATCCCTTCAAGGGAGTGTGAAAACTACCACCAATACAAGATGTGGAAAGAGTTACATCCCTTCAATGGAGTGTGAAAACTACCACCTCGTGTAGGAAAGAGCTACCGCCCCGGTCGTCCGGTAAGTGTGTGAAGCTACCACATGAACATAAGATTACATCTCTAGAAAGAATGATCAGATTCCTTAAAACTGAGGTGCTTGGTGGAGCGGTATAAGGTGGAAATAATGATAAAGATGCTCAAAGAGCCACTCTCGAATTCAGATGTGTGCATAACTCAATTAGACAATATTCTTGTGCTTATTTCATTTAGGGTGATAATCTTTGATCTAAATCTATGCATACTTGTCAAGTAAAATCGGTATGATTAACGGTTAGATCTTGATTGATGTGCTAATTTAACGATATAGATTGTTAATTTCTGGTTGATGTACGATTCCACATGTATGACATTTTGAATTCTATTGACTAGAAGTTTGTTAAAATGTCACACTTTCGTTGGAGACAAATTTCTTCGAAAATTTTCATATCTTTGCGAAATTGTCTTCAGAGACCGGTCGTCACCGCCATGTTCGGACCTCACACAAGCAAACTGCACAGGACATTGTGGCATCCGGACATTGGAAGCTGTGTCCGGTCTTGGCTAAAAATTTTGTTGTTTTTCGAAATTAGCTATATTTTGCAACACTTATATGCGTGATTGTCAGTATTAAACTTAATGTGTATGGCCCTAAGAAGTTCTAGAGATCATTTTTTTAAAAATAAAAAAAAAATGGGGGTTTTCTTAATTATTGATATGTTTGTGTTCAATGTGTTTAACCCTATATGTGAACAGCGGATTTTAACCTTCACATCATGTATTCATGAATTTTTGGTACTTGTTGTTTTTATGGCTGGAGGAGGTCAAGATGGGTTGTGGAAACTCGGAGTTGCCCCCACCTGATACTGACTCAGATTAGGTATGATCGAGACCCTCCTTTTGTTGTTTTGGCGCTTTCGGACAAAAAGGGGGAGATGTGGGAGATGTGGGACTTGATATGATATGTGGAGATGACTGAGATATGACTTGATATTGGGAGATGGAGTTGAAAGTTGGATGAAGATGACTTGATAATGATAAGGATGCTTGTATCTATGACTAGGATTCTGACTTAGGATTGTGACTATATGATTCTTGATGCTTGAATGTGTTTGAGATCTTTTGCAGGAAACGTTCTTGCAGGAAACGTTCAAGATTTCAAGACTCCAAGGTCTAGGTCATTTTAGGATTGAATGAACTTGAATGAACTTCTAATGTTTTATTTTTTTTTGTTGGATCGATCATGCAAAGAGTTATCGTTTGGTGATTACGATATTCTCTTGTCTTTTTGATTTTGAGGTTGTATGAGCTATAAGTAGTTTTGTCACGAAATCGCCAAAAGGGGGAGATTGTTAAGGATTTTGTAAGTTGGCGGATTTCGTGAGTTTGTCGAGTCATGAAGAGATCAAGAGATTACAAGAAGATCGGACGCTCCAGGACTCGTCAGAGAAGCTCGACACCTCAGGTATGCATTTAAGATCATTTATGGTGATTAACATTAATAATATAGTAGTTAGAAGACTTAAAAAGGGTTTAAAATATTGATTTTTATAAAAAATATTTTCTGTATAAACCCTGTCCGGATCAGCCCTTTTGACCGGACACAGTGAGTCTGTCATCCGGCTTTTCGCAACGCTCTATCCGGACCAACTTCTTTGACCCGACACAGTGAGGTTGATAGCAGAAAGTTTCGCAGGCCTTTGACCGGATCGTGGATTTTGTCCGGACACAGTGAAGCTGAACTTTCTGAGTTGTAGAGCCTAGGACCGGACAAACCACAGTCCGACCGGCCGGTGCTCGCGCGAAAAATTTGACGACACACCGAGACCAGGACAAAGATGGTTTAACCGAGACGGACTCGAAAACAGAATTCCTAAAAAGGCTGATTTCAATTCTACTCGACTTCAAAGTCTTCTAACTCTATAAATAGACCATGGGAGGTTCAAGGACGAACATACAATAATATACCTGAAGATACTTCAATCCTAAAACCCTAGAATCTCTCTCCCAAGCTTTTTAATCTAGTTCTTAGAGAGATTTGATGGAGATTTGATCGTTAAGTTGATTCAAGGTTCTTCCCTTTGATTCTACCCTTGTGAATCAATTTGATGATCAATTAGACGAATTCCTCCCATCGTCTACGGTGCCTTAACTTGGAGATCACCGTAAATCTTCGTTCTTCTTCTCCGGACGGAGGTGTGTTGCGCGGGGATCGCGTGTAGGGGGTGCCGAGGACTCGGTGGACGCTTTGTGGATTCGAGGCGTTGGCGCGGCAAGGAGTTGCGGCGTGGTCGGTTGGAGGACTTCAATTGATCGTGGACCAGCGAAGGGTATTCACATAGAAGATTCGGTTAATCGGGTAAAGTCGTGGGTGAATCGCCTTGTACTCGGTTGTTTCTTAGTGAATTTTCGTGTGATCGGTCCCGTGGGTTTTTCACTCCGGTTTGGAGTTTTTCCACATAAATCTTGGTGTGTTTGATTTTATTTTTCCGCAATTACTTTAAAATCGCATCTAGATTTTTAATTGGCCGTTGAACACCTATTCACCCCCCTCTAGGTGTTTATTCCTATTAGATCCTAAGACCGATAACCTACAATTCACCGATGGTCCTCGCACGCTCCGGGTAGCCAATCCTGACACTTTTCAGACTCCTTGTACCCTAGAAAGGTCACACAAGAAGTTTCAAGGTCAACTGGCAAGCCCATGACTCAAACTGCGAAGATCAAAACTAACGAACAGGGAAAAATTCACCTATGAGTGAAATCCCTCTCGAAGCTTCAAATGGAAGCTAGATCCCATCTAAGGCAACCTAAGTAAAGATTCTAAACCACATAATTAGGTTCAAAAGCCTTAGAAATTACCCAACTCCAAAACCACATAGAAAGGGTAAACTCACCTCTAAGGTAGCAATCCCTCAAGAGATCCCAAAAGCAAGCTAGAGTCTCCTCAAACCAACCTAAAGGAAGGTTCTAACATCATCAATTAAGCTCTAGATGCACCAAATCAAAAGCCCCAAAAATAAACCCTAATATCAACATCTAGGGTTTCATCTCAAAAGAGGCAACCAAAATTTATAATAGAGGAAAAGAACACAATGCTTACCTCTTTGAAGCTTCCTACAAGCTCCAAAATCCACAAGGCTCAAAGACCTCTCCTCTTTCAAGCTCCAACAACAAGGTTCAAGCTCCTCCACTGGTGGAAGATGCACCAAGAAGCAAAAGGGAAGAAGAAGAGAAGAGTTAGACCTCAAAATCCAACCCAAAACCCTAGAAATCAAAGGGAGGGAGTAGAGAGGCTCCCTTATCTTTTCCCTGCAGCAAAGAGGCTCAAATGGAGCCCTAGGGTCGAAGGGGGTACACTAATAGAAAGCACGAAATGCCAAAAAGCCCCTACAGTTTCAGATTATCGAAATCTGCCAGGCTGTACCGGTACAAGCCAATTTTGTACCGGTACAAACCCCACGAAACAGCCAAACCCGAGGCTCGGTTAACTCGACCGCACTTCTATACCCAGATAAATCTCGCTTGTACCAAGATAGCCATCATTGCACTGCAAGACAGACACCATTTTGTACCGGTACAAGAGCTCTGAAACTCAACCCGAGAGCAACCTAAAATCCAACTTTTTGGACTTTAGTGCTTGGAACTCATCCACAGACCTCGGTACTCGTGCCATAGGTCGGAACACAGTCAACGACCCTCCAGAAAATCTGGAACAACTCAGTTCTCACAACTAACACTCGAACCTTGCTATTTGCGAAAGTTCAGTGCGTCACAGTGCTGGCATATGGCGGGTCTGGGCGCGCTACCGGGAAGGCCACCGTCGGTCCCGAGGCGTGACACTCAAGCTCACAGGTGAGGATATGCTCACTCATAGTGAGAATCTACTCACTCACCCGACTCGCAATCACATCTCGTAGGTGAGGATTTGCTCACTCACCCGTGACCATTTGTGGGGCCCCATAAGGCTCACCCCTCGTGTGACAAAACTCCGGAGTGCACGGCTTGTGCGGAGCGACCGCCTACAAGCTCTAAATAGACATGTGAGTACATTGCAATCCTTGCCAACAGAGGATACCCTAATCTACTAGGGTCAACATCCACTCAGGAACTAGTTCATCCCTAAGTTTATTATGCATCATGTGTGTTCACCTACACTCTATTCATCATACCAGTCGTTTGGTTTTCAATCTTGTTTAGATGCCACTCGTTCATTGGTTTTTATCGATCTAGATCAAGTTCATGACTTATCATTTCCACTAGGGGTTTTATGTCGCAATTCATATATTCTCATGCATTCTAACTCAAGTGTTAAGCTCTACTTGTTACACTATCAAGGAACATGCAAGAATGAAATTGCGACTATCTAGCACCCTATCATACATATATAATATCAACATGTAATGTGATCGACAATATACTCAGACATAGGGAGCAGCTCAACTGCTTCGGGATGGACACCACCCACCTTTTTAATGACGTCGCGAAGCTACCGATCTGATTACGTGTTTTTTGATCACCTCCTCAGCCTTCCAGGCAAAAACGAAGCTTAATTGGTCCTTCTCACCAATAACTTCGCACGGGCTCGATGAATCACCGAACTGACTTCGCCAACTCATCGAAGTACCTAACAATTAGGTTTACACATGCTCAATTGAGATCAAACTCAACTATCTTTTTAACCCTAGATTCTAACTCTTGTGAGAATCCACTATTAAGCTTCAAGATTCAAGCATTTAACTTCTATTTGACATGCTAGGGTTCCAATAAAATCAACTCTAGAACCTAAATACCCATCTCTAGGGTTCTACCATGAATGGACATCAAGCTTACCTCCAAAAGCTTGCTCCAACACGAAGAAGAAGAAGAAGAAGAAGAAGGTGATGCACTCCTCCTTGGCCTTCTTCTCCACCAACTCTTCCTCCTTTTGCCTTCCTTGGAGAGAGAGAGAGAGATATGTCATAGAGAGAGAGAGAGAGAGTAGTGTTTTAGGGCTTAGCAACCAAAGAGATGAGAGCAAATGAGCTCTCATGTGCCCATATACCTTCACTTATGCTGCAATTGCATAAAGGCCCCTCAATATGACACACAACCCGCTCGCAATTTCGAACTACGGGGATCTCTGGTGGGGACCGGTCCCCGAGAGCAAACATAAAGCGCGCTCAGCCTTTTCCACGCTTACAGGGTCCGGTCCCCTCCTAGAGGGACCGATCCCCGAGAGCACAAAATCTGCATTTGTGCAGATCTTGCACGGCTTGCTCTCACGGGTCCTCCACAATACATTTTATGCATTTTTCACTTCTTTGGCCTTTCCGAAGCGTCCCGAACTCACCTTCGATTATTTTCGATCGAAGTTCGAATCTACATTTCGAGGTTTCACTTCCTTACAAATTCATTCGCCGGCGGGATTTATTACAGCAACATGTGGTGACAATTTTTGTTGCCATTATAAACATTTGGTGGCGATACTTTGTATATTCGGTGACGACTAAAGTGCCGTCAAATGATACTTATCTTGTAGTGGGGGGAGGGGCTGAAGGGCCACACAAATAAAAGAAAATTAATACTTTGAGGAACCCACAGATCCGAAACCATGATGAGAAAGTACGTGGGGAGGTGAATCTGCCTGGCCCGTACGTACGTGTTTGAGCCTATTCACGTGCGGGGGTGAATCTGCCTGGCCCGATCGAGCACGGCTGAGCTTGTGTAAGAATTGTGTAACTTTCAAGTCCAAGATTGGTCCCAAACGATCGAGATGGATCGAGTATGAAAAAACCAAGGACTCATGAAATGGGTTGAGCCCCAATCGGGTTTGTTCATTCATATATAGCTTCCGATAATAATAAATATTAAAAATTAAAACCAACGAGTGATCGAAAAAATGGGAAATGCATGGCACTAATCCCGCGAACTTTCGGCCAAGTTTCAATATTCAGCTGTGTTTAATTACTTTGCGTCTCCAAACTTTTAACTTCGATGCTAATTGTCTCTAAACTTGTAAAAGAATTTTACTGTAGCCCCTACTAAATATTTACTATCCGCAGAAAAAAAAATTATTACCTACGCTTGGGCGTGTTTGTTTCGGCAAAAGTGGACTTTGGGTTGAAGTGGAGTTTGGGTTGAGGTGGAGTTCGGTGAAAATTATTTTTTCTCGGTTGTTTGTTTCGTAGTTATGGAAGTGGAGTTTCATTGATTCTGCTGTTTGTTTGGTAGGAAGTTTATAATGTAAAACTATAATTTATGTATAAATAATAAATAATTTAATAAATAAAATAATATAATTATATTTTTATATAATTAAAATTTAATTTAAAACAATTAAATTATTTTTTTATACATAAATTATAATAATACAACAATAAAATTATAAAGTAAAAAAAACAGTTAATTAATAAATTTTTATCATATTTTAAATATGTCAATCAGATAAAAAATAATTAATTAATAATATAATTAAATATAATTATTTTTATCTAGTATATTATTTTATTATTTTTTCTTCACCCTACTTCACCGTAATTGACTTAGGTCCACGATGGGCCGAAGTCATTTATATCGTTTCAGATTAACTCAAGTTTCGACCGCAACTATTTTACGGCAAACCAAACAACCACCACAATAAAAACGGTCTATAGCGACACTTTTAAATATTGGTACATGCCAAAAAAAATGTTGTTAGCTAAATTACCGACACTTTTAAAAAGTGTTGCTATATGTGGTGTCGCTAGGTAAATAGTGACAGTTAAAGAGTATCGCTATAACCTAAAAGACTGCTGCTAATTTACTAATACTTATTTAAGCATTTAGCAACCGCCGAAACTCTATCTCGTTAGCTGCGGTGGCGGAGGAGGACGACAGGGAAGGGCACTTCGTTTAGAATTTTTTTTTTTTTTTTCTGTTTCTAATCGGGCCAAATGGACTGGGTGTGGCGGGTTGAGTAGAGTAATTTTTTATTTTTGATTGGATTGGGCATTATATTTAGGCATTAGTAGATATTTTTTAAAATTTTAGTATAAATGGGACACTTCCTCAAAAGTGTCCCAAACATATGTCGCTATAATCTAATTCTGTTGTAGTGAACGAAAATAATAGCTTATGGCGTAAACGAACGACGTCATAATAAAGTCCATCAAGGGGCCATAAAATGAACGGTCAAAATCGAACGACGTCCTAAAAAATGATGGTCGGATCCTTCAATTCAAGATCGGAGTTATTGATCTTTATCTATGTAGTGAATAGAATTTTCTATCAAAAATTCAACAAATTTCGATTCTTTTACACCGTTAAACTAGCAAGTATTCCATACCGACTTTTAAAAATTGTCAAATTTGTGACCTCTTGATCGTAAGGTAATGATGTCAAAAAATTATAAAATTTGATTTCTAAAATTTTTATATACTGTAAATAACGTTTAACGGTGTGGATCGTCAATTCGGAAGCTCTATCATCGGAAACAACTTATGAGTAGGAGGGCGATCGTACTCATAATAATATATATAGTATGAAATAGATAAAGAAGTAATTAAATAATTGTATATGGATAAACATTAAATTTTATTTGCAGGAAATTAAGAAGAAGCTTAAATAAATGTTCGTACGGAGAGTTTGGAAGTATAATTAATAAAACTTTTATTTTTAAAGTTGAGGATTAAAAAAGTTTGAGAAATAAATAGCACCTGGCGTAGAGTAGCTAGGTGCAGGAACAAGTAATGCAATTTATCACGGAAAAGAAATGATCAGAAAAGATAAATGAGCTCGTTCGCAAATGTTGAACAGAAGGGAGCGGGAAAGTTCCAGAGCGAGGGGAGGGGTGGTAAGTTGAAGGGTCCAATCAGATCAGGCTGGCCTGCTGTCTGCTCTTCGATCACTCCTCCAGGGTGTAGACTTCCTGTTCCACAGTCGGACACTGCCAACCACATCAGCGCCTCGTTGTACGGATGGATTTACCTTGGAACAGTGTTTTGGCAAGGTATATATATACTGTTTCACCGCTGATCCATCTTTTACTATGATCTTTCAAATCCATTTAATTTTATATACTCGACGGAAAAGCAATTCTTTGAATTTTTGAGAAAGAGAAAAACAGTCGATTTTTTTTTCTTTTTTTTTTTACAAAAAGTCCACGTCATACCATATAACCGATAATCACCAAATCACACTTTTCCTTTTAGAGTAAATATACGATAAAAATATTTGCCTACGAATTAAATCATGATAAAATGAATAAGTTTAATTAGGAGTGCGCAATTTGATTGACTCTGAGACATCACATCAATAATACAACTATTGTCACATCAATAAGGTAAGGCATTTTTTCAACAAAAAGATTTTTCAAAATTAATTCACAAAAAGCGCTCGGGAGTTCACTGTTCGAGATCAAAGTACTTACGAGATTCGTAGGATCATTTATGTAACTAATTTTCGTTGTTTTTTTTCCCTTTCTTTCTTTGGTTTTTTCTTTTTTCTTTGGTGCCAGGAGATTAATTTTTGCTTTTTTTCTCTTGCCACTTATGGCCTGGCTGCCTCACTTTGTAGCTAAGTTCACTTACTAGATGAATGAAGCAGTAGCATGCTATTTTTTCTCAAAAAAAAAAAAAAAAAAAAGGCAAGGCAAGGCATCTACAAATGTCAACACAAAAATCTTACGCAAAATATGAGAACTTACTTTAAATTAAGTCTCAATTAAATTTTGATCGTTAAGTTATCTTCGTTTACTGGTTCTACTATATGATCGAATTTTAGAATATTGAGAATAGCATGACTTTTTTAATGAAACCTAAATGAGACAACATTGCTTCTGATTGTACAGAAATTTTTAGTTTTTTTACTTCCATTTTTACAAATCGTCTTAAGCTAAAAATTTATAATTATATATAATTAATATTACTTACTAGTTCCAAACAGTGAGGAATAAACGTATAAAACATATGCTAAATATTATTTCTTAATTTCACTAATTAAAAGATTCATAGCGTTCAATATAAATATTAAGAGCACTATTTTATAATTAATACATATTACACAAGTTTTGAAAAAATATTAAAATGTCGTTCTATATATATTATTTACCTGATCGAAATAATAATTTATTAGAAGTGGTGCTCGCTTAGCAATCAAATAGAATAAGCAAATATTTTATTAATTAAGATGAGTGCTTCAGATTGGAAAAGAGAGAAGATTTTAATTTGTAGTTGGAAGTTTACAAATTGATTTAAATGTAGTTAATTTACTTGGAATGTAGACCATGTGAATTAAGCTCGATCATCATATGCATGGCATGGTCTTTATCTTAACTTTTGTAGTTTTTTTTTTTTTTGGGGGGGGGAGGGTTGAAACTGTTGCCTGAAAATTAATATATATTAAAAGAAGCATAAGAAATCATTGCATCAGTTTACGTACCTTGTCATGAAACAGGCATAATTAATAATGACATAACAAGACCTTTTTAAGGCTTTATTAATTAATTAATTAATTCATAAAGCTTCTTCAACAATTAATTCCGGCCCCAAATTTAAAAGAATGCTATCTTGTTGTACTTCAAAATCTACATCACAAAAAATTGCATAACAGAAGATGATGAGAATCCAATGCATGATCAAAGCTCAAGTCCTTTTCAGTTCATATGTAAATGTGTAATATATTCTTGTACAATTTGGCAGTGAATGTCAGAGAGCACTAATATAATGTTGCGTCTCTCTCTCTCTCTCTCTCTCTCTCTCTCTCTCTCTGGAATTGAATTGATCCACATGCATCATCCATCACTTCAGAACCCACAACAGAGATTCAAACAGGTACAGAGTGAGGAGTAGGAAGAGGACGTCGACGTCCCCTGCTCCCATGTCCCCCAACACAGTACCCCTTCATTTAATCAAGAATATATATATATATATATATATATATATATATATATATATATATATATATATATATATATATATATATATATAGTCCGGCTGGGGATACTATCGATAGCATCATGCATTTGGTGCTACCAAGTTTTCCACCGTTAGATCCACCCCGTTGATGATTTTCACCCGTTAGATCATACTATTCAACCAACCACCCACTTAACCCTAGGGGGTCCACATCATCTTAACCACACATCTCTCAATCCAATGGTCAAAACTTGGTAGCACCAATGACTTGGTCTATTGATAGCATAAGAGTAGTTCTATATATATATATATATATATATATATATATATATATATATATATATATATATATATATATATATATATATATATATATATATATATATATATATATATATATATATATATATATATATATATATAGATAGATAGGTTAAAGTACAAAAAAACAAAAATTGTATAAATATTTACTTTTTTTTTTTACTTTTAATTTTAAGCTTTTAAGAATATATATTCTACCTAATTAAAATTTCAGAAATATTTTCAGCAAGATAAGGTGTTATAGAGATGGAGGGCAAAATAAGCAAATTATCTCTACTTCTTCTGTAAAAAGTAATTTCTTAATATATTTTTATTATTTTGAAAAGTATTTTCTATATAATTATAAAAAATAGACGGTACAAATTATAAGAAAAAATAAATTTTAATATGTTTTTATTATTTTGAAAGGCATTTTTAGTATAAATTATAAAATATGGACGGAATAACGGTGAGGGAATTAATCCTGACGGAAGGGGGCTAAATGCAATAGGTAACTTAAAATATTAAATTAGAGAGGCAAATTAAGTAAAAATATATATATATTTATAAGAGAGTTTTCTGTAATTTAACGAAGAGTATATTTACTGCAAGGATTACTAAGAATTAATGCTGCTCAAATATGTTAATTGATTTGGAAGCTTAATATAAATATATAAAATACGAAAATTATTGATAAAATCACATGAAAAGAGGCTCTATATATTATATCTACAAACATATCAAGATTTGAATCCAATTTTTGTTTTTCTTAATTGTTGAAAATTTAAAAACATGATCGATTGATTTAGTACTCTTATAGTACAGTTTATATAATGGTACATGATGTTGCCAACTAATCAATAGTACTAATTAAAGCACCTTGCAATTTACTATGCTCCCATATTAGTAGTAGATAGAGAATAACCAGAAATTAATGCACCCGATCACCATTCAAAAATTAATAAAAAATGCTACTTATACACCTATATACGTAACCTATATACGTAGGTAAATATACCACTTTATCACCTATATGTACACTATAACAAAATATATTTTAGACGACACTTTCTTTTAGCGTCTTTAATATTTAGCATTTGCCGACACTATGATTAAGAGTCGCCAATAAACATATTTTTATCAAATATTTATATAAATTTTTCGATACTATATTAATTTAACAACTCTTTACACGATACTTTTACAAGGGTCGGGATTATTTTTGCCGATGCTTTAAAGCGTCACTAAATATCATTTAGGGCGCGTTTGGTTCGAGTTATCCTGGCAAGATTATAGCCAATCCTGCCAGGATTGCTGTGTTTGGTTCATCTGCTATGTAATCTACTCGTTAATGTAGCATTACAAATCGAGTAGGATTACACCAAAAATATTAACGGGAGAGGGGTCGTGTATCTTGTATTACTTAAATCCGGTAATACTACTTATTATGTAAAATGACAATTTTACCCTTCAACAACCTGAAACCCAATTAATTATTTTCGTATCTCTCTCTCTCTCCTTCTCCCTTTTCTCTCGCACGCCTCTTTCTCTCGCTCTCTCTTTTGCACGCCTCTCTCTCTTTCTATCTCTTTCTCTCTCGCATGAACACCTATCATCTTCTATTGTATCGTCCTCTCAGATAATCATCACGATCTCCTTCCCTCTATTCGCCATTTCCGCATATATATTTAATCATTTTTTCTCTCTCGCTACCGACACATTATTTTCGAACTGAAGTTAGATCTAATTTGAAATTTTTTTTTTTTCATGTTAGGTCTTTTTATTTTATTATTTATTAATATAATTAATTTATTTGTGCAAATTATATTTTTATAAAAAATAATATTTAAATGATCATAACAAGGATAATTTTGGAAAAACAACACTTTTATATCAGGATTACTAAATTTTATAACGTGAACCAAA
Organism: Aechmea fasciata; assembly: GCA_025177825.1. Lineage (NCBI taxonomy): Eukaryota > Viridiplantae > Streptophyta > Magnoliopsida > Poales > Bromeliaceae > Aechmea > Aechmea fasciata. The sequence continues at coordinate 2,463,731 of CM045928.1, read as the reverse complement.
CATAGTAACGTTATAAACACTGCAATCCAATATTATATTACTGTATTAAACCAAACGCGCTAATGTAGCATCAGTAGTAATCTCACGTCGAAATCCAAGATACCTGGATATATCGAGATACTCTATAATATTAAATAACTCAAACCAAACGCGCCCTTAAAGTATCCTTAAATGCAAAATTTTTTATAATGGTAGATATATATGGTACACCTTAGTAGTTGTCTTATAATTAATCACTACAACTTTTTTAAATTTTAGTATTAAATAAAAAATGGATAAGGCTAATAAAAAGTAATGACTTTTTTATAATAATTCTATTAAAAAACTTTAATTTGTCAAATAATTTCACTACAAAAAATCTTGCACTTAATTAATGACACTTTAAATAATAATTAAGGACGCTTTAAAGTGTCGGCAAAAATAATTCTGATGCTTGTAAAAGCGTCAAGTAAAGAATTGTTAAATAAACATGTCGGGATGAATATACCGACGTTTTAATATAGCGTCGAATTTTTTTTATAAATATTTGATAAAAATATGTTTATTGGCGACGCTTATAAATCATAGTGTCGGCAAATGCTAAATATTAAAGACGCTAGAAGAAAGCGTCGTCTAAAAATCGTCGTTTAAAACATATTTTGTTGTAGTGTTTTTTTAATATTTTTATTTGGCCAACTAAATCTCTTTTTACCAACTCTGTATCATATTGGACAACAATAAGAAATACAGTAATTAAATTATTCACCACCTTTAGAAAGCTGTAAATCATTTACTGTTGTTAAATTGTATATATGTTGTGAGAATTTTTATGAGGTAGTTAAGATTGTACATAAGTTATTCGAAATTTTATTTGATTGTTAAAATTGTATGGATAAATCCTTAGAATTGTATTTAATTTATTTAAATTTTTATATCGTTGTTAAGATTATATATGAAAAAAAGAAAAGTAAATTATATATTTACCATTTTCTTTATTTAAAAAAATGATAAATAATTTACTGTTTTCTAAATTCATTAAAGGCGGTATGCAATAATGCAATTGACTGCTTTTCAATAATTGCTCTTCTATCTTGTTGCTGAATTGGACAAAGTAGAGTTATTTGGTCAAACAAAATTTTTATACAAGCATTTGACTAATTATAATATTTAAAAGGGTTAAATTGAAAAAAGTCCAAAAACAATAGTCTTTAATAAATGAATAGATTATAAGATTTATATATACTTAGTTTAGTGGTGTTCATGTAGCATTAATTGTTTCTCAAAAATTTAGGCAATTTTTTAAAATTTTTAATACTAAATAAATAAAAATGATAAAATTACTGTTAAAATGTTTGTCCTTGGATGGTGAGGACGAGAGATATATAAATATTTATATTTTATTTTTGAGTGTACATATATGATTGTTTGACTAGCGCAAATGATAAAAAGATCACTTGATAGCTCGAGATCCTAAATTCAAAATATAATTACTTTACATTTTTAGCTAAATTTATTTATTAAAACTGCTATTATCTCAAAAGCAGAAACAAAAGAAAAAAAAAAAAAGAATTGCTTGAGAACAGGTACATAATTTGGGTTATTTTATAGAGATTATTGATTGATGCATGTACTAAAAAGCAGTACATATAACACACTTACACTGCACTGCATGAGTGAATAAATAAATAAATCAAAAGGTGTCCATATATAAAATTAAGCAGCGTTATGAGAACTCTGAGAAAAGGCATTAAAGCAGTTAAGCCCAGGTTGGCATGCCTATATATATATATATTCTGACCTATTTGCTGAATATTCCCTGCCCGAATATATTTTAATTCATATCAACAATTAAGGAAAAAGCTTATAAAAGAAAAGAACAAGCTTAGAGATCCCAAATTTTTAGTGGGATTATTCAATTTAAGGACAAGCCAAATACGAAACTATATATATTATTATCATCTGCACAAAACTACAAACTCGATCATACATATATATATAGGACACCAAACCATACATATATATAATATATAATATATAATATATAATATTATCATCTGCTCATCGTAAGTATATATATATATATATAGATTCTTGGTAGCGGGAGAACATAACATGACGAGTGTAAGTGATGCATTCCCAGTACCAGATCGATCCCAGCTGCATGCTGAACAACATAAACATGTAAACATACGTACACAACACGTACACACGCACCCACCCTTTCACGTACAGTAGATTAATTATATATATAACAGTACTATACGAATGCGTCGCTTACAAAACATGTTCTTCACCCACAAACTTAAACTAGAAGAACCCACATACTCGTGGAAAACTAAGTAGAGAAGAGAAACCAAACCCAACACGCATGCACCCACCAAAAAAAAAGAAGAAAAAAAGAAAAAAAGAAGAAACTAAAAAAGAAAAAGAAAAAGAAGAAAAAAAAGAGAGAAATTAATTAAGTAGTGTTTGAGATACCTAGCTAGAAGAGATCGGACCATGAACCCTCAATTCCCCACATAGTGCATGCTATGCCACCTCTTCTCTTACATACATATGTACTCTGCATGAAATGGAGAGTAGATCAGTAGAGGAGAAGTGGGCAAAGCAATTCAAAAGCTCAGCTTCTATCTCCATTCCTTGGTTTTGATCTCCTCATATAATTTTGGAGTCGGTTTTACCCTCGGAGCGCCATCTAAATCTAAATAAAGCAACAAGAGCATGGTCTCCATGAACGAAGGAGTACTAATGCTTGGGGTTTTGGGTGAGGATGGATTTTTGAGGTGGGTTTTGGGAGTTTGTGGAGATGGGAGTGAGTTTATAGGGAGGCAAAAGGGGTACAAGGGGGGGTCAGTATATAAGAAACAAGGAATAGAGAGAGAGAGAGAGAGAGAGAGAGAGAGAGAGAGAGGAGATGCATAATTTTGGAGCATAGTGAGTGGATTTTTAGGGGATTCTGGGGATGAGAGAGCGTGTTTGTGGGGGAATGCAAAACGCACTTGCGCGGATTTCAAAGCAAAATTTTCATTGGGGTGGGAGTCACCCCATACCTATGTGCGAAAATGCTATGTATGCTTTTCTGAGGAAAGTGTGTGATTATACTATACTATATGCGCTATACTATCCATCTATCATCTAAATAGAGCAGTACAGCGCACAAGAACGAAAGTGGCCATGAAGGGAAAAAGGAGCAAATGGGATTCATAGTGGACTCATTCTGTTGACCAACTATTTTGGCTAACTCGCTTTTTTTTGTTTTTTTTTTTTTTTTTTCCACCAACTTTTACGAGGGAGTTTATACTCACACTTCAAAATTTAGAGTTTGAAATTTAAATACCAATTTCATATATCATTCCTAGTACAAGTGGTTAGTGTGTTTGGTGATGGGTACCTGAGGATCAATATTTAAATTTTAATTGCTTTATATTTTCAGTTAAGTTTGTTTTTTAAAAAATAAATAAAGTATGTAGCATATATATTACATTTCTCTCAAAAACAGAAATATAAATATAAATTTTATTTTTATATTAATTTTAGGATCTTGCGCATATTTATAAAAGTATTTTTTTTCAAAGTTATTTTAGAACTGTCTGTTTGATCGTGAGCTTTAAATTTCAATTTTACGTTTCAATTACGATGTCTCCTTCAAATTTTATATTTATTAAATAAAAGCTAATTAAATAAGCAGGAATTTAAATTTGCTAAGCCTATAATAGAGAAATATCCGAAGAGAGATATGCATATATAGCAAGTTAGCCACTACACCAGGGACTATAGATATATGGAATTGAAGTACTAGGAGCAATGGAATCAATTCATTGGGAATTGCTTATTTAATTTGAGTCTTTACAAGCTTTAATAGGCAGTTGGTGTATTGGATGGATCTGCATGCTGTTTTAAAAAGTAATATATATATATATATATATATATATATATATATATATATATATATATATATATATATATATATATATAGAGAGAGAGAGAGAGAGAGAGAGAGAGAGAGAGAGAGAGAGAACTAGGCTTATCTATTAATAGCACCAAGTCATTGGTGCTATCAAGTTTTTGATCGTTGGATTGAGAGATGTGCGGTTAGGATGATGTGGACCCCCTAGTGTTAAGTGAGTGGTTGGTTGAATAGTATGATCTAACGGATGAAAATCATCAAAGGGGTGATCTAGATATATTGATAGCATAGCAAATGACTCTCTCTCTCTCTCTCTCTCTCTCTCTCTCTCTCTCTCTCTCTCTCTCTCTCTCTATATATATATATATATATATATATATATATATATAGTTGTGGTATGCTTTTATAAGCACGGAGGCTTTCGTGCTTCCACTTTGTTTTCAATGTTCGGACTTTCGAATCGACGATCGGCTCCGTTAGACTTGATCTAAAGTATTTGAAGTACCTAGAAAATAAATTTTGCGATTTTTCGATATCATTTGCCTAGTGATCGAAGGGGCTCAAAATCACTAATTTTAATGGTCGTGGTGAGCCGGTTGCAAGTTTAACGGTGTAGAAATATCCAAATCACATGAAATTTTAATAGAAAATTCTTTATACCATATAAAACAAGATCAATAACTTTGATCTAAAATTTTAATGTCATATCATCATATTTTGTAAGATTTTTATTTTCAGCCGTTGATTTTGAGCCACTTCGATCACTAGGCAAATGATATCAAAAAATCGCGAAATTTATTTTCTAGATACTTCAAATACTCTAGATCAACTCTAGTGAAGCCGATCGTCGATTCGAAAGTCCGAACATCGAAAACAAAGTGGAAGCACGGAGGCCTCCGTGCTTCCATAAGCACCCGAGACGCACTCTATGTATATATATATATATATATAGCTAGTCTCCTATACTATGTATAGTACCGGTGCTCTGGTACTATAGTCTCGTTTTCGATCTTAGGATATTCAAATCAACGATTCACACCGTTAAAAATAATTTAGGGTATTTAAAATTTTTAAAAATAAAATTTTATATTTTTTCAAGATAGTTTATTTTATGATCAAACCATTTCAAAATTATCAATTTTCAATAGTATGGAGAATTTGGAGCTTAACGGTGTAGAAGAATCTAAATTTCTTCAAATTTTGAAAAAAAACACTTTAAACTATCTAGATTAAGGTTAACATTCTTGATCTTGAATTTAAAAGTCCTATGCTCAAATTTTAAAGATTATTAAATTTCCACCGTCCATTTTGACCTAATTTATTTACTAAGTAAACAATGTCGAAAAAAACTAAAATTTTATTCTTAAGAACTTTATATACCCTAGATTATATTTAACGGTGTGGATTATTAATTTGAATACCCTAAGATCGAAAACAAGACTATAGTATCGGAGCTTCGATACTATAGATAGTATAGTAGCCTAATTCTATATATATATAGCATAGCAGCCAGACTCTATAGAACAAGGCTACTATGCTATCAATAGCACCAAAAGATTAGTGCTACTAAGTTTTCGGCCATTGGATTGAGAGATGTGCGGTTAGGATGATGTGGGCCCCCTAGGATTGAGTAGGTGATTGGTTGAATAGTATGATCTAATGAGTGAAAATCATCAAAGGGGTGGATCTAATGGTGAAAAACTTGGTAGCACAAAGTTGTACTTATTGATAGCGTACTTGATGGACTCTCTCTCTCTCTCTCTCTCTCTCTCTCTCTCTCTCTCTCTCTCTCTCTCTCTCTATATATATATATATATATATATATATATATATATAGAATTGAGCTAGAATACTTTTACAAGATCACCCCTTGGTGCTATTAGGTTTTTATCCCTTGGATCTACTCCTTGATTACTAATAGTCCTTGGATCAAACACTATTCCACCTACCACCACCTGCCACCATCATCTCAACCTCACATTTCTCCATTCAATGGTTCAAAACTCAAAAGCACCACCTTCATGATGCTTTATACTCTACTATATATATATATATATATATATATATATATATATATATATATATATATATATATAGAGAGAGAGAGAGAGAGTTGAGCTAGAATGCGAAAGCAAACGAACTTCATTGCCACCCATTTATTTTCGATGATAGAGCTTTCAAATCGATGATCGGCACCGTTGAACATAATCTATTATTAGGGCTAGGGTTTAGGATTCCTCTACTATAAAAAGAGGTAAAGCCAACACTTTCGCCTCGTCAAGGACGTATAGGTGACAAGGGGAAAGAGCCGAAGGAGAGTTCGAGGAGGAGGCGGCTCGCTCACAAGGGTACGATCCAGCAACAAGGCATTAACGTTGATTTGCACTATCTGGAGTGCTTTATTTGCTTCGAGCCCATTGGCCCTCCTCTCTTTTAGCTTCTAAAATTCTTACTGATCTTTATTGTTATTGGTCAATTCTAGTATTTTACTGACTGTACTGTCCATTTCCGAACATGGTAGAGCGGAGATCCAAAGGACTCGAGGCAAATAATGCACTCCAGGTAGTGCGAATCAACCTTAACGCCTCGTTGCTAGATTGTACCTTTCCGAGCGAGCCACCTTCCCCTCGCAGTCTCCTTCAGCTCTCTCTCCTTGCCGCCTATACCTGTTAGACGAACAATAGCTTCGGCTCCGTGCGCTTAGAATTGTAGACAAGCTTAGATGATTCCGTACTTTTATTAAATAATTATTTTGAGGAGTTTGTTACATATATTGGATGTAATAGAACGTGGTATTGTATGCAAATACTGTCTTATATGTTGCATTTTCATCAAAGACAATATAATCTTTGGTACAACATTAATAGAGAGAGCATTTTCAATAGTTAGTGACGACTTGCACTATATACACCATTTTAAATTGGGTTGTACTATTAAGTTTAAAAATACTTAATTCAGCTAGTGTTGCACTCTTATGTTGCACTGGTTGGAACTGCAATGCACCATTACGGTGGATGTTGCGCTAGTATTACGACTGCACTACACACTTACAAACTTTATTATACCTTTTTTTCTCCCCGTTGCACTATTATTCGCATTTTACGCTGCACTATTATTGTACAAGCTAAATTAAGAAAGTAAGCTTTTTTAAAAGATGTTGCACCGTTGCATTACTGTACGCTTTCGTTTTTGCACATAGCACAATTTTCGTTCCTGCATTCATAGTGTTTGTATTCATTACACCGTTTACAGTGAGAATTTGCACTGGTTATAAACATGTTAAACCATTAGCGTTACTTCATTGCGGTTATTAAGTCAAAGTTACACCCCTCTTCCTCCTCAATGCTGCTGTACTTCTTTGACTTATCTTATGCAAATACCGAGAGCAGCGAAGCCTCCATGGATGAATACAAATTTGTTTCCGAGCATGAGATGGCCGATTGCCTTATTCTTTTCGCTTCTATTTTATACCATTTGGGGAATTGTACTAGTTCTATACCCAAGCAACAATCGGCGACGGTGATGAGAACATACAGCAAACTACAAAATAACAGAGTTGCATTACTTAGTGAATGATTACACTAGTTATCAAAGAATGTTGAACTATTTTCATTTTCGTTACACCATTTACACACTTGTTTGTACTATAACTTCATGCAAGCATCAAAAATAGAGAACAATTTACATTGCTTAGGGACTTGATATACTATTTAAGAAAGATTGTTGCACTATTTTCGTCGTATAACCATTTACGAATATATTTGCACTATTACCTTCATACTATCAGCAAATATAGAGAAAAATTTGCACTAGTTTGGTGTATATTACAAATTGCACTAAGGGGAGAGTTTTTTTCTTACACTGCTTGTAAACTCGTTGCAACGTAACATTTTCTATTAAGCATTGCACTAATTGGGTGAATGTTACGCCATTTCGTTCCTTTTTTTGCACTACTACCTAACCGGCAGCGCAAGTTACAAATAACAATTTGCACTCTTTTTGTACATGCTTGCACTATTGTTGCACTACTTGCTAGGCCTTTTTGTAGCGGTTTGCTGGTGACTGCCTTGTTCCCCTCCTCCCTTCTGCGTCATCCCTCCTCCAGTTCGTAATCCTTAATCTATGTCCCTCCCTGACGCTTCTTCCACTTCTCCTCTGCAAACGCATGTCGGCATACAGTGATAGAATAAACTACCAGGCTTCCATAGAGGAAGGAGAGTGCTGGATTATACTCCCCTACGCTTCTTGCAATTTAGGTACAAGACTGCTTTCCTTACGGGGGAGTGGGAGGTTGCTCTGGAGAGGGAGAAGGTTGAATGCCAGTGTTACACATCTGATCAACGCAAATTGCACTGGTACCAGACCGAAGGATGCACTGTTAGAAGGGTTATTGCACCATTTTTCTTCGCGTTGCTCCTTCGCGTTGCACTATTATTAATTCCTATTGCCGGTCGTATATTTTTTTGTCATGTAGCTTCAACAAATTTAATCTCTTAAAGCCGAACAACAAACACTGGGGCTGGCGAATAGTGGGGGTGATTTGGTTTAGGTTCCGATGAGAGTGAGGTTGCGTAAAGCGCAAGGGGCGCATTTAATGCCCGCCAGGACTGTACGTTACGGTATACGTATCTCACCGAATACAAAAGAGGTGGATGTAGACGAGGGGCATTTTGGTCAGGCGGCTGAAAACCCTGCCCGAATCTGCAAAATTGAAAAAAAAAAACAGCTCACTTTTGCAAAATCGCAAAACTAGTGGATTTTTTTTTGCAAATTGGCCTTGTATGAATTGTATCATTTGAATAGTCCCTATACGATAAAGATTTTATTATAAGTTCTTTAGCAAGTTCATTTATAGCTAAAGCAAAAGAACCAAGTTTGAGATTCTGTTGTTAGACCTACCTAATTAAGAATCTAATTTATAATTTGCATTACTTAATTTGAAAGCATCGATCACACTTTTTTGTTTGCGTGATGCATGTCTAGCTGAGACTACTTGAAAGCAGAAGTAGAAACAGAACCAACCAAACGCTTTAGTAGCAGTTTGGCTAATTCTACTATAGCTTCTTAGTACTCATCTACAATATATATATTACACTCAAATATTTGACAAATAAAACTTCCAAAAAAAAAAACATAAAACAACCTTTCTGTCGTTGAACAAATTTTCACTAAATTTACCATTATACAGTAGAAAAATATCGCAATACTATTCTGTAGTTTTATTTTTATTTTACTTTATTATTCAGTAGTTTAATTTTTATTTCACTTTATAATTTTTAAATATTCAGTAGTTTAATTTTTATTGTTCAGTAGTACTTTAATTTTTATTTCAAACTATGGACTTAATTTTTAAATATTAAAGTAAAAAAGATGATGTAATTTATAAACTGTACTGTGCACTAATTAAAGTGAAAACTATAAACTATATATATACTAACAAAATATATTGTATTTTTCTACGTAGTTTATAAAGTACAATACTTTACCCTCCTATGATTTGTAATTTATATCATTATACTATCCTATATATTAGAAGGTTTCTGCAATAAAATAAAATCACAAGATGTATATGTGTATATATATATATATATATATAGAGAGAGAGAGAGAGAGAGAGAGAGAGAGAGAGAGAGAGAGAGAGAGAGAGAGTTAGGCTATTATAGTATCAGTAGATTGGAGGCCTCTGTGTTACCAAGTTGTTTTCAATAATGCGACTTCCAAATCGACGATCGACTTTATTAGACTTGATCTACACTATTAAAAGTATATATTTGGAAATTAATTAAATATCATAATTTTTCAACATCATTACCTATAAAAAAAAGTAGTCTAAAAATAAATGACTGAAAATAAAAATCTCCTAAAAGAATTTTCTATAAATTAAAAGAATTTTACTCTAAATAGTGATCTTACTGATCTTATTACTCTAAATAGTGAAAAAAAATTTTATAGAAATTTTGTTCAGATTTGAATTGTTTTACACTGTTAAATTTACAAATGCATCATATTTACCATTACAATTGTCAATTTTGAGACCTTTTGATCACTAGTTAAATAATACCGAAAATTTATAAAATTTAGTTTCCAAATACTTTCAGCAGTGTATATAGATCAAGTCTAACAGAACCGATCGATCGTCAATTTGGAAGCGGCCACATCATTGAAAATAACTTAGTAGCACGGAGGCCTCCGTTGCTATATGGATGAAGCAAAATGCTGGATTAGATTTTTCAAATTTAAAAAAAATATGTAAAAGTTATTAGGTGATCATGTTCAAGAGATATATAGGTACGTAGCACTGTAGGAAAGCTTATCATATAACTAGTGAAGCCCATGTGCAGGACACCGAGGCGAGGAAGCTTCTTTCCTTAATTTCCCCTCGAATTAGTTCTCTCTTTCTACTTTCTACTTTCTACTTTCTGCGGCAAAGTAAAAAAAAAAAAGGTGAACATGCTTGTCAATTGTATATCCACTTGCCCTTCCATTTGCATCTCCTTCGTTCATAAAATATTGCTCACAAATCACAATAAAAAGGAAACAATAATTAATTAATATGGAGAAATTTATGCAAATTTAGTTGACCTATATGAGACTCGGCTAAATATATAATAAAAGAAAAAAACAATCCAACTCATCAATATTTAAATAAAGAAAAACAAGCTTACCAACTAACACAAAAATTCATTGAATCCAAACCAACGGATCCCACATTATGCGACGTGAGATTATTAAGTTGTCTCAGATTTATAATTCAAAGTGGGTTATAATCTTACAACCACTTTCATATAACACTATAACAGAATTAGCTTATAGCGACGCATGTTTGGGACACTTTTAAATAAGTGACCTATTTATGCTAAAACTTAAAAAAACATCTACCGATGCCTAAATATAAAGTCCAATCCAACTAAAAATAAAAGATTACTCTACTCAACCCAGGCCACACCCAGTCCATTTGGCCCGATTACAAACAAAAAAGAAAAAAAAAATCAATTATCATCTTCTATTCTCTCTTCATTCAATCCAGTGAAATTCTAGATGAAAAGTCTTTCCTGTCGTCATCCTCCGCCACCGCAGCCAACGAGATAGAGTTTCGGCGGTTACTAAATGTTTAATAAGTGTTAGTAAATTAGCAGCACTCTTTTAGATTATGGTGATACTCTTTAACTATCACTATATACCTAGCGATCCCACATATAGCAACAATTTTTAAAAGTGTCGGTAATTTTAACTAGCAGTATTTTTTTGACATGCATGTACTTGCATTTAAAAGTGTCGCTATATACCATTTTTGTTGTAGTGTAAAATACAACTTCGGAGAAACTGGAAATGATTATCCTTTTCTAGTTATAAACTTTGCATATTTCAAACATAAATACTGATATGCGATCAGAAGGCTTCTGGGCTCTTATGTATAACCATGGATTAATTTATCCTACACTTTCAATGGCTAATATTGTTATCTCTAGCTAGGAACAAAAGCAATAAGAAGAACTAATATAGAAAGCTACAAAGTTGCCGTCCTAGGGCAAAAAGCTGAACTTAGCACTAGTGGTGGTGGTGCTCTTCCAAGATTCTCTTCCTTAATGCACTGAAGACTAGTTTCTTGAAGAGGAAGTCCACTGTATCATGTACACTTGCACCACATCAGCAAATAACGAGTCAATCACATCTCTTCTTTAAAAAAAAATATAATAAAAATATGGGGCAATTTCATCAATAGCCCTCTTAAACATGTAAATATCGCAAATACCCCTATAAAATTAAAAATATCATATATATCCCTTCAAATGTAGAAAATTATCACAATTACCCTTTCTTCTAACGGACGTTAGGGTAACGTTATAAAATGACTAATTTACCCCTTAAAAAATTGGTTAGGTTCCTTTGATAACAAATAATAGAGTAATTTCATGAATATCCTTCTAACTTTTAAAAATAATATTTTTAACACTAATTATTGGTGGATAAAATATATGGAAACCCCTCACCTATAGGTCATTTTGAAATAGACCCCCTTAACTTCAATTTTTTAACATTTAAAGCCCTTGAGCTTTTAGTTTTTTTTGTTTTTGCGTTTTACTTAGTTAAAAGTTTTCCAATTGAGATCCCTCATGCATGAATTTGATAAAATTTTTAACTTAGTTGGGAAAAAAAAACACTCAATTGCAAAAGTAAAAGAATCACTAAAATTGAGAGGATGTATATATATATAGAAAGAGAGAGAGAGAGAGTGTGTGTCAGGCTTCTTATAAGTGTGATTGCATTGGTACTATCAAAATATTTTTAATATGACTTATGTGAGTTATTTAAATAAAATTTAAAAAAAATCTTGAAATAATTAATGTTGAATACTACAATAGACAATTGCGTTACAACTATTATATAATTTAAAAGCACAAAATCATAACAAGATTTAATTATTACATTTAATAGACTGTAGATCATTAATTGTAAAATTTTAAAAAGAATGTTGAATTATTATGTGATTAAAAGGTTAAGAATTAATCATATAATTAATCTTAAATTATTGCACTTAGTTAAATTAGTAATAAGGGTAAAATTGGTATTTACAAAATTTTAGATGACTTTTTAACGGAATATATATTAGTCTCAAAGGGTATTTGTGAATATTTTTGCTTTTTAGAGGGGTATTGTTGATATTTTATAATTTAGAGGGGTATTGGTGAAATTACTGCCTCCCAGAGGGGTATTGGTGAAATTATCCCTAAAAATATTTTATTTTTATAATCATGATATGACAGGTTAACCCAAATTAAGAATCTATTTGATTGGTTGGAAACGTCATTAATATAACTGGTGCATTCTAAAATATTTCCTTCTCGGGCACATGACCGCGCGCGTGTCAACCATATACATATTTGTAAATGTATCTATACTATGTATACTAATAAATAAAAAAAATTTAGTTGACAAACGGAAGTTTAGATAAAATAAAGAAATATTCGGTACGTACACATTACAAAAAAAGAAAAAAAAAGTTCAATACTTAACTAACTAAAAATAAATTAGGTTTGAAAAATAGAGTGCATGGTTTAAAAATACCAATTAAATCAGCAATTGTTTAAATTCAAATAATAGCTAGATTCAAAATTAAATTTAAAATTTTGAATTTGCTCCATAAATTTAAAAATATTAAATTCAAACTTTAATGTAAATTTTAAAATAATTAAAATTTTTAAATTTGTGATGTACATTTGGAATTAATTAAAAATTTATATGTTTTGGAACACATGTAAAAAATATTCATATATATAGTAGTATAACTAAATTAAAATCCCGAAACAAAATAATCAGGGCATAGGGAATCCAGCGAGCCAACGGTTCAATATTCGATAGGGCGAATGCAGATTTATACAAAAATATTGCTAAATTAGGGTGGGAGGGACTCTCCCTGCGGAGTCATCTCTCCGCGAAACATATGGATATTCAACCAATCAATATTAGAGACCTGAACCAAACTCGATTACCCTCGGCCCCCTGCGCTAGCTTTTTGGAAATCAGCCTCTTTCATTCACTTTCATTTCTTCCTTCAGTAGGCACGCTCTCCGTGGACAAAAGCCTGCTCAGAAGTGGATTCGAACCACCAACTAGGGGTGTAATGTTTTCCGGGCCGAATTGGGCTGGTGGCCAGTCCGGCCCGGCCAGGCCCGGATTCAATTTCGTGCCGTGTCGGGCCGGGCCCAAGTTACCTTGCCCCCGGCCCGGCACGGCCCTTTGGCCTGGAAAGCACGAGCCGTGCCAGGCCGGGCCGGGCCGTACTTCGGGCTGGCCTTTTAAAATATTTATTTTTTAATTTTTTTAAAATTTTAGTTTAAATTTGATTAAATATACTAGTTTAAAATTTAGTTCAAAATTTATAAAAATAATTATAATATAGTAAATATTTAATTTTTTTAATAAATAAATAAATTTATATTATTTTTTTTGAAAAAAAAAATGAATGGGAGGTTTTCCGGGGGAGAGGTGGGGGTTTCCACCTTTCCGGGGAAGAGGGGTCTCGGAGGAGGGGGCCGGCTGGGGATGAGGTGTGGCGCCGGGGGGGGGGTGGGAAGGAGGTCAGGGAGGTGGAGTGGGACGGCCGGACGAGGTCGGGGAGGTAAGGCGTGCCGGGGCCGAGGCCATGGGTGTCGGAGTGGGGGCCACGGAGGAGCCGCAGGATGCCATGGGTCATGGGTGCCTGTGATACCCCAATAGTCCCACATCGGATAGGAATGGGGTTGTCATTGGGTTTATATGAGACTTAGACACCAGTAATAATAACTGAACTTAAGTATTTTGGGCCGTTGTTTGGGCCCAACGAGTTATTGTTGCTAGTGGTCGTTACATTTGATATCAAAGCGGTTCACCGCTTGGACATGTGTGGCGAGTCTCTACCGAGCGCTCGGATGACGGCTAGCGAGACGAGTCTCACATCGCCCGGTGATCGTGGGCCGTGTGTGTGATTGGATCGACGAGGACGGCAGTGGCCTTAATCTGGGGAGTCCGTGACACCCCAATAGTCCCACATCGGATAGGAACGGGGTTGTCATTAGGTTTATATGAGACTTAGACACTAATAATAACTAGGCTTAAGCATTTTGGGCGGTGTTTGGGCCCAACGAGTTATTGTTGCTAGTGGGCTGGGTCGTTACAGTGCCTCTCCTCCCAAGGTCTAACCTTGGGAGGAGAGCTCATTGGGAGGAGGTCCCCAGGAGATCAGGCCCCAAGGCTTTGGGCCTTGGGGGTCCGGGCCGTGCTGACCCGGCTGGCACGACCCAAACGAGCCATGCCGTGTCGCCCGCCTCGCACTCGCCCGACACGCCTGTGCCCGTTTCAGCCGTGCCGGCCGGGCCGTCGGCACAGGAGCGGCCCAAAGATGGCCCAAAGGCTCGGACTGCCCGGCAAGACGGATGTTACAAAGACTCGTGCCGGCCGTAGCACCCGCTCGAGGCCATGCCGGGCCGGGCGGCCCACGTGCCGCCCAGCCCGTTTTACACCCCTACCACCGACACAAGGATTTCCAGACCTTAATTTGCTCTAACGTGCTGAGCTACCTGAACGGCCACTTGAATCGGCATGTGTTTCGCAAAAATGAAAACAACGTTCAAGGGTCTCATATTCGGCTGCTTCATTTGTTTAAAACCAAGCCCACCACACTCTTTGGTATGCACACAATATTCCATGCCATCAAATGTATCTTTCTCTGATCACCATTTTATCCATTAAAGGAAATCTCTATTCTACGGTCCAAGAATTCTGTAACACTTGCCAGAAGCTTTGCGTTTGCATGACATTAGTAGTTAAGGCCGTTGAAGTAACCGACTGTATATATGTATAAGTCTGGGCTCAACCAGGTATAGATAATTTCTGACTCTTGCATTAGTATCTCAATTTCAATTCAAACATGGATTTGATTCACTCTCCATGTTCTGAGAAATATTAGCATATGCATCAACCGGTGGAGGGCATTGGCGAGAAATTGCTTTCAGAAGTTAGATGTCACGTCCTAAACTCGAGGCGTAACAGACGCCGCATATCTACTAAAATAGTAAATATATAAGGCTACGAAACCGAACAAAGAATCAAATAGAATGGTTTTACAAAAATGCATGACGATACGGAGAAAAGAACATAATAGAACGAGTAAAACTATATGATAATCTATAAAAACTGCCTAACAAATACCTAACTACACATATAAAAAAAATGAACTACGACTAGCATTCACTTAGTCTTGCCCCTACCCAGCGAAATTGTTACAAAATCTGGGTACGCAATCATAGACCATATTATTCGGATTAAGCATACAAAGAAATAAATAACGACACTACAACAAAAACGGTCTATAGCGACACTTTTAAATGTAAATACATGTCAAAAAAAGTGCTGCTAGCTAAAATATCAACACTTTTAAAAGGTGTTGCTATATATGGGGTCGCTAGGTATATAGTGACAGTTAAAGAGTGTCGCTATAATCTAAAAGAGTGCTGCTAATTTACCAACACTTATTTAAATATTTAGCAACCGCCGAAACTCTATCTCGTTGGCTGCGATGGCGGAGGACGACAACAAAGAAGGGCTGTTAGTCTAGAATTTCAGTGGATTGAGTGAAGGGAGAAGGGGAAATGGTAATCCTTTTTTTTTTTCTTTTCTGTTTGTAATCGGGCCAAATGGGCTGGGTGTGGTGGGTTGAGTAGAGTAACCTTTTATTTTTTATTAGATTGGGCTTTATACTTAGGCATTAGTAGATAATTTTTTTAGTTTTAGCATAAATGAGACACATACACAAAAGTGTTCCAAACATGTGTCCCTATAACCCAATTCTGTTGTAGTGCGAAAACCCTGACATACTTAATTAGCTCTTATATCTTGCTGTGTTAATAAAGTACGAGAGCTATACTATCCGATTTCAATTGGATCAAGGTCCGAATTTATTGTTTATATTGTGTTGCTTAATTAACATAAACTAGTATGTTCAACCCAGTTGCCTTGAACATACTTTTGAACACAATCTAATTTCTGATCGTGCTTTCAGTAGATATAAAAATTCATGATAATTAAAAGAGTCAATAATAATGGAGAATAACGGCAATGTTGGAAAACAAATTAATAACCAAATCAAAGTACAAAAGTCACATAGATTTTTACTGTCACGCCCCAATTCCAGAGCAGAAGCCCACTGGAATGTCAACACCGAACGGACAAAATTTTTTCTGTCCGAACGAAGAGTTAACAAATCAGAATAGAAGCAAAACAAGTCTAAATATAGAATCAGCCCAAAAACTGTTTCTAGAATCTACAACCAGCATCCAACATGTATCAGAGCGCACTACAAACAACAATAAAACTATTATACATCACTGTATACGAAACCATAATTTCAAGATATAAATATACAAATAAAACACCCTAGCCTCGCCAATTTTGACGTCCAATACATAATCCAAAACTATCTAGCTGGATGCTCTTCTATAGCTCATAGACATGGGTAGGAATCGCTATTTATGGCGTGATCTCCGTACCTTGAACGGCTCATAGACATGGGTAGGAATCGCTATTTTGCCATTTTTCTCTATTTTCGCTAGCTTTCGCTCGTTGAGCCTCCGATTCATCTCAAATCATACCGAGACCCCCAAAATATATTTTCGAGCGTGTTTAAACCCTCTTTTCATCAACGCCTTGCCGAACTTAGGGTAAGGTCCAATCATAATTTTTCGGGTTCCGTTTTCGCGCCTGACGCATACCGAAAACACCCGAATGCTCTCAAACATCACCGGAACTACTCCAATAGCCTTTCGAGCAAGTTCCGACCGAAACTTCATAACTTTAGAAGTTCGGTACCTTAAACGTGGCTTCATGATAAATTTCATGAAAGGGCTCGAAAGTGTATCTTTATTGATTATCCCCAGGCCCAAAGAGGATAGAAACTATATGACCTTCACAGACAAGAAGTTTTTTGTCTCGAGAGATGTAGTTTTCAGCGAAGAAAAATTTGCAGAATTTGAGGCCGACAACGAAGACCAACCGATTGTGATGTTGGTATTGAGGAAGCCGATACAGCCAACCCAATCATTGTAGACAAGCTGGTAGCTCAGCCATGCCCGATTTCTCCAGTGGGTTCGGTACAATTGAAACCTAGTGAGGAGCCCAACAACTTGCAATCCCAATTCGAACCAGGCCCAAAAATGCAGGAGCCCAGCCAGGAAAAAATTACGCTGGATAGAGGGAGTGAGCTTGAAGCTTATAGTGGGTTGGATTTGATAGAGATCCAAACCACGCGGCTTAGAGGGATACGCAAAACACCAACCACCTACGAGACTATGTGTGCTATTCCACCAAACCCAAAGATCACCCCTGCATGACACTTCGCTCCACAGTGACTTTAGGTACCGTCCATCCTATAGAAAATTTTATTTGTCGTGATGACTTATATCAATCTCATAAAGCATTTGTAGTAGCTCTCGAAAAAGATATCGAGCCTAGAAATTACTCTCAAGCGATGAAAGATCCTAGATGGCGAGATGCTATGGCCCAAGAGATAAAGGCTCTCGAAGACAACGGTATATGGACCGTGGAAGATCTCCCACCATATAAGAAACCCATCGGCTACAAATAGGTATACAAGGTGAAGCGTAGGGCCGATGGTAGTGTGGAATGTTATAAGGCTCGTCTCATCACAAAAGGGTTCGCTCAAATCGAGGGACTTGACTTTCTTGAGACCTTCGCACCTATTGCTAAATTGGTGAGTGTACGTTGCCTTCTGACTATTTCTATTTTTAACAAGTGAGAACTTCATCAAATGGACGTACACAATGCGTTTCTACATGTTGACCTCGAAGATGAAGTATACATGAGTATTCCACTGGGCTTTCATGTCACGAGGCACGGCAAAGCTTGTCATCTTCGAAAGTCACTCTATGGTCTCTGCCAAGCTCCTAGAAATTGGTTTGTGAAGCTCGCTTCCGCCTTGCATGATTATGGGTTCATTCAGTCAGGGGTCAGCCATTCCTTATTCACATATAGTAAGGACACCACTTTCATGGCAATTTTGGTTTATGTAGATGACTTAATATTAGCATGCAATGATTGAAGTCAGTGTTAGAGTTTCAAAACTTATTTGGTCACCTAATTTCATATCAAGGATCTCGGCCCTCTGAAGTATTTTCTCGGCATTGAGATCGCACGTAGCCCATCAAGATTATTTTTGTCGCAGCGTAAATATACATTGGACATATTAACTGAATGTGGCATTGTAACATATCGCATCCCTGTCGAGTTACGCCGAGCTTCCGTCAAAACGATCGAAGCACGGGTTCGGACGAGTTGGAACAGTCCGCAAAGGGTTCTAAGTGCTTTGGAGCCATTGTATAGGGTCAAGGACATGGGATAGCAAAGCTGGGAAATTTTCAGCTACGTACTGAAATTTCTGCTCTCGGGGTACAGACCCTGTGGGGGGGACCGGACCCCGTTGCCGAAAATGGCCAAGGCTGGGTTGCCATGTTGTGTTGTTTGGAGAGGGGGCTCTTTGCCATTGTGCTTGTGTGGGTGTGTTTATAAGTGGAAGGCTTGTGTTAGCTCTCATTTCCTCACAACCCAACACCCAAGAGAAACCTATTTTCTCTCTCTAAGAATCTCTTTCTCTTCTTCTCTCTCTCTAAGAGAGGGCTTTGGGTGGAGAAGTTGGAGAAGAAGCTTGCTAAGGTGAAAGCTAGCTTGTGCAAGAGGGCTTTGGAGGAAAAGCTTGGAACCTAAAGGTAGGTTTTCATGTTTTAGCTAGAGTTTAGCTATTTCCTTCTAGTATATACTTCTAGGAGGTTTGTATGGTGGATTTGCTTCATCTTCTTCAAGTCTAGGGACCTATTTGGAAAAGATGGTATAGATGAGGGTTGTATGTTAGGCTTTTGTACATATGAGATCCAAGTTAGGGATTGATCTCTTGTAACCCTAATTGGTAAGTGATCTGACGCGTTGGTGAACTCGGTTCGGCGATTCGACGAGTCTGCGCGGAGATATTGGCGAAAAAGCCTCACTACAAGAAAAAACGTATGTAGAGGCGGTTGTTAAGAGGTGCGCGGTTGTTGCAACCGCCTCTACGCTATACGTTAGGGGCACATGAGAGGCGGTTTAACACAACCGCCTCTATATCTAAAAAAAAAAAAAATTCTATTTAGTTTTTTTTTTCTTTCCCCCCAATTTTTTCCCCTACCGCTTCCCCCTAAAAAAACCCTAAGTCACTGTTGCTGCCCTCAAACCCACTCTCCCAAAAAGACGCCACCACTCACTACTGTCACTCCCCTCAAACCCCCCTCTCAAAAAAACGCCACCACACCCGAGGCTCCTCCTCCTCGCGCGCTGGCACGATCGCGCGGCGGCGCGGGGCGGCCACGATCGCGCAACGGCGGCCACGATCGCGCGGCGGCGGCGGCCACGATCACAAGAACGGCGGCCACGATCGCGTGGCGGCGGCGGCCACGATCGCGCGGCGGAGGCGGCTACGATCGCGCGGCGGAGGCGGCCACAATCGCGCGACGGCGGCGGCCACGATCGCCGCCGGCGGCCCCGTCTCGCTCCCTTTTGCTTTGCTGTCGCTCCTCCCCTTCGGCGTCCTCCCAAAGCTCGTGTGCTCTAGCTAACCCTCCCCCGAATCGCCCCCAAGGTCTCTCGGTCCATGCCCCCATCTCGCGCGCCCGCCCGCCGCCAACCACCACACCCCCAACCCGCGACGCCGACCATCCCCACCCTCCACCCGCCGCTACCACCCCCGCCGCCAACCATCACCCCCTAACCCGCGACGCTCAGTCCCTCCCCACCCTCCACTCGCCCCCACACGCATCCGCTGCCAATAAAGCAATGAGAAAGCTGATACAATGAGATTTCACATTCAATTTTAGATCCAGAAGCTCATGTTTTTTAAGAATTAATTGGTCTACATGTAGATTGTCTCAAAGTAGTTTTGTATTCAACCCCAGGTTTATTTCAGGTTTAATTTATTAATTTTACTTTTCCCATTGTTAGATACCTCTACTTAACTGAGCTCAACCAAATAGAAATATCTACAGTTTTCTGCTATCCTAAGTCATGGAATATCTACAGTATTTCTGAAATAGCTTACATTGTTTTTTGAATATTTTTTTCCCCGTAAGCTTATATCGCTTTTTGAAATCGTATACTTCTAAAGAAACTAACTAATGATAAGTGGTGCATTTAAGATTAGTAAGATAATGCCTTGAAGAAGAACAATACACAAATTAGGAATGTTATATGTAATTATGCATTTTACATGCGTACTGTTATTTGCAAATCTATTGATGTTTTGCTTTGACCCACATTGTGAGCTGTTAAACTTTATTTCTGTGGTATCACCTGTTTGAGTAAACTGGAACATAACCTTCCTGGTTTAGCTATTATCTAAAAAAGATCTTTAATATATGCTTTGCGTTTGACGTATTAAAATTGTGGTAATTCATGTGGTTGATACTGCAATTCCCTACTTATAGCTTTTCGATGCCTGCATTTGATATGATAGGAACCAGGAGAAATAGAAGCAGAATTTGCTCGCCTTGGGACTACATTGTTACTCAAAAAGTTCTTAACATATCGCACTCCCGGCCCCCTATTTATCCCCAAGGAAGGTTGGGGTTCACCAAATGACCATATTCCTTTGTTTTGATTTTGAAGCTGTGATATTAAGGCCTTACATGTTATGAATCTGCATTGTTTAGTTTAAGTTATTTATTTGGCCACTAAATTTTTTGATTCTTTCTCTTTCTCCAAAAAAAAATTTCTGTGATTTAGTAGCTTCTTATTATTCGTTCAAATTCTTTTCATGAAGTTGAATTTGAAAATTATATATATGCTCATATATCTGACGTTTTATTTGGATGGTTTTTTTGTGTTGAAATAATACTCTTACATGTTATGAGCATAAAATGCTCCAAAAATTTAGTTCAAGTTGATGATAATAGATATTGAATGGTTTAAAAGCCACTCTCAAATCTAGGGCTGTTTGAGATCCTTCTTATTAGTTTTTATTATCTAATTTTATTTAGAGTTGTATGTTTCAAGTTTCTTGATATGTTAATTTCTCTATGATGCAAAAATGATATAATCCACTGCCCGAATGTTTCGAGTTGTCATATTCGTTTATGTTACGAATTAGTTTGGAATTGTCGTATTCACTTATATTATGGCAACTTTCTTAAGTTATGTTGCATATGGTGGTTTAATTAAGTGCTCCATTTAAGCTTTTCATGGTTGGCTTTGAATGATAGCAAAGGGATCAGTTGATTGTTATGTAGATCAATATCTTGGCATTCGGCTATCCATGAATGTCCATCATACTGTGTACGATAAATTTGTTTTTCTTATCTCATTTGATTAATTAGTTCTTTTGCTTTGATCGTTTAATTAATCTCCACCGAGTCTCGAATCTAATTAGTGTGAAAAGATGCATTGATCTAAATATTGCATGGATGTAATTTCTTATTTGCTGATAATACCAAAATGACACATGCCCATTAATTAGATCAAGCAAATTGATCTTCTTATTTACAAGGATTAGGAAGAAAAAGTGAGGGAAGAAAAAATTTGTGGGATTGTGTGGTTGAGGTCATCTTCTACTTTTTCTAATGTTTGCGGATTAGGTAAGTTATACTATATCCCTTTTTTATTCTTAGCTTTTGTTAATATTTTAGTTTTATTATCATTAAGTAAATTATTATCACTAAGTTAATCGTTAGCTTCATAACTATGCATTGGTATTAAATAAAACTTTTGTTGTTTTTTCTATTCAAGTTTTCTGCGATCAATATACTCTCATACCTGACTAATATTACTTTTCTTATTGGTATTATTTTATCCTTTCTTAGTATTTATCATTACTTGCAGGAGAATTAAAAAATGACGTCGAGGTCAAGAAGATTAAAAAATGAAGCTTTCAATTCTACCTTTAGAGAGATGCAAGAGGAACTGAATCGCGTAAAGACACTACTATCAAATACTCAGGTATAATAATTTGATAGCAAGTTATTACTAGTAATATACTTAAATACTTTTGTATTTTTGTATAATTAATAAATTTTATATTGTTTGATAGCTTGCGGGTGGCAATATTAATCCGGTTGATGCACATTCTCTCCCATCCATCGATCATCGAATGCAAATTATGAATCTACAAGTGAAGGAAACAATCGAACCATTTAAATTTTTGTAAACTAGAAAACTCAATTGTTGAGCATCTTTAAAGCTATTTAAACTTTTTGTTACTTAGTGTCAATGTTATATACTATTCGATATGTATTGAATGTATGAGATTGTGTTTTGGATCTTATGATCAAAAATTGGTATGTTTCTTGTTGAGAATTGTGTTAATTCTTATGTTATTGGTATATCTTTTGATTAAATGTTAAATTACATTTTTTGTTGTTTGTTGATAAGAAACACAATTTTCTTTTTATGTATACAAATTAAAATTAATATTAATATAATATTTTAGTATTATTATTGTGATAGAGGCGGTTGAAACCGCCTCTACATATTGTCTTTGAATATCAATATTTGTAGAGACGGTTGGAACCGCCTTTACAGATCTTACAACGTAGAGGCGGTTCAAACCGCCTCTATAAATAAATAATTATAGAGGCGGTTCAAACCGCCTCTATGAATTAATATTTGTAGAGGCGGTTCAAACCGTCTCTACACATTAAAATTGGTTGATATTAAAAAATAATTAAATAATACTATTGAGGCGGTCGGAACCGCCTCTACTAAACCGCCTCTACGCTCCCCCAGCGGTCGCTCAAACCGTAGAGGCGGTGTCTAGGCCGGCGGTCTAGAGGCGGTTGCGGAAACCGCCTCTACAATTTGTAAAGGCGGTTTAAACCGCCTCTACAATTAATAACAACCGCCTCTACGAGCGCTTTTTCCTGTAGTGCCTGTTTTGGCTTCATTTTGCCGCAGTCAAGGGCGATTGGCGGCTATAAATTCTAGAACTTAAACCATAACTTCTCGGCATTCCTACAAGGTGGGGGGTGCTATCCGAAATCTCTGAATTTTCTATTATGTCTATGTCACCATTTCTTGAGCATATATGTGATGTTGCTTTCATGCATGATAGGGTAGTGTCATATGTGATTGTGGTCGGGATTCAATTGTATGGTTCTAGGCTAGAGAACATATAAATTGATATGGACCATATATATTGGAACCTTATACTTGTATGAATGTATGATATGGACTATGACAATAGTAAACAAAGGTCACATTGACATTAGCGGCAAGAGTGGCCAAGTGTGTGTGACATTGAACAAGGTAAAAACGTATAGTGGCATCGTGGTATTATGGCAAGTGTGACCTAGAACAATGTGGCTTGATAGCAAGTGTGACTATACATCCTCAAAATTGAGGATCGGATCATACTCACATAGGGTCTTGGCTTGAGGGAAGTAGCTCCCCCTCAAGCGGTGTGCTCCGGAGTTGTCGCCACTGGGTGTAACGGTATCTCCCCAAAAGACGGTCCCTCGAGTTGTAGCGGTTGGAGTTTCCCCGATCGACAGGGATTTATGATTGTGAGTTTTGGGGTTAACAAATGTTGACCGGGTTAATTCGGTGAAAGCCAAGTGAATGTAAAGCATGCATGCATTATCATACTTATGATTATCTATCTGTTGATCCAGTTTTCTTGTAGGCATAGTATTAGCATTAGTGTGGTTCGCTATCTCTATTTTCTTTGTATACTTATGCCTGAATAGACCTAGTGGGCAAATCGGCGGGGTCGGCGACCGAGTCCACTGGGAACTTTGTTGTAGTTCTTACACCACTAACCCTACAGATCCTAGCGCGAGGGGGGCGGCGGAGGATTGAGGCAAGGGTCTAGCACCGTAGATAGCGGCCACCGGAGTTTTAGTCATGCCTTGAACATATTCAACTATTATATGTTGAACCTTGATGTATAAAAATGTATAAATCCATGTGTTTTGGGTTGGATGACTAAATGATGTACATGAATGGAAAAAAAAGAATGAATGTAATATGTTAGTTCACTAGTGTTTGGTTTAATGTAATCAAATATCATGTGTGGTTGTATGGTTGCATGTAGTAGCTTAGAGCATTCACTACTTGTTGTTGCTTCCCCTCGAGCAAGCCGTGTATAACTGCATTCGTCCTGTATTGAATTGCTTGATTATACATGTTGGTGGAGCCTTGGGCGGACAAGGGAGGTGCTGTCTGTTCAACGTCTGTTGACGTGTTCGAACCGACCAAATTGGCGGTCGCAGGGCGTGACAGGCATGCTCGGATCAAGACCATCACTATTCCTTATGGAACAACAGCACCGTTTATCGACAGACTTTGGTAATGCCATATCCAATCTAGGACAATATCGATGTCTGGTGGGGCATTTAATTTATTTGGCCATCACACGACTGGAACTCTGCTACTCAGTCCATATCCTATCTCAATTCATGCAGAACCTCGCACGTTCCACGAGGATGCAACAATATGAGTCCTTCAGTACCTCAAGCAAATTTCGGAATACGGAATCTTGCTCAGTGTGACAACATCTTTGCAATTGACTACCTATTATGACTCAGATTGGGTTGGTTGCCCAATGACCCGGCGCTCCATCACCAGATATTTTGTTATGCTTGGTGGTTGTCCTGTCTCGTGGAAAACCAAGAAGTAGACCATTGGGTCTAGGTCGTCAACAGAAGCGGAGTACAGGTCCATGGCAGCCGTCACTAGTGAACTATTACGGTTGTGCAGCCTTTTGCGATCTCTCATAATCGATCATGCTTAGCCTATGCAACTCTTTTGTGATAATCAGGTAACATTCCATATCGCCGATAATCACGTCTTTCATGAGCGAACAAAACATACCGAACTTGATTGTCATTTCATATGAGATCACCTAAAACTTGGCAATATCAGCACAGCTTATGTACCAACAAAACTCCAGTTGACTAATGTATTTACAAAGGCCCTTGGACAGGACTGATTCCAGTTCTTACTCGGCAAGTTGGGCGTGATTGACATCCACGCGCCAACTTGAGGGGAAGTATTAGATGAGGTGTTGTAAATATTAGGATGATGTTGTAAATTTTGAGTAGAGAAAATATAGAATTATTTGAGTCCAGTTGAGGAATCATAGGGATCTTTACCTTATTTTGCTCCTTATACATGTTGACCAATATGGGCTATATATTGTACTTAATCATAAATAAATAAAAATAAAGTTATTATTTCAAACTATCAAATTCTTACATCGTGTAGTGTGGATGTTTAGTATGCAGAAATACCATTCCGATTTCGATTCATGGATCGAATGAGATTCCCTAATCACCACTTTCCCAATCCAGCTTATATAGGAGCCCGGAATGGAAATTGAATCGGGCGAAATGAATGTTTGTTCCTGTTGGGAATCCGGTACTCTCCCCGGTACCGGATCTCGTGAATCCGCAACCCGCTCCGATACCGATTGCTGTGGATCCGGTATCGATTGTTGGGATTCCGCAACGGAAGCGTCGAATCGGATTTTTATTATAAACTGCCTCCTCAAGAAGAAGCTGATACAATCATAAAAGAGAGAAAACAACTGAATAGAAAATATGCGGGTAAAATAAGATTCATTAAATAAGAGAAGATTACACCTGACTCCTCTTCTGCATAGAGTAGCTACAACCCGAGCCCTCTTTCTTGAATCTCTCCTACCCTTCTCTCGTCTTCTAAAACACCCAAAGAAGACAATCCTTCGTGCACCCGTGCACTAGGTGCACCAAATCACAAGCATGCTCTCTTTTCTCTCTCTGGTACGGCACACCCAGCACCTTTTCTTGGCTTCTTGGCTGCTGCCGTACCGCACCCCACAGCCAACTTTGCTTCTCATGGCTAATTAATTAGCCCCAATGCACTATTTATAATGCTCCACTGAGAACGTACCCAACCCTAGTATATTTAGGATTTCTACTCTAATTAATATCTAAATCTATCTTAATCTATCTCTAATAGATTTAAATATTAATCCTAATCCAGTTAGGTTTATCCTCTAATTAATATTAAATCTTAATACATCTCCAACAGATTTAAATATTAATCTTATCTAACTAGGATTCAATTACAAATTTAACCAAATCCTAACAATCTCCACCTTGGTTTGATTTGTAATCTTCAATAGCTGTGTCGAGCACACCATGCAAGCTCCACCTTGAGCTTGTCTCCTCCGCTCGAAGTCGCCGCATCCGTCGCTTTGTCTTGAGCGACTGCACCTCCGCGAACTTTTGGAACCCAAACCGTCTTCGCTCCCGTTCTGACTGTGCTCCCGTTCAGAACGTACAAGTTCTCACGCTTGTTCGCCTCGCACACGACCCGATCTCGCTTTCAGACCCTCATAGCTCCACCTGAAGCCGAAAAATCGCAACCCTTCGAGTCCAACGCGCCTAACGAAATCAAATTCCGCTTCAATCCAGGAACATGTCGAACATCTGTCAGCATCCTCACAAGCCCCTCATGCATTCGGATCTTCACCGTGCCGACTCCCAAAACTTTACACGCTGTCCTGTTCCCCATTAGAGCTTTTCCATCGTTAATCGCCTTATAGGTGGCAAAAGACTCTTTCTCTCGGCATACATGAAAGGAACATGCCAAATCGAGCACCCACGCGTCATCCAAAATTTTCGCACCTCCGGTCGCGGCATATAGCACGTCAAGATCGATCATCTTCGATTCTGCAGCCTGCGCCATCGCTGATACCGTCTCCTCCTGGTTCACGACAGTTGTCTCCTTCTGCCGCTTCAACTCCTTCAGATCATCCTGAAGTTTTCGACAATTGCGCTTTATATGTCCCTTCCTGTGACAATAAAAGCACTCTACCTCAGATAGCGATTTCTTCTGTCGATCTCCGGTCGCCGATATTGTCGCCTCCTTCTTCGCTCTCACCACCAAAGCAGTATCCCGGCTCTGCGTGCCGGACTCCTGAGTCATCTTCCGCATCTCGTTCAAAAGAAGCGCCGCCATGACCGCCTCCACGCTTATGGTCTCCTTGCCATAAAGCAACGTGGTCACCAAATGCTCATATGCCGCCGGTAGCGAAGATAGTAAAATCAGCGCCTTATCTTCGTCATCCAGATTGACTCCGATGCTAGTCAACTGGGCCACCACCTTGTTGAACTCATTCAGATGCTCGTGTAGGCTCGCCGCTTCCTGCATCCGCAGCGTAAACAGTCGCTGCTTCAGATACAACCTGTTCATCAAGGATTTGGTCATTTACAGATGTCACGCCCCGAGCCCGACCCATTTGGCCGGTTCGAGCGCGTCAAACAGACGCCGAACGGACAGAGCTTCCCCTGTCCGCTCAAGGCTCAACAAGTACAGATAGAGTATGAAATTTTTACACATGCGGAAGCATACATAACATCTTGCACGAGGGCAAGCCATAGCCAAAGTGAAATGCTAAACTAAAACATACAAGTACTATGATTAATTGCAATCACATACATGCATAATTCTTACAATTTGAATTCTTTAAAGTCTTTACATTCTTTGCATCATTTCTTTCTTACATCACATTTACCTCAAAATGAAACTTGGTTACAATTAAAGTAAACAACTATAATCATCAAATACAAAAGATGATATAAAGGGAAATGCGACTATAGCAAAATAAAGTAACTCGGGCGGTCTCTACCTAGGGCGCGATGCCCTTACCGCGATCCTCCGCCGGCACACTCGGTCCCGGCTCTGTGGAAATAGTGGGGTGAGAACTACAACAAAGTTCCCAGTGGGTTCGGCAACCAACCACGCCGACTTTCCCACTAGGTCTAATTCAAGCGTAATAGAAAGAAAGGTAAGATAATAACCAACTATCGAATGCAGCTAATACGCTTGAAAGTAAACAGTAAGATGCTCAAGGTAAAACTCATGCAAGATCATAGTTCAATACCCAATCTCTTGGCTAACCCGGGGGTTCGCCCTCAACACGACTCAACCAAACCAAATCCCTATTGTCGGGGAGAAAACACTACGACCCGACGGACCGTCCTCCGGGGAGAGAAAACACTACGACCCGTGATGACAACTCCGGAGCACATCGCCCGAGGGGGAGCTACCGCGCCTCGAGCAAGGAATAACATGGTGAGTACGATCAATCCTTAACTTTAAGGATTCCAATTCACAATCCATCCTTGACTTCAAGGAGACTTAGGTTCATATGACTCTTAACTCTAAGATTGTTGTCATAATGTCAATCTCTCAATTGTACTAATGTCAAGTAATCTACTTGTTCATGTTCTTGTTCTTGATGCCACACAGTTGTCTAAGTATTCTAGACTCATCATTGCCATACTTGTTCTCTAAGCACATGTCCGATGTCATAATAGTTCACTAGGTTCACTAGGTTCTTTGTCATGCATATATAGGGTTCTTTGTTCTTTACCAATACAATATTATACAATCATTCTCATGCATTTGAACTCACAAAAGCAAGAAACTCACAATTAACCCTACTATGCATTATGCTCAAGGTATATAGTATGTTCAAACATAACACTTAGACATAAAGAGAAGTTCGATGTCTTTGGAATGCACCACCCACCTTAAAATATTTTTATGGAGTCGCCCAACAAGTTTCGCGACCAACCGGTGCCTACTCGAAAACCTGTTACGTTAAAAATCGACCAAATCAGGCCAATTTACATAGTAACCCATAGATAGGCTTTTCGTTTAATTAAACGGAGTTGTCCCACGCGTTGGGGATACTCCCAATTAAGTTTCTACAAGGTCAATTTGACCTTAGAACCTTTATAGTCAAAAGCTCCAAATTTGGGTGCTCTACCAAGCCCTATGTGAAACCCTAGGTTTTGATCTCTTAAACAAGCAAAAGAGAGCTTGTGGATCTTCTAGGAACTCATCTACGACCATTTAAACTCTTTTCTAGGGCATGCATTGATGCCCTAAGGTTCCACCATGAGGGCACATGAAGAAACTAGGGTTTTCATGTGTTCTATGGGCATTAGGATGTTTCTACACTTGTAGAGACTCCTAAATCCGAAAATCTAAAGAGAAATCCCAAACCCTAGGTTTAGGTTTGCATGAACTCACCTTTGCCCAAAGCTAACCCAAGGTCCACCTTATAGGAGAGCTTCTAGAACCACCGAAGCCACCAAATCCACCTTCTCCAAGCTTCTCCTCCTTCTTCTCCAAGCTCTAGGAGGTGATTTCTAGAGAGAGAAAGAGAGGAATGTGAGGGAGGGAGTGTTTTGGTGAAGTGGCTGTGAGGGGTGAAGGGGTATAGGATGTATTGTGTTGTAACAATTACATTTAGGCCCAACAATCTCTTTATTTTTGAAGCAGTCCAAACTGCTGTCGGGGCCACTCTGTACCGGTACAAGGCCATTCTGTACCGGTATAAATTGCTCCAGAGGCAAACCCGAGAGCTGCCTCTCGGTTTCGTAGCATTTGTACCGGTACAAAATCGGGTCTGTACAAGCCCTAAAGACCCCAAACCCGAGAGCTCACTTCTCTCGGTAAAAGTTGCTATACCGATACAGCAACCATGCTTGTACCGGTACAATTGCTCCAGACTTGTGCTTTCCACGTCGTTTCGACTCTAATTCGCGCCGAACAACGCCAAAACCTTTTTAACTCTTCTAAACCCTCTTTTAACCCTTCCAAGATATTTGGAATGGTAATTGGAACTTGTCCAATTATTCGTTCGCGCACTTTAGCCAATTTGGTTAAAGTTCGGTTCGTTACATTCTCCACCCCTTAAGATTAGTTTCGTCCGCAAAACTATCTCATTTACAATCTAGATTCATACCTTAATCCAGATTCTCGAATAGGTAGGGATAATGCTCCCGCATTACGCTCTCGAGCTCCCAAGTGGCTTCCCGGTCGTTGTGTTTACTCCAACGGACCTTGACATAAGGAATGCTCCGATTCCGAAGCTTTCTTTCCTCTCGATCGATAATATACGCCGAAAGCTCGTCATAAGTCATATCCTCTTGAATCTCCGACGGTATGTACGAGAGAATATGATCGGGATCATGAACATACTTGCGGAGATTTGATACATGGAATACATCATGAACTCCCGCAAGCCTCGGTGGTAATGCTATCTTGTAGGCCACCGCTCCATTCCGCTCCAAAATCTCAAACGGTCCAATATACCGAGGGCTCAATTGCCCCCGGATTCCAAACCGTTTAACTCCTCGCGTTGGCGACACCTTTAAGAACACATGGTCGCCAACCTCAAACTCAATATATTTCCTCCGCTTGTCGGCGTAGCTTTTATGCCGAGATTGCGCCGTAGCAAGCCGTTGGCGGGCAAGGCGAACTTTCTCCTCCGCCTCCCGCACTACATCCGGGCCGAAAGCAGATTTCTCGCCCACGTCACTCCAATGAATTGGAGAGCGACACTTTCTTCCATAAAGGGCCTCGAATGGCGCCATCGTGATACTTTCTTGATAACTATTATTGTACGCGAATTCCGCCATTGGTAGATGATCATGCCAATTGCCCCTATAGTCAAATACACACGCCCGAAGCATATCCTCAAGTATTTGGATCGTCCTCTCCGATTGTCCATCGCTTTGAGGATGAAATGCCGTGCTAAAGTCGAGCCGCGTGCCCAATGCCTCTTGTAGGCTCCTCCAAAAGTGAGAAGTAAACCTCGGGTCCCGATCCGATACAATAGACGCCGGCACCCCGTGAAGTCTCACAATCTCGTCAATGTAAACTTGAGCCAACTTGTCCCCCGACCAAGTGATATGAATCGGTAGGAAATGTGCCGACTTTGTCAACCGGTCCACGACCACCCAAATTGCGTCGTGCCCACCTTGAGATCGAGGCAACCCGGTCACAAAGTCCATAGCTATATTCTCCCATTTCCAAACGGGTATAGGTAAACTTTGTAGTTTCCACGGAAATCGCCGCTCCGCCTTTACTTGTTGGCAAGTAAGACATTGCGCAACAAAGTCCCCAATGTCTTTCTTCATGCCCGGCCACCAATATTGCAACTTTAAATCTTGGTACATTTTGGTGCCGCCCGGGTGGATACTATAAGGAGAAAGATGCGCTTCTTGCATAATCGCCTTACGGAGATTCTTGTTCTTGGGTACACACCACCGATTCCGAAATCGTAGTGTGTCGTCGGTTCCAATGCCAAAGTCATCGGCACTACCGCTTTCTACTTGACCCCGCACCTTCTGGAGATATTCATCGGCATTTTGCAATTCTTTGATTCTCTCCAATAGGGTCGGTTGTACCACTGAGGTAGCAAGTATAGCCGGCACTCCCGGCGCTACTACTTCCAATCCAAACCGTTGCATCTCCTTTTGCAACAACGGTTGGGGTGTAATTTCCGAGGTTAAGTTTTCTCCCGATTTCCTACTTAGCGCATCGGCTACGACATTTGCCTTTCCGGAGTGGTATAGAATAGTGACATCATAGTCCTTTAACAACTCTAACCACCGCCGTTGTCGCATATTTAGTTCCTTTTGGGTGAACAAATATTTAAGGCTTTTGTGATCCGTGTAGATCTCACAATGTTCACCATATAAGTAATGCCTCCACAATTTTAGCGCGAAAATCACCGCGGCTAACTCTAAGTCATGAACCGGGTAGTTCTTCTCATAAGGCTTCAATTGGCGCGAAGCATAAGCTATGACTCGCCCGTTTTGCATTAGGACACACCCAAGTCCAATGTAGGAAGTATCACTGTACACGACGTATGTCTCCGTCAGAGAGCAAGTACACGGGTCGTCGTCAACCTTTCCTTTAACTCTTTGAAGCTTCGATCGCAATCTTCGCTCCAAACATACTTGACCCCTTTGTGGGTGAGGCATGTTAGCGGAGTGGTTATTTTGGAGAACCCCTCCACGAACCGCCGATAATAACCCGCAAGTCCAAGGAAACTGCGGATTTCCGTTGCGCTCGTTGGGCGAGGCCAATCTTTAATTGTCTCTACTTTCTTCGGGTCTACCGAGATACCTTCACCCGAAATCACATGTCCTAGGAAAGTAACCTCCGAAAGCCAAAATTCGCATTTATTCAACTTGGCATATAACTTTTCTTTTCGGAGTATTTCCAAGATAAGCCTCAAATGCTCCTCGTGTTCTTCCTCGGTCCGAGAATATACCAATACGTCGTCAATGAAGACCACGACGCACCGGTCCAATAGCGGACGGAATACACGATTCATTAAGTCCATAAATACCGCCGGGGCATTAGTAAGCCCGAATGGCATTACCGTAAATTCGTAATGGCCATACCGCGTACGGTACGCCATCTTCTGCACATCCTTGGGTCGTATCTTCAATTGATGATACCCCGATTGTAGGTCTATCTTTGAATACACCTTTGACCCTTCAACTGATCGAATAAGTCATCGATCCTAGGCAACGGGTACTTGTTCTTCACTGTGACCTTGTTCAACTCGCGGTAATCCACGCAGAGTCGAAGTGTGTCATCTTTCTTTTTGACGAATAGCACCGGAGCTCCCCACGGAGACACACTCGGCCTCACGAAGCCTTTACCGAGCAAGTCCTCCAACTGTGCCTTAAGCTCCTTTAGCTCTACCGGTGCCATTCTATAAGGAGCCTTCAAAATTGGCGCCGCCCCGGGAGTCAAGTCAATGACGAACTCAACCTCCTGATCCGGTGGCAATCCCGGTAACTCCGCCGGAAATATATCCGGGTACTCGCATACCACCCGAATACCCTCAAGCTCTGGGTGTTCCCCTCGGCCGTCCACGATGGTCGCCAAGTAAGCTTTGCAACCACCCTTAATCATCTTTCTCGCTCTGGCCGTAGATATGGTTGCCGCAAAGCGCGCACCTTTGCACGCCCGGTACACCATTTCTTCTTGATTAGGCTCACGAAAAGTGATTACCTTTCTTTCGCAGTCGATAACCGCATAGTACTTGGAAAGCCAATCAAGCCCCAAGATTACATCAAATCCCCACTTCTTGTTTAACACCAACATATCGATCGGCATGACCCAGTCACCTATCTGAACTGGACACGCCGGACACTCGTCGTAGACGCTATAAGATTGTCCGGGTGATGTAATAGTCCAACCCTCCTCGTCATGCACAATCTCTAAGTCATGAGCTCTAGCGAATGATGCACCTATGAATGAATGCGATGCACTTGTATCGAAAATAGCCTGAGCTCTAGTGCCTTTAATAGAGATAATACCTGCCACGATGTCGTCAGGAGCTGGAACCTGCTCCTCCACCTGAGTGGCAAAACCCGCCCACTCTGCTCTCGATGCCTCCGCCGGAGCGAGCCGATGAGCGCCACCGCCATCGGGGTGGTAACCCCATCACCGCTCGGGTAGAAGGGGACGAAGCCGCCGTCGGTGCAGATGATCCCCAGCTCGGGCATTCCCGTGAAATGTGCCCGGGTTGGCCGCACCAGAAGCACTTCCCGTCGCGATGCGGGCACACGTGCGGTCGATGGTCACCGCCGCAAATGACGCAACGGAAAGGTCTCCCGCCCTTCTGCTGCTGTTGGGGATACCGAGGGGGTTTCTTTGCATTCGGCCTACCCCCGGCACCGCCCGCCGCCCGTTTCTTGCCTTTGTCCCTCGTCTCCGCCATGGCCTCACGCTCCTCCCCCGCGTAGGCGCTACCGTGCTCCGCAGATAGAGCTCGATCAAAGACCTCTGCAAAGGTCGTGAGGTTGAGGATCTGTATCCTCTCATAGATCCTCGGCTGAAGCCCCCGCAAGAACCGGCCACCGGCCCCTGGCTGCCTCGCACCACATCCGGGACACAATCGACAATGTGGGAGAACTCCAACTCATAGTCCGCCACCGAGCGGTCTCCCTGCCTCAGCTTGCGGAATTTCTCTTGCATTTTTCGCTTCACCGAGTCGGGGAAGTAGTTCGTGAACATCGCTCTCTTGAACTCCTCCCACGTCATAGGCGGAAGGTCGGGTGACCTATCCCGCTTGGTCCGCTTCCACCACGCCGCCGCCTTGTCGAGGCGGGAAGCAACCGTACTTTGTCCTTCTCCAGGGTGTTGAAGTCCACGAAGATGGTCTCGAGGGAGTCGATCCAAGACTCCACCACCGCCGGTTCCACAACTCCTCCCTCGAAGGTAGGTGGTTTGAACTTCATAAACTTGATGAGCGACGCCAACTGGCGCTCCCGCTCCTCGCCGTCCGCCGCGCTACCGGGGTTTGAAGTCCCTGATTCGGCCGGAATCGCCGTAACTGGTACGGCCGCGACTGGATCTGCCGCCGCCGCCGCACCCTCCACTACGGCCGGCGCCCGAGCAGGGGGTGAGGCCGCTCGCCCCCGCCCGGGCCGCCGTCGCCGTCTCCAGGGTCTCCCGGGCCGCCGACCGTCGCCTTGAGCCCGAACGGACTCGCTCGCCGCCGCACCACGCCTATAAGCGCGCCATCTCGCTTCCCTAAGCTCCCCGCCACCACGTGCCGCGGGTTGCTCGGGAGCCGCAATAGGTGCCGCACCCGGTGCTGCACTCGGCTCCTCAGGAATAGGCCTCTTTCGCGGTCGTCCAGGAGGTGCCATTGCTTCCTGAAACGACGCACTTACGTTAACACTTGAAAGATATACTCGAACATACCCAATTCGGCGAAAGCAAATAAGCATATTCATCCTTATCCCAAAGTATCATGTCGTCGGCCGCCGATCACAACACAAGGAATGTAGAACAACTAATACTTGAAGTTAATCCCTAATCATATTAGAGACATAATAACATTAACCCAATCACATGCTTTCGCTATACTTGTTCAACGTCTCTCACGTTTCCTTAGGTCCTTAGGTCCTTAGGTCCTTTCCATTCCTAAGGCCCCTAGGTCCATCCTAAGCATTCACTTTTTGGCTTTATACCCGCTCTGATACCATTATATCTGTCACGCCCCGAGCCCGATCCATTTGGCCGGTTCGAGCGCAAATGTACGCCGAATCTGACAGAAGCTTTCCCCGTCCGCCCAAGGCTCAACAAGTACGATAGAGTATGAAATTTTTACACATGCGAAGCATACATAACATCTTGCACGAGGGCAAGCCATAACCAAAGTGAAATGCTAAACTAAAACATACAAGTACTATGATTAATTGCAATCACATACATGCATAATTCTTACAACTTGAATTCTTTAAAGTCTTTACATTCATTGCATCATTTCTTTCTTACATCACATTTACCTCAAAATGAAACTTGGTTACAATTAAAGTAAACAACTATAATCATCAAATACAAAAGATATAAAAGGAAATGCGACTATAGCAAAATAAAGTAACTCGGGCGGTCTCTACCTAGGGCGCGATGCCCTTACCGCGATCCTCCGCCGGCTCACTCGGTCCCGGCTCTGTGAAAATAGTGGGGTGAGAACTACAACAAAGTTCCCAGTGGGTTCGGCAACCAACCACGCCGACTTTCCCGCTAGGTCTAATTCAAGCGTAATAGAAAGAAAGGTAAGATAATAACCAACTATCGAATGCAGCTAATACGCTTGAAAGTAAACAATAAGATGCTCAAGGTAAAACTCATGCACGATCATAGTTCAATACCCAATCTCTTGGCTAACCCGGGGGTTCGCCCTCAACACGACTCAACCAAACCAAATCCCTATTGTCGGGGAGAGAAAACACTACGACCCGACGGGACCGTCCTCTGGGGAGAAAAAACACTACGACCTAGTGATGACAACTCCGGAGCACATCGCCCGAGGGGGAGCTACCGCGCCTCGAGCAAGGACTAACATGGTGAGTACGATCAATCCTTAACTTTAAGGATTCCAATTCACAATCCATCATTGACTTCAATGAGACTTAGGTTCATATGACTCTTAACTCTAAGATTGTTGTCATAATGTCAATCTCTCAATTGTACTAATGTCAAGTAATCTACTTGTTCATGTTCTTGTTCTTGATGCCACACAGTTGTCTAAGTATACTAGACTCATCATTGCCACACTTGTTCTCTAAGCACATGTCCGATGTCATAATAGTTCACTAGGTTCACTAGGTTCTTTGTCATGCATACATAGGGTTCTTTGTTCTTTACCAATACAATATTATACAATCATTCTCATGCATTTGAACTCATAAAAGCAAGAAACTCACAATTAACCCGACTATGCATTACGCTCAAGGTATATAGTATGTTCAAATATGACACTTAGACATAAAGAGAAATTCGATGTCTTTGGAATGCACCGCCCACCTTAAAATATTTTTGTGGAGTCGCCCAACAAGTTTCGCGACCAACCGGTGCCTACTCGAAAACCTGTTACGTTAAAAATCGACCAAATCAGGCCAATTTACATAGTAACCCATAGATAGGCTTTTCGTTTAATTAAACGGAGTTGTTCCACGCGTCGGGGATACTCCCAATTAAGTTTCTATAAGGTCAATTTGACCTTAGAACCTCTATAGTCAAAAGTCTCAAATTTTGGTGCTCTACCAAGCCCTATGTGAAACCCTAGGTTTTGATCTCTTAAACAAGCAAAAGAGAGCTTGTGGATCTTCTAGGAACTCATCTACGACCATTTAAACTCTTTTCTAGGGCATGCATTGATGCCCTAAGGTTCCACCATGAGGGCACATGAAGAAACTAGGGTTTTCATGTGTTCTATGGGCATTAGGATGTTTCTACACTTGTAGAGACTCCTAAATCCGAAAATCTAAAGAGAAATCCCAAACCCTAGGTTTAGGTTTGCATGAACTCACCTTTGCCCAAAGCTAACCCAAGGTCCACCTTGTAGGAGAGCTTCTAGAACCACCGAAGCCACCAAATCCACCTTCTCCAAGCTTCTCCTCCTTCTTCTCCAAGCTCTAGGAGGTGATTTCTAGAGAGAGAAAGAGAGGAATGTGAGGGAGGGAGTTTTTTGGTGAAGTGGCTGTGAGGGGTGAAGGGGTATAGGATGTATTGTGTTGTAACAATTACATTTAGGCCCAACAATCTCTTTATTTTCGAAGGCCCAAATCGTTTGGGCCACTCAGCACGGTACAAGGCCATTCTCAGACGGGTATATTGCCCTGCAGGCAAACCCGAGAGCGCCTCTCGGTTTCGTAGCATTTGTACCGGTACAAAATCGGGTCTGTACCGGTACTAGCCCTAAAGACCCCAAACCCGAGAGCTCCCTTCTCTCGGTAAAAGTTGCTATACTGGTACATCAACCATGCTTGTATCGGTACAATTGCTCCAGACTTGTGCTTTCCACGTCGTTTCGACTCTAATTCGCGCCGAACAACGCCAAAACCTTTTTAACTCTTCTAAACCCTCTTTTAACCCTTCCAAGATATTCGTTCGTGCACTTTAGCCAATTCGGTTAAAGTTCGGTTCGTTACAACAGATCTTCCAATTTCTTCCACAATTTTGCCGGTGTCGTCTCGCCGGCTACATTGTAAAGAACCTTATCTGCTAATGATAGATGAAGCGTACTCAGCGCCTTCCGCTCCATCTTCGTCCATGCCGCATTCGTGACCTCCTTCGGCTTCGCCTCCTTTCCGTTCAACGTTTCGTCCAAATCTTGCTGTACGAGGATGTAATAAACCGACTTTCTATCCGGATGGAATTTGACCTTCGATTTTAAACGTTATTGTGAATAAATGGATTACAAGAGTACACGTCAAATTTCAGGCGAAACCGAGCTAAAACGGAAAAGTTACGCGACCCGGAAGTTTCACTTAAAGTGAATAGTAACTCCGGCGTTTCGTTGATCCGGGAAGTAGAGAGGGGTTCCGGTGCGTACCGAACTCCGAATATTGGCTTCCAGTAGCTCGTTTCGAACGGCTCAGATATTCTGGAATCGTTGGCGCTGACGGAATCAGATTCTGATGCACGGTTGTCGAGGAAAAGGGTCCCGAATGAAATTATGTATATAAAACATATATGTTTATGAGTTGGGTTATTTAAAGGAAAGAGGAAAGATGGGTTTCGTCGCAAATCGGCGACCAAACTTGATGAAACAAAATGCTAGTTTCAGTGTCCTCGACGTGCTGAACGCAATGGCGTGATCCGTTTGCAAATCCAACGAACGGATCGCCGGATATTGCGAGATGATCGAAGAGGGGTCAATATTAGCAAATGGAATTGCTGGAGAGAGGATGGATTCATCGCAAATCCGTGACCGATCGAGGTGAAGTAAAATCGCAGGTTTGTTGCCTTCGATGTGCTGATCGCGCTAGCGCAATCCGTTCGTAAATCCGACGAACGGATCTGCGGGAATCGCACGTTGAAAGACGGGAGATCGGGAGTGGCAAAACGTTGTTTTCGCGAAAGTCGCGACATTTTATGCGCCGTTTCGCGTGAGATCGCACGTGGAGGGGTGTTCGTGCGTATTACACGTGCTGGGTGGGACTTAGTATTAAATACTGAGGTTTGTTGGACCTGTTTGCATATTTGCACTATGCATATTTAGGTGCTCCTAGGGTTTCCTAGGGTTTTGATCTACCTAGCCCTAACCCTAGCCGCACTAAACCCCCCCTTGCTAACCCTAGCCGTCACAGCACATCCCTGCCCTCACCGTGCCGGCCGCCTCCGGCCGCCGAAAAAGCAACCCCGGCCTTCCCTCAATACCTCTACAACTCCAACTTGCCTTCCTCTTCGTTATAGTGCTCTGGGAAGCATCGGAGCCCGAGCTTCATCGTCCCTAGGCCGAGACCCCTTCCCGGAAGCTGTCCCGTCGGCCGCCGTCGCCCCGAACGCCGCGCGCCGTCACAGCATTACTCAGTAACCGCAGCCATGGTTGCACCATGCCGCCGTCGGGCCGAGCCCAAGACGCACGGCCGCCGCTTCTCTCCTCCTCCTCCGACCTCGTGAACCGCCGCCGTCGTCCCGTGGAGTCCGGCCGCCGCCGCCGCGCCGCAAGAGCCTCACGAGGGCCGAGCCGAGCATCGTGCGGGCTCGGATCCTCCGCGCCACCACCGCCACCTCCCGCCGCCGCCGGCGTGAGCTCCCGCTCGACATGGCCGGCCGCACTCGCCCACCGCGGCGCACCCGCCGCCGGAGCTCCCCGCGGATCGGACCCGAACCTCTCTCGGGTTTAGATGCCAGGCATCATTGCCCGCCTCCGCCGCCGCCTTTCGCCGCCGGCCGATGCGTGCTCGCTCCCTCGACGCCAGAACCTCCCTCGCGGCGCGCGCCGCCGTCTCGCCGCCGGCCGTGCTGTGGTCACCCTGCTCCGGTAAGCTCTTAAATAGGGCTGTTTTCGGTATTTAGTTATACTGACCTTCCCGGGCCTCCCCGAACCCAACGGAAGGGAGCACGATGATCTTGACGCATTGCTGATCATCGTGCTCACCTTGGATTTGGTCGGGGAGACCCCGATCCGTCGTTTCTGCATTGCCTGGCCCTTTTGGGCCCTTTGGTCGCCGCTACGCGCGCTATTCCGGTGACCCGAGGCTGTTCCGGTGCCTCTAGAGGGGAGCACGGTGATCGTCTGTCAGTGAAGATCACAGTGCTCACCTTATTTAGGGTCAGCGGATCCCTGGTTAGCGAGATATACACATTTTTTCGTGCAGTGCGCGCTGTTTTCGGATTTTCGTGTCGCTCCCGCGCTCTCCACAGTGTCCAGAATTGCTCCGAAAGGTGAGCACGGTCTCCGGCACGCCGAGACCTTTCAGCAGGTGTCCTGGTTGGTCTGTTTGACCTTCGGTTTACTCTGTCGGACCATAAAAGCCCTGAAATCGCATGAAATAATGCGATTTCGTGTAACGTGAAGGGTTTTTATGCAATTGTACGCCTTCTCGCTGCTGGTGGCAGCACGCGTGGGTTGTGGGTAACCTCTGGACTGATTGTCCAAGGTCCCAAGCCCTCGTGGAGTCCGGAAAGTGATTTCCGGCGCGTTTCTCGGCGAAATCCGCCGACGGAACGCGGGTTTGGTTCGGAATTCTTCCGATGGTGCCTCGCGAGTCGTTGTGTTAGTGGGTTAGACACTAACCGAGTGGACCTTCCTTAGGTCCGGTTGACACTATTTTGCAGTCAGGAGACAGACGCGACAGTTGTACAGGTGGGTACCTCGACTCGACGTCCGTTCAGTGGTGCACGTTTGGTGACACATTTCTATCCCTTTACTTTGCTTTTCATACCTGTTGAGCCTTGCACCTTACTGTTGTTTTATTTCTCTACTCAGTTGTTTCCATGCTTAGTATCATGTGTAGGAGTAGAGTAGTTCATCTATATCTGTGACCTAGTTGGTCGGTTCTCGTACTATATATTTGTGACCTGGGTGGTCGGTTTTAGTATCTCGTTTCCTTGAGTCGATTCTTTGACTACTGTCGTTGATGACCGTTGTGGTCGGTGTACCCTGAGGGGTTGGATTGTCAGCTAGTGGCTGACGGTAGTTCTGGATTCTGTTGATACACACTGTTGACCTGTCGTTTATTCTTTGTACATATATCCTAGTTGACCTGAGTTGTCAGTTCTCGTGTTCTCTTGAGCAGTTTTGCATACAGTTGAGAGGATGTTGAGTTGTTCCATCCTAGTTGACCTGAGTGGTCAGTTCTTGTGTTTCCTTGAGCGGTTTTGCATATAGTTGAGAGGGTGTGGAGTTGTTCCATCCTAGTTGACCTGAGTGGTCGGTTCTTATACTTCCATACAGTCGATGACCTATACGGTCGGTGAGCCCTGAGGGGCAGGATTGTCGGCTGGTTGCCGACGGTTGACCTTTGAGCATATGAGCATCGATCGCCCGACTCGTTCGCATTTCACGAACACCAACGGTCTGATCCACCGTGGCAGGGTGTTCTTTTCCGAAAAAGTGGTTGGACATGCCAACCCGTGAGCCCATAGGCTATCTTGGGTTATATGCAGGTATAGAGTGGTAGTGGGCATTGCCTGAGGTCTGCGGACCAACACGGCGGTTTTTAGATTGGGTATATTTGGATTTCTTGTCCGGTTGACGCATATAGCTATAGTAGTGGTTGTTGCTTGTCTATCTTCATTTATTTCTTTGCTTGTCTTACTACTATAGCTTTGGTATCCTCGTATGTTTCTAGTTCTTCTTTACAGTAGTTGTTGTTTCATATCTGTATATCTCTCCATTTACTTGTTTATCATAGCTACTGTACTACTATCTTCTCCACTTGTGTTTATCTCCGCGAGGTATCCACTGGGAGGGGGAGACATGTTTACATGTTCTCACCCCTCGCCTTCTTTTTCAGGTGACGTTGTAGGTCATAGTGGGCTACCTGGTGAGGATCGCGTCTAGTTCGCGATAGAGCCTCCGACCCGGTTTGTACTATTTAGTATTTCTCTTTCTATTCCTATTGTTATAGTTTAGTTGGTTATGGTTCAGTTGGTTTACTTTATTGGAATTCATATGGTTTTGAATGAAATAAAGATTTCGGGATCCTTGTAAAAGATAAAAGGTTTTCTACCCCTTGTTGTAGCGTTTTTAAAAGAAAACAGTTTTAAATAGTTTTTCGGTCGATTTATGTTAAATACATATGTGAATGAACCTGTGGTGAATGGTGTATGTGAATGTATAATTATGATCGTTTGTATATTCATTCATTGTGGTTGTGTTCCTGGATGTTTATTTGTACTCTGTACTTGTGCGACGCCGTGCAAATACAGAGGAGACTCCGTCCGTGTGAACAGTGAACTCCCTGTATTTGTGGCGGATCTGGCATACCCTGGGGAGTCAAGTTTCAAAAAAAAAAAAAAAAAAATTCTGCTGTGTTTTTACTTACAGAATGACCCCGGGGCGTGACAGATTAAAATGGTATCAGAGAAGTTACAACCACAACACCATTCACAGGTTGTTTTGAAAAGTAATTGAACTAAACCAGATGAACTGAACCATTGGTTAGGTTGACCTATAGGAAGACCTACGATATATAGGCACGTGAGTGCGGAGTTTGGGCTTGAGTCCCGGTGTGCATGTCGAGTTTCTAAACTCTGAGTGCACGGTTTCTTCCGTATGTGTTACGGTTTTCGCACAAGCTGGTGTCTAAGTTGGAAGTAGTGGCGGTGCTTCTTTCTGGACATTGAGTGGCGGGGTGAGGTTCCCCAAGTGTAGCCATTCCTGTCAGGTGGGGCCTTGAGAGGCCAGTGACTTTCGGGCTTTGGCGAGTGTCTCGACCGCCAGCGCCCTGGCCATTCTTCCTACTTTAGACACGGGAGCTACTGCGAGTGTCTCTACGGAGATGGTACTTAGACCTATTACGGTCGCGACTTCTGTGGGGCTACTCGGGTGTAGTCCAGGGTGTGTTTAACGGCTGTTCAGTCGATTGCAATGTTGGTGTTGCTTTCGCGGTTCCTTAGGTAGGGTTGCGATGCCTACCTCTCTCTTCCTTGATTGCTGATGGAATCAGCGGTTCGTGTCTTTTGACCTTTAATTTGTTCATACGTAAAATTGACGTGTACTAGAGTCGGATCGACACAGTTTTGGTGTCGGGTTTCCGTTGAGGCATAGTCGAAGTTCTCGGAGCTTTGAGTGTAGCTCGGTTGTAGTATAGGATTCGGTTAGAGAAACCGTTTCCTGAAGCCTTAGTTGTGTAATCTGTGACTTAG
The DNA here is from genome assembly GCA_025177825.1 of Aechmea fasciata. Classification (NCBI taxonomy): domain Eukaryota; kingdom Viridiplantae; phylum Streptophyta; class Magnoliopsida; order Poales; family Bromeliaceae; genus Aechmea; species Aechmea fasciata. Next base: position 2,420,857 of record CM045928.1, on the reverse strand, counting down.
TATCGCTAGAAGCTTTCAGAGGATGAAAGCTATGGGACCTTTTGTGAGTCGGTCGTTCTAAGTTCGAATGTCGACTTGTAAAGTCGATGTATCGATGGTATTGGTTGTGAACTCTTGGTTCATTGAAGAGGTATCAATTGGTTTGATACTCCGACGTGTCGTGCTTCCAACTCGATGTTGGTAGTGGATCTCGGATATTTCGCTTTTCTTTTGATAAGTACATTGGCTGCAGACAATGTACTGTCGAAAGTAGGACGAAATATCCTTCCTTGTTAGGGACTTATGGATTCGGTCGATGTTTCCTCTAGAGTGTCTTGTGGGAGTTAATGTGTTGGTCATTTCCGACCATGTATCGAGCCTTGGGTTATTTCCTGGCAGGTTTTACGCAGTTGACTTATCGTCGCTGCTGGTGGTTTGACTCTAGTTGTGTCTAGGAGCTCGTTAGTTCTTTAGTTGTGCTTCCCACAGCTAAAAGGTTTGGTTGGTTGTAGTCTCGGTCTACTTGCCGAGCGGTTCGGAATCAATCGTCGAGTGGCTTCAGCCTAGTTGTTGGCTGGGATCGTCATGGTGGGTGATAGCGTAAGGTGCGACTCAACTGGTCGTGCAAACCTTGGAATGGTATGCTTGTCCGGTTATTTGGTGACAGGTGCGCCTGGGTCTCTGTGAGACAAGGTATTTGGTGTTGCTAGGAACATCGATCGCTAGGGTCCCTTGTAGGACGGCAGCGACAGGGTCTCGTAGAGACAGGTGTTGCGCATCACCAGCGGTTAGTATCGCATCGTGCGAGTGGCAATCCTGTGCACCAAGCGATGGACTGGCATGGTCGGTATGTTGGTTTTGTTATACCGGTTTCTTTGAGCAAATAAATTGTCGAGCTCAATTGGTATTGTCAGTTGGACCTTTTGGGTTAGGTGGAAAGTGAGGTCTTGGACCTAGGACTGTCGAATGCCACAAGTGGCTTTCAGTTGACGAGATTTTGACTTCGACAGTCGGTGTGGTAACTAGAGTGAGACTGTGGTCTCCAAGGTGAGAGTTTTGACTCGTGTCTCTTCTACATGAACTATCGATGTAGTCGAATCGGTGACTACTTTTCAGAAAAGTGGTTGAGTAGACCTAGAGATGTGGGATCGAATAATCCTAGTCGCGGGACTGTCTTCGTCCGCCGGTTATAAGATAGTATTGATCCCGGTGGGTCCTGGTCCGTAGATTTTGGAGTTAGTACATTCTTCCTCTCGTCCCATTCAAGTGAAACAATAGTTGAGCTGTCGTGTTTTGTGGAAAGGTAATTGACTAGTATCCAAGTGATACCGTATTGCAGGAGCAATGTTTGATTGCAATTTCAGTGGATACGTGGTCAAGTTTCGGGGACGAAACTTTTTTTAAGGGGGAAATAATGTAATAAACCGACTTTCTATCCTGATGGAATTTGACCTTCGATTTTAAACGTTATTGTGCGTAAATGGATTACAAGAGCACAAGTCAAATTTCAGGCGAAACCGAGCTAAAACGGAAAAGTTACGCGACCCGGAAGTTTGACTTAAAGTGAATAGTAACTCCGGCGTTTCGTTGACCCGGGAAGTAGAGAGGGGTTCCGGTGCGTACCAAACTCCGAATATAGGCTTCCAGTAGCTCGTTTCTAACGGCTCAGGTATTCTGGAACCATTGGCGCTGACGGAATCAGATTCTGATGCACGGTTGTCGAGGAAAAGGGTCCCGAATGAAATTATGTATATAAAACATATAGGTTTATGAGTTGGGTTATTTAAAGGAAAGAGGAAAGATGGGTTTCGTCGCAAATCGGCGACCAAACTTGATGAAACAAAATGCTAGTTTCAGTGTCCTCGACGTGCTGAACGCAATGGCGTGATCCGTTTGCAAATCCGACGAACGGATCGCCGGATATTGCGAGATGATCGAAGAGGGGTCAATGTTAGCAAATGGAACTGCTGGAGAGAGGATGGATTCATCGCGAATCCGTGACCGATCGAGGTGAGTAAAATCGCAGGTTTGTTGCCTTCGATGTTCTGATCGCGCTGGCACAATCCGTTCGTAAATCCGACGAACGGATCTGCGGGAATCGCACGTTGAACGACGGGAGATCGGGAGTGGCAAAACGGTGTTTTCGCGAAAGTCGCGACATTTTATGCGCCGTTTCGCGTGAGATCGCACGTGGAGGGGTGTTCGTGCGTATTACACGTGCTGGGTGGGACTTAGTATTAAATACTGAGGTTTGTTGGACCTGTTTGCATATTTGCACTATGCATATTTAGGTGCTCCTAGGTGTTCCTAGGGTTTTGATCTACCTAGCCCTAACCCTAGCCGCACTAAACCCCCCCTTGCTAACCCTAGCGTCACAAAGACATCCTCGCCTCACCGTGCTCGCGTCCCGGCTGCCGCTGCCGCCTCCGGCCCGGAAAAGCAACCCCGCCTTCCTCAATACCTCTACAACTCCAACTTGCCTTCCTCTTCGTTATAGTGCTCGGGAAGCACGGAGCCCGAGCTTCATCGTCCCTAGGCCGAGACTTCCGAGTCGCCCTTCGGCCGTCGTCGCCGCCGAACGCCGCCGCGTGGCATTACCTCAGTAACCGCAGCAAAGCCGAGGAGGACTCTCGGCCTCCCCACGGACGGCCGCCGCTTCCCTCCTCCTCCTCCGACCTCGGGTGAACCGCCGCCGTCGTCCCCGTGGAGTCCCGCCGCCGCCGCCGCCGCAGCAGCCCTCGAGGGCCGAGCCGAGCCTCGTGCGGGCTCGGGATCCCTCCGCGCCGCCACCGCCACCTCCCGCCGCCGGCCGGCGTGAGCACCCGCGACATGGCCGGCCGCACTCGCCCACCGCCGGCGCACCCGCCGCCGTAGCTCCTCGCCGTCGGATCGGACCCGAACCTCTTCGCTTTAGACGCCAGGGCATCATTGCCCGCCGCCGCCGCCGCCTTTCCGCCGCCGGGCCGACGCGCGCCCGGCTCCCTCGACGCCAGGGAACCTCGTTGCCGCGCCGCCGTCCGCGCGCGCCGGCCGTGCCGTGGTCACCCTGCTCCGATAAGCTCTTAAATAGGGCTGTTTTGGGTATTTAGTTATACTGACCTTCCCGGGCCTCCCCGAACCCAACGGAAGGGAGCACGATGATCTTGACGCATCGCTGATCATCGTGCTCACCTTGGATTTGGTCGGGGAGACCCCGATCCGCTGTTTCGGCATTGTCGGTCCTTTTTGGGCCCTTTTGGCTGCTGTTTCTGCTTACGCGCGCTATTCCGGTGACCCGAGGCTTTTCCGGTGCCTCCAGAGGGGAGCACGGTGATCGTATGTCAATGAAGATCACAGTGCTCACCTTATTTAGGGTCAGCGGATCCCTGGTTAGCGAGATATACGCATTTTTTCGTGCAGTGCGCGCTGTTTTCGGATTTTCGTGTCGCTCCCGCGCTCTCCATAGTGTCCAGAATTGCTCCGAAAGGTGAGCACAGTCTCCGGCACGCCAAGGCCTTTCAGCAGGTGTCCTGGTTGGTCTGTTTGACCTTCGGTTTACTCTGTCGGACCATAAAAGCCCCGAAATCGCATGAAATAATGCGATGTTTTGTAACGTGAGGGGTTTTTATGCAATTGTACGCCGTTGGTGGCAGACGCGTGGGTTGTGGGTAACCTCCGGATCGATTGTCCAAGGTCCCAAGCCCTCGTGGAGTCCGGAAAGTGATTTCCGGCGCGTTTCTCGGCGAAATACGCCGACGGAACGCGGGTTTGGTTCGGAATTCTTCCGATGGTGCCTCGTGAGTCGTTGTAGTGTCGCTGAGCCATGTTGGCTGATCACCCGCGTCATTTCGAGGGTTTAGAAATGACGGGTGAGCGACGGTAGGTTCCGGTGTCGAAATAGACACTTCCGGAAACCCGTGTCCGTACAATTATCCGACGATAATTGTATTGTAGTGTTATCTTATGTTTGCTGCCAAAACATCCAAATAGGAGTGTTTTATGGCAGTGGGTGACTCGTGACATGAGTCGGTGCATTTCGGGACAGTTCGTGGGTCCCGGCGGAGTCCCGGTGCGGTTTACGGGGACGTCCGGCGAGTAACGGTAATTGGTTTCGAAAAATCAATCTCCGTGGGATTAGTTTGTGGGATGTGGAGCTAGTGCTTATTAGTGTTTTGTGTTAGTGGGTTAGACACTAACCCAGTGGACCTTCCTTAGGTCCGGTTGACACTATTTTGCAGTCAGGAGACAGACGCGACAGTTGTACAGGTGGGTACCTCGACTCGACGTCCGTTCAGTGGTGCACGTTTGGTGACACATTTCTATCCCTTTACTTTGCTTTTTATACCTGTTGAGCCTTGCACCTTACTGTTGTTTTATTTCTCTACTCGCTTGTTTCCATGCTTAGTATCATGTGTAGGAGTAGAGTAGTTCATCTATATCCGTGACCTAGTTGGTCTGTTCTCGTACTATATATTTGTGACTGGGTGGCTCGGTTTCGTAATCTCGTTTTCTTGAGTCGATTCTTTGACATCGTCGTTGATGACCGTTGTGGCTCTGTACCCTGAGGGGTTGGATTGTCAGCTAGTGGCTGACGGTAGTTCTGGATTCTGTTGATACACACTGTTGACCTGTCGTTTATTCTTTGTACATATATCCTAGTTGACCTGAGTTGTCAGTTCTCGTGTTCTCTTGAGCAGTTTTGCATACAGTTGAGAGGATGTTGAGTTGTTCCATCCTAGTTGACCTGAGTGGTCAGTTCTTGTGTTTCCTTGAGCGGTTTTGCATATAGTTGAGAGGGTGTGGAGTTGTTCCATCCTAGTAGACCTGAGTGGTCGAGTGGCCTGCTCTATACTTCCATACGCCGATGACCTATACGGCCGGTGAGCCCCGAGGGGCGGATTGCTCACCGGTTGCCGACGCTGACCTTTGAGCAGACGAGCATCGATCCCCCGACTCGTTCGCATTTCACGAACACCAACGGTCTGATCCACCGTGGCAGGGTGTTCTTTTCCGAAAAAGTGGTTGGACATGCCAACCCGTGAGCCCATAGGCTATCTTGGGTTATATGCAGGTATAGAGTGGCAGTGGGCATTGCCTGACGTCTGCGGACCAACACGGCGATTTTTAGATTGGGTATATTTGGATTTCTTGTCCGGTTGACGCATATAGCTATAGTAGTGGTTGTTGCTTGTCTATCTTCATTTATTTCTTTACAGTTGTCTTACTACTATAGCTTTGGTATCCTCGTATGTTTCTAGTTCTTCTTTACAGTAGCTGTTGTTTCATATCTGTATATCTCTCCATTTACTTGTTTATCATAGCTACTGTACTACTATCTTCTCCACTTGTGTTTATCTCCGCGAGGTATCCACTGGGAGGGGGAGACATGTTTACATGTTCTCACCCTCGCCTTCTTTTTCTGGTGACGTTGTAGGTCATAGCGGCTACCCGTGAGGATCGCGTCTAGTTCGCGATAGAGCCTCCGACCCGGTTTGTACTATTTAGTATTTCTCTTTCTATTCCTATTGTTATAGTTTAGTTGGTTATGGTTCAGTTGGTTTACTTTATTGGAATTCATATGGTTTTGAATGAAATAAAGATTTCGGGATCCTTGTAAAAGATAAAAGGTTTTCTACCCCTCGTGGTAGCGTTTTTAAAATAAAACAGTTTTAAATGGTTTTTCGGTGGATTTATGTTAAATACATATGTGAATAAACCTGTGTTGAATGGTGTATGTGAATGTATAATTATGATCGTTTGTATATTCATTCATTGTGGTTGTGTTCCTGGATGTTTATTTGTACTCTGTACTTGTGCGACGCCGTGCAAATACAGGGGAGACTCCGTCCGTGTGAACAGTGAGCTCCCTGTATTTGTGGCGGATCTGGCATACCCTGGGGAGTCAAGTTTCAAAAAAAAAAAAAAAAAAAAAATTCTGCTGTGTTTTTACTTACAGAATGACCCCGGGGCGTGACAGAGGATCGCCCGTACTTTAATTTGCCATAATCCGAAATTGTTCTTGCCGTCAAACTTCTCGATTTCGAATTTCGTGGCCATCTCCGTCGATCTCTCCCGCAGATCGGTAACCTTCGGCTCTAATACCAATTGTTGGGAATCCGGTACTCTCCCCGGTACCGGATCTCGTGAATCCGCAACCCGCTCCGATACCGATTGCTGTGGATCCGGTATCGATTGTTGGGATTCCGCAACGAAAGCGTCGAATCGGATTTTTACCATAAACCCGTCTCCTCAGCAAAAGCTGATACAATCATAAAAGGGAGAAAAATCAAAACAGAAAATATGCGGGTAAAATAAGATTCATTAAATAAGAGAAGATTACACCTGACTCCTCTTCTGCATAGAGTAGCTACAACCCGAGCCCTCTTTCTTGAATCTCTCCTATCCTTCTCTCGTCTTCTAAAACACCCAAAGAAGACAATCCTTCGTGCACCCGTGCACTAGGTGCACCAAATCACAAGCATGCTCTCTTTTCTCTCTCTCTGGTACGGCACACCCAGCACCTTTTCTTGGCTTCTTGGCTGCTGCCGTACCGCACCCCACAGCCAACTTTGCTTCTCATGGCTAATTAATTAGCCCCAATGCACTATTTATAATGCTCCACCGAGAACGTACCCAACCCTAGTATATTTAGGATTTCTATTCTAATTAATATCTAAATCTATCTTAATTTATCTCTAATAGATTTAAATATTAATCCTAATCCAGTTAGGTTTATCCTCTAATTAATATTTAAATCTTAATACATCTCCAACAGATTTAAATATAAATCTTATCTAACTAGGATTCAATTACAAATTTAACCAAATCCTAACCGCTCCGAAAATATCTCAACTATATTTTGTATTTTTTATTTGGAATTAAATTAAATTTTTTTACTTTTACATTTAGAAATTAAATTTTTTATTTTTAATTTTAACTTGAACTTAAATTAAATATTAAATTATAGAAAATTTCCTTATAAATAATTGTCTTTCACTTTTTCTCTCTAACTTTCAACAACCTACATTGTACCCCCTCAATATTTCAAGTTGTTACATTTCCCCCTCCGTCGTGTTCCATTACTATCCCGTCCATTTCTTATAATTTATATCGAAAATACCCTTAAAAATGAAAGAAATATATTAAAAAATATTTTTTCGTATAGAATAAGGGCAATTTGGTCATTTTAATGCACGTGAAAATATTTTTAAAATTTTAAGAAGGCAAAATACTAATTTTTGAAAGAAAACATTTAAAAAAAGTGGGTATTTATAGAAAAGTTTTCTGTAATTTAGCCTAAATTAAAATTAAAATTCAATCAAGAATTTTGAATTTGATCTAAAAATTAAATATTAAATTTTTTTTTAAAAAAAAAAATTTATTTAAATTTGTTACTTACTTTTTATGAATTCAGATTGGAAGTTAAATTTCATTTTATGTTTAAATTTGAATCAAACCAAAAATTAATTAGTTTTACATTTTGAATTGTCCACCCAATGTTAAATTTTAAATTTTTTTTTTTGAAGAAATATACAATATTAAAAACTTTGACTTATCATTTTAAACTTTAATTTGATGTAAATGATTAATAAATAATTTCCATTTTGAATTTAAATTATAAATTTAATTCTCTACTTGAGTTGCGAACACAATTTTAAATTATAATTTGTAACTTTAATTCTATTTTAATTATTTTTTATAGCTAAAACTTTTTCTATCTCAACCAAACATTAATGAAAACATGACCCAATTATCCCGATTCCGATTGTTATTATTCTAAACCAAAAATAATAAAAAAAAAATTTACTATTCCGTATTCGATTTCGATTCATTTCGATCTCCACTCTAATACCAATTCTTATTCTCAACCAAATTAATATGCCTAAAATAAGTGAAAATTAATAATATTAGGAAGAAAAAGAAAAAGGAAAAAAAAAAAAAAGAAAGAAAAAGAAAACCTCTCGGAATTAAGGCTAAAAGGTGAAGGACAAATTAACGAGAGGTGATGATCTCACATAGCTATGTGCGGAAAATAAAAATAACATCAAAACACAACATTAACCAATCCGATTATTACTACAAGCGGAAGGATATATAATAACTTAATGATCTCTAATGTTAATTAATACAGTACTGTCCGTACGTGCATGCATGCATGCATGCATGCATGCTTCAACGGGAAGGTCCGCCGGGAGTGCTCTCGTTAGCCACGGGTGAAGGCGGGCTGAACTCCGACCGGCGATCCAACGACGACACCGCTCCCTCCGAACCACCCGTGCCATCTGCACGGCCTTTAACTAATTAACTAATTAATTAATCCGCGCAGATAATTAACGTTCGTAATGATTTGATCGAGGTGATTAATATTGTTGAATTTCGAAGCAAAATATTAATTTCACGAAAACAAATTGGCCGACGATGGTAGTCATAATTGGTAACGCATCTGTAGGAATTTGTTGTGCGCGATCGAAGATATATAATAATTGTTCTTTTTAAAATTTTAGTCTATAGAAACATATATACATACCTGCGGTAGGGAATTCTCTGGACTGTGTTGGGGAGACGATGAGGGAGCAGAAGAGAAGCAGCAGCACAAAGCTGGAGATCGTTTTCTTTGTGCAGACCCGCTTCATTTTGGAGACCTTATTACCTCGGGTGGTGGCCTGGAACTAGCTATGTCGGCTTGTGATATTTAAACCACTTATTGATGCTTTAATAGGACTTTCTTTTATACATTAATTAAAGAGGCAATTGCTTATATACTCCTGAAAAGTTTTCGACTTTCCGGTTTACTCCTCTTAGAAGGCTAATACTGGAAATACCTTTTCTACGTTCCAATCTATTTCTAATATATCCCTTCCGGTTTACTCCTCTTAGAAGGCTAATACTGGAAATACCTTTTCTACGTTCCAATCTATTTCTAATATATCCCTTCCGGTTTACTCCTCTTAGAAGGCTAATACTGGAAATACCTTTTCTACGTTCTAATCTATTTCTAATATACCCCTAGAGTTAAAATCTGTTAATTAACTCTGTTATCTATGTAAATTTACTATTTTGTCTTTTCAAATATACCCTTCTACTATCACTGTCTTTCTTATTTATCCTTAAAGTCATGGGCACAAAAATTATTTTGACTTTTGATTTTTTTCAATATATCCCTCTACTGTCACAAACATTTCTTATTTGCTATTAAGTAAAGAACAAAATTGACATTTTAATTTTTTTTTAACTGTGATAGATATTTAACTTACGTTTAACCAACTGTATGGATATTTTGTAATAACGGTGGAATATATGAGGGACATTTTAGAAAGGAAAAAAAAAAAAGTAGGGATAAATCGAATATTTTCAAACGTATGAGAGGTATATAGGCAATTATCCCTTAATTAAATCATATTATTTAATTAGTTAGCTGTGAGACCCAGATGGTCCTATATTTAAGAGATAACAGGGCTAAAAACTTTTAACCCTATCGATCATAGCATTTTGGATGGTGGCTAGATCTATAAGGTTAAGATAGTTGAGCGTGCTTAAGACTAAAATAGTCTTAGAATGGATGACCTACTGAAAAGTGGGGTGTGACATTAGTAGATTGCATACACCTAAGTGTGTGTGCAAAATTGTGAACAAACAACCTGTCACGCCCAGCAACCCGCCTATTTGGTCGGGTTCGGGCCACGTCAACAGACGCCGAACGGACAGGGCCTCCCCTGCCCGCCCAAGGCTCTAACAACAAGTACAATTTAACAAATCAAAGAGAATTTGCAATTATACAAGGCTTACACGAAGGTAAGCAACAACACAGCGGAAGAGTAAGCACTAAGCTAGAATATAAACCATACATGAACTTGATTACATTTGAACCAAATACAAGTAAACTAGTCTATTACATTCTTTTAGCATTCAATACATCATTTCTTTTTACATTTGTCATCTCCCAAAAATTACTTGAATGTTTACAACTTGACATCTATAGTTCAACAAAATAAAGTTGATACAAGTATAACAAAAAGGAAATGACTAGATGCAAGACTCTGGCCACTAGCTATAGCGCTAACCCTTGCCCTCCGCCGCCCCACTCGTGCTAGGACCTGTGGGGTTAGTGGTGTGAGAACTACAACGAAGTTCCCAGTGGGCTCGGCAACCGACCCCGCCGACTTACCCACTAGGTCTATCCAGGCATAAGTATTTCAACGGAAAAGAAATAGTAACCAAACTATATATGCTAATACTATGCCTGCAAGAAAGAGTCAGATAGATAGATAATCGAATTTAGATATGTTTGCATGCATGCTCTTTACCATACTTTACTTTACTTTACTTTACTTGGCTCATTACCCAATCTTGCCGGGTAACATAGTTAACCCCAACAAACTCAAGACCCAAAATCCCTCACTGAACGGGGAGGCTCTAAGCCTACAAGACCCGAGGGACCGTCCGTCGGGGCCACGATCCCCTAGGTGACTGTTCCGGAACTCACCGCTGAGGAGAGCGACCTCCTCAAGCCAAGACTTGTCAAGAGTATCGATCTAATCCTCACATTGAGGATTCATAGCCACTAGTTACCATGCCATTGTCAATGTTAGGTTTTCTACCTAATCATGTATATCATTCTTGCCATAATGCCACTAAGTTAAACTATGTTTAACTAAGGTTATCCCAATGCCAATCTTGTCTCTATGTTCAATATCACCTTTGTTGACTAAGATCAAGTCCATTCTATATTCACACAAGTAGGGTTCTAATTCTCATGCCTCTATGGTTCCATTACAATCTCTAAGTTCATTTTCATACTAGAACAATAATTGAAGTTCAACCATAGCATAATTAACCTCTACCCTATCATGCATGAATACGCTATACATAGAATATGCTCAAAAGGTGAAAACAGACATAGAAGGAAATTCGATGATTCCGGTATGCACCCCCCACCTTAAAATAATTTTGTGAGGATGCCCAAAAAGTTTCACGACCTACCGAGGCCTAGGTAAAAGCCTGCAGTTTAAAAGTGAACCTAATCGTGCCATTTTACATAGTAGCCCCTATATCGGATTTTCGTTTAATTAAACGGAGTTGTCCCACGCGTAATACCCCCAATTAGGTTTCTACAAGGTCAATTTGACCCAAGAACCCCTATGTTCAAAAGCCCCAAATTTGGGTGCTCCAACAATGCCCTATGTCAAACCTAGGGTTTTGATCTCATTCACAAGCAAAATATAGCTTTAGATCAACCTAGAAGCTCCCTAAAACCATCCTTGACCCATTAGAACCATCCATTTGGGGTTTACAACAAACCCTAAGAAATCACCATGAGAGCACTTGAGCTCTCATGGAGCTTTCATGGTGTTCATAGCCCTAGCATGCCTCTAACACTAGCAACAAGCTAGAAAACCTCTAAACTTAGATAAAACCACAACCATAAGCTTAAACTTGCAAGAACCTACCTCTTGTAGCAAGCTCAACCCAAGCCCTTGTTGTAGGAGAGCTCCAAGATCCTCCAACAAGCCTCCAACAAGCTCCAAAGCCACCTTCTCCAACTCCTTCTCCTTCTTCTTCCCAACTCTAGGGTTTTTCTAGAGAGAGAAAGGGAACAAAAGAAAGAAATGAGAGAGAGGTGAGTGTGCTGTGAGAGAGGGGTGTGGGAAGGCTTATTGTGTTGTAACAATAGCCAAAAAGCCCCTCAACTTCTTTTATTTCGCGCAGTTCACAAACTGCTGTCAGACCATCCCATACCGGTATGGGGGAGATCTGTACCGGCATGGGGTGCTACAGTGGCAGAAACCCGAGAGCAACCTCCCTCGGTTTCGCAAAGATCTATACCCTGGGGCGACCCAGACCGGTATGGGCCAAAGAAACTACCAAACCCGAGAGCTCTCTCCTCTCGGTGTGATGGCTATACCGGTACAGACACGCGGCTGTACCGGTATGGGCCATAAAATTCTCAAACCCGAGAGCTCTTCCCTCTCGGTCAAAGTTGCTATACCGGTACAGCAACTTTGCCTGTACCGGTACAGAATGCCCAGACTTGTGTTTTCCGCGCTGTTTCGACTCTACTTCGCGCCGAACAACGCCAAAACCTTCTTAACTCTTCTAGATCATCTTATAACCTTTCCAAGAGATTTGGAATGGCAATTGGAACATGTCCAACTATTTCATTTTCGTACTTTAGTCAATTTGGCTAAAGTCCGATCTTATCGTCGAATTTTCGATATGCTACATTCTCCACCCATTAAAATTAGTTTCGTCCGCGAAACTTAACGCATACCTTAGCTTGTCGACTCGAACAAGTGAGGGTACTCCTTCCTCATTGTGTCCTCGAGTTCCCAAGTGGCTTCACGCACCGCATGATTGCTCCACTGGACCTTGACGTAGGAAATCTTGCGATTCCTAAGCTTCTTTTCGCCTTTCCCAAGAATACAAACCGGTACTCTTCATAGGTCATGTCCTCGTTTAATTCCACCGGTTCATACTCCAATGCATGAGCCGAATGGTGGATATACTTGCGAAGGTTTGAAACGTGAAACACATTGTGCACTCCCGCAAGTCTCGGTGGTAACGCCAACTTGTATGCTACCGCACCGATCCGCTCCAATATCTCAAAAGGTCCGATATATCGGGGACTTAGCTTCCCCCGAACTCCAAACCTTTTTATGCCGCGCATAGGTGATACTTTCAAAAACACGCGGTCTCCAACCGCAAACTCTAGATCCTTCCTCCGCTTATCGCATAACTCTTTTGCCGAGATTGCGCCGTCGTGAGTCTTTGTCGCCAGGCGGACCTTCTCCTCCGCCTCCCGCACAACATCGGGGCCAAGAGTCGCTCTTCGCCCACGTCGCTCCAATGAATTGGAGAACGACACTTCTACCATAAAGGGCCTCGAATGGCGCCATCGCAATACTCTCCTGATAGCTATTGTTGTATGCGAATTCCGCCATTGGTAAGAAATCGTGCCATCCGCCCTTATAGTCGAGTACACACGCCCGAAGCATATCCTCAAGTATCTGAATAGTCCTCTCCGATTGACCGTCACTTTGAGGATGAAATGCCGTGCTAAAATTGAGTCGTGTACCCAAAGCATCCCGTAAGCTCTTCCAAAACGAGGTGAACCTCGGGTCCCGATCCGATACAATTGACACCGGAACCCCGTGTAACCTCACGACCTCGTCGAGATACACTTGAGCTAGCTTGTCTCCCGACCAAGTAGTGTGGATCGGCAAGAAGTGAGCCGATTTTGTCAACCGGTCCACAACTACCCAAATCGCGTCGTGCCCGCCTTGTGACCTAGGCAAACCCGTCACAAAGTCCATAGCAATGTCTTCCCACTTCCACACGGTATTGGTAGACTTTGCAATTTCCCCGCTGGAAAGCGACGCTCCGCTTTTACTTGTTGGCACGTGAGACATTGTGCCACAAACTCTCCAATGTCCCTTTTTATACCCGGCCACCAATAATGGAGTTTCAAGTCTTGATACATCTTGGTGCCGCCCGGGTGAATGCTATAGGGTGATTGGTGTGCCTCTTGCATAATCGCCCTTCGGAGATCATCGTCCTTGGGCACACACCAACGGTTTCGATACCGTAGAGTTCCGTCGGTCCCAATGCCAAAATCTTCGGCACTACCGCTCTCTACTTCGCCCCGCACCTTTTGGAGATAAGGATCGGGAACTTGCAATTCCTTTATCTTCTCCAACAAGGTGGGTTGCACAATCAACATAGCAATTGTTGCCGGCACTCCTGTGAGTTACGGGGAAGCCCCAAGGATCTATCTAGATTGTATCAAACAACACCTAGAGGGGGGTGAATAGGTGTATCGGCCAAAAACCACAATTCTCGATGCTTTAAAAGTAAATGCGGAAATTAAAAAGCACACCGAGATTTACGTGGGAAAACTCCAACTCGGAGTAAAAAACCCACGGGACCAACACGCGAATAACAATCCACTAAAAGAAAAGATTACAAGGTGATTACCGACTCCACGGACTTAACCTCTCTAACTCTCTTATGGATCTCCGCGCAATCCTCCTTCGGGTTGTCCACGCCCTCACGTCCGAGTCCACGAACGCCACGTCTCGAATCCACGAAACGCCACCACTTCGAATCCACGAAGCTTCTATCACGCCGAATCCACGACGCCACTCGAATCCACGAGCCAACGATCCGAATCCACGAATCGCCTTCAAACGCGCCGAATCCACGACGCCTCACGCCGAATCCACGACGCCGTTCATGAGAAGCATCATGAGTATGGTGATCCTTCGCTTAGGAGTATCGTAGAAAACCGAAGAAGAAAACTCCAAGCGAAGCGTAGATCAAATCGACATATAGATAAGAAATTACAATATCTCGATTTGACCTAAAAGAGGCTATTTTGTAGAAAATAGGTTTTAGATGAATTTCTAGCCTCTAGGGTTTCTCAAACAAGTATTTTCATGAAGCACACTAAATTAGAGAACCCTAACATCTTATTTATAGACTTTAGAATCAATTAGATTCGGATTAGAGAAAAATCAGATTTTTACCTTCTTGTACCGGTACAAAAACAGGGCCATTACCGATAATGCAATGACGGAAGATTTTTCTGCGAAGGGCCATTACCGGTAATGGATTGATGGCTATACCGGTATAGCAACTTTTTTGTACCGGTACAAAACCAATTTTATACCGGTATAACTTTGTATTTTTGCTGAAATTTCACTTTTCGAAAACTACAAAGTTCCGATACAATTTCTAATCCGTTATACAATGATATTATGATTCTAATGCCTATAACTAAGTATGAATCACCATAACATGAATTAAACACTTACCTTGACGTCGTAATTCAACATGTCTCTTTTCTTCGAAGTCTAGGATTCTTCGACCATCTTCGATCCGCTCCAATCCTTCAAGACTCCGACTCAACTCACGAAACTTGCCAACACAAAATCCTTAACAATCTCCCCCTTTGGCAATTTCGTGACAAAACACAAAAATGAACTAAAATTACATCATAAAAGAAAAACGAAGTTCAATGTCATCACCAAAACATCAAACTTCTCGCATGTAGTCCAAATACAATTTGAAACACAAAAATACATCAAAACTCCTAAAACAAACTCTATGACTTAGACGCAACTAGGAGTCTTGAAGTCTTGATTTCCTGCAAAACAAATTTTTCACAAATTTTCAAAGTTAATTTTATACCTCTTCTCTCCCTTTGTTTTTTTCTCCAATTCCTTTTTAAAAATATTATCTCTCCTTCTCCCTCAATCTCATCACGTCTCCCCTTCGTATGTCTCCCCCTTCGTGTATGCATCAAATACCAAATATCCTCTCCTTTTGTACTTGTTCTCCATTCTCCCCCTTTTTGTCAAAAATTGCCAAAAGAAAACACAAATAGAGAGAAAAACTAACTAAACAGAGAGTAAGTATTTCATAGTTTCATACCTAGATGCATAAAGAAAACAGAGCCCTAGTAGTGAAAAGATAAAACATATATAATGAAGCTCAAAAAGGTAAAATCACTCCGTGTCCTACTCTTCAAAAATTTTGCCTTGTTTTCTCAAAAAGCCTTCAAAATTAGATTAATTTCGTAAAAATTAAAAGTTGTACTCCAAAAATCATTATGATGAAGATAAAATATTAAGTGATTTCAAAAGACATCAAAACATTAAAATTTGATATTAAAAATAATCTAATGTTTTAAAATCATCAAGATGCAAATTGATGAAAAATAATTTTTAGAAATTTAGCAAAATTGACACCAATTTGTCGCAACCCGTTCAAAATAGAGATTTTGCTAATAAACACCGGGGGTGGCTCTTTGAGCATCTTTTTCAATCTACCACCTTATAACGCTGAAAATTTTAAAATATTCATATATATATTTTCTTTCAACCTTTTTCCGTTAATCACATAATTTCTCATGTGGTAGCTTCACACACGTACCGGACGACCGGAGTGGTAGCTCTTTCCTACATGTGGTGGTAGTTTTCACACTCCTTTTTAGGATGTAACTCTTTCCACATCTTTTATAATCATAGGAGTTTCTTCTTCTTTTTTTTTAAATATCCAAAACTCCCCCTAAATTAGACAATCTCACAATTGAAAATAATTTTGACGAATTTTAGTCAATTAGCAAATATCCATCAATTATATTCAATATTCACACCCAAGATGAATTAATTACTAAGAGATTAAAATTAATTTCAAAATTTTGATGAATGTATGTAAGAAGAAATCACATATTAAATTATCGTCAAGATAATAAAAAGTTGAGTAAAACCGATAATTAATATGAATTTAATTCAATTTGAATTGACTTTAACTACCGATTAAAACGCTTTGAAAAACCATCAATCTCTCCAATATAATGATATTCAATCATCTCCTTTCAAAAAAAAATTCAATCAAACTCCCAATCACCTTTCCAAAATGATTAAAAAACGAATGAATTGTAAGCACCAAAAATAGAATAAAAATATGCACCAAGCACCAATCAAAGAATTACATAAAAGAAAACAAACTAAGACGAAGAGTATGGAAAGATATCACCTTTCCGAATCCAAACTTGTCGGATTGTCGGTTGTCTTGGCTTGTCGACGATTTGCCCAACTTGTTTTGACTTTTGATGTTGTCCTTGAGGCTTAGAAACCCAAACCGCACGTTGTTTCGACTTAGAAATCCGGTTCGGTTGTGGGTTCGATCGATATTGACGTTGAGGCTTAGATGTCCGATTCGCTTGTGGCTTTGATTTCCGGTTCACATATGAGTCACGGTTTGCTTGATGCACTCGACTCAATTGATTTTTCTTTTGATTCCGTGGGGGATGTCGAGTTTTAGATGATACCAATTGTCGTTTCGAAGTTGCCGATTGAGACTTAAAATTTTTGTCCGGGCAACTCTTTTTGATGTGGCCTTTGATGCCACATCTATGACACACCTTCTCCTTCAAACTTGTTGAGACTTTCGATGTCATCTTTTGATCCTTCTCAACATATGTCCGTTCGTATCCAAGACCTAACTTGCTCGTTTGACCCAATCCGAGCATGTTATCCAATTTCTTCGTTCCCGAAGAAAACTTTTGAATATCGGACTTGAGTTGATGGACTTGCTCGGTCAATGCTTTGTTGGATTTGTATGTTTCCTCAAATTGATGCTCCAAAAATCCAACTTTATCCGTAGTAGATTTGATCATTAAATCCGATTCTTCTAGCTTCTTTTGGAGGACCGAATTATTATTCAAGATTGATTCTCGTTCCTCCTCAAGAGTATTATTTGTGGTCTTCAAATTCTTGTTCTCTTCTTCAAGATCGAATAAACGACGCCTCAACTTTTTATTGAGTTTCGCCATCTTCCGCGACTCAACAAGAAGTTGATTGTATGCTTCCGCTAATTCCTCGTCGTTTGATTCCTCGTCGCCGGAATCCGAGTCCACGTCTTCTTCCTTTGATGTTTTCAACGCAATCCCTATACTTTTAGAGAAAGACTTGGAAGAAGATTGGTTAGTAGGAAAAGTCATCTTATAAGTTTGTAACACACCTACTAACTCTTCGGCCATTAGATAGCAATATATCTAGATCCCTCTCTGATACCAATTGTGAGTTACGGGGAAGCCCCAAGGATCTATCTAGATTGTATCAAACAACACCTAGAGGGGGGTGAATAGGTGTATCGGCCAAAAACCACAATTCTCGATGCTTTAAAAGTAAATGCGGAAATTAAAAAGCACACCGAGATTTACGTGGGAAAACTCCAACTCGGAGTAAAAAACCCACGGGACCAACACGCGAATAACAATCCACTAAAAGAAAAGATTACAAGGTGATTACCGACTCCACGACTTAACCTCTCTAACTCTCTTATGGATCTCCGCGCAATCCTCCTTCGGTTGTCCACGCCTCACGTCCGAGTCCACGAACGCCACGTCTCGAATCCACGAAACGCCACCACTTCGAATCCACGAAGCTTCTATCACGCCGAATCCACGACGCCACTCGAATCCACGAGCCAACGATCCGAATCCACGAATCGCCTTCAAACGCGCCGAATCCACGACGCCTCACGCCGAATCCACGACGCCGTTCATGAGAAGCATCATGAGTATGGTGATCCTTCGCTTAGGAGTATCGTAGAAAACCGAAGAAGAAAACTCCAAGCGAAGCGTAGATCAAATCGACATATAGATAAGAAATTACAATATCTCGATTTGACCTAAAAGAGGCTATTTTGTAGAAAATAGGTTTTAGATGAATTTCTAGCCTCTAGGGTTTCTCAAACAAGTATTTTCATGAAGCACACTAAATTAGAGAACCCTAACATCTTATTTATAGACTTTAGAATCAATTAGATTCGGATTAGAGAAAAATCAGATTTTTACCTTCTTGTACCTAAGACAAAAAACAGGCCACACGGTAATGCAATGACGGTTTAAGATTTTTCTCACATGGCCATTAACGGTAACGGATTGATGGCTATACTGGTATAGCAACTTTTTTTGTACCGGTACAAAACCAATTTTATACCGGTATAACTTTGTATTTTTGCTGAAATTTCACTTTTCGAAAACTACAAAGTTCCGATACAATTTCTAATCCGTTATACAATGATATTATGATTCTAATGCCTATAACTAAGTATGAATCACCATAACATGAATTAAACACTTACCTTGACGTCGTAATTCAACATGTCTCTTTTCTTCGAAGTCTAGGATTCTTCGACCATCTTCGATCCGCTCCAATCCTTCAAGACTCCGACTCAACTCACGAAACTTGCCAACACAAAATCCTTAACAACTCCCGGCGCCACCACTTCAAGCCCTAACCGCTGCATCTCCTTGTGCAATGCAGGTTGAGGTGTAATCGCCGTCGCCAAATTCTCCGCCGACTTTCTACTCAAGGCATCAGCCACGACATTTGCTTTTCCGGGGTGATATAGAATAGTAACATCATAGTCTTTAAGCAATTCTAACCACCGCCGTTGTCGCATATTTAACTCTTTCTGGGTGAACAAATACTTGAGACTCTTATGATCCGTGTAAATCTCACAATGTTCCCCGTACAAGTAATGCCTTCAAAGCTTTAGCGCGAAAATGACCGCCGCTAATTCCAAGTCGTGAATCGGGTAGTTCTTCTCATATGTCTTTAATTGGCGCGAAGCATAAGCGATAACTCGGCCATTTTGCATCAGAACGCACCCAAGACCAACGTAAGAAGCATCACTGTACACGACATAACTCTCCCCGGCGTCGGCAAAGCAAGCACCGGAGTCGTCGTCAATCTTTTCTTAAGCTCCTCAAAGCTTCGCTCACATTCGGGGCTCCAAACATACTTCACCCCTTTGTGCGTAAGGCGCGTTAGTGGAGTTGTTATTTTAGCGAACCCCTCCACGAACCGCCGGTAGTAGCCCGCAAGCCCCAAAAAGCTTCGGATTTCCGTTGCATTTGTCGGGCGAGGCCAATCTTAAATTGCCTCAACTTTCTTTGGGTCAACAGAGACGCCGCCTCCGGATATAACGTGACCCAAGAAAGTAACCTCCGAGCCAAAACTCACATTTCTTCAATTTGGCATAAAGCTTCTCTCGTCGGAGTGTCTCCAACACGATTCTCAAGTGCTCCTCGTGTTCTTCCTCGGTCCGAGAATATACCAATACGTCGTCAATGAATACCACGACGCACCGGTCCAATAGCGGACGGAAGACTCTATTCATTAAGTCCATAAATGCCGGGCATTAGTAAGCCCGAAAGGCATAACCGTGAACTCATAATGGCCATACCGCGTACGTACGCCGTTTTGTGCACATCCTTGGGCCGTATCTTCAATTGATGATACCCCGATTGAAGGTCAATCTTCGAATAAACCCTTGACCCTTGCAACTGATCGAATAAATCGTCAATCCTCGGCAACGGGTACTTGTTCTTGATTGTGACCTTATTCAACTCGCGATAGTCAACGCAAAGTCGAAGTGTGCCGTCCTTCTTTTTCACAAACAGCACCGGAGCTCCCCACGGAGACACGCTCGGCCACACAAAGCCTTTATCGAGCAAGTCTTGCAGTTGGGCTTTAAGTTCCTTAAGCTCCACCGGTGCCATTCTATACGGAACCTTCGAGATTGGTGCCGCCCGGAACTAAGTCAATAACAAACTCAACTTTCCGGTCCTGGCAATCCCAGAACTCACGAAACACATCCGGTACTCGCATACCACCCGAATGCTACTCAATTCCGGTGCTCCTTTGGGTATCCACGATGGTCGCTAAATAAGCCTTGCAACCACCCTTGATCATCCTCTTCGCCTCACCGACGATATGGTCGCCGCAAAACGTGCGCCTTACACGCTTGGTAGACCATTTCTTCTCGTCCGTTCACGAAATGTGATAACCTTCCTCTCACAATCGATGACGGCGTAGTATTTAGAGAGCCAGTTGATCCCTAAGACCACGTCGAAGCCCGATAACCGCTCGACCACTAGGAGATTGATTGGCATAATCCAATCCCCAATTTGCACTGGGCAATTTTCGCACTCCTCGTCCACAGCAAAAGAGTGCTCGATAGAGTTGACCCACCATTGGTCATCATGACGCCCTATCTCTACCCCATGAGCCTCGGCGAATGATGCACGTATGAATGAATGAGATGCACCTGTATCAAATAATGCTTTAGCTCGAGTGCCTTGGATCAGAATAATACCTGCCACCACATCATCAGGAACTGGTGCTGGAGTCGACTGCTCCTCCACCTGAGTGGCAAAAACCCGCCCACTAGGTGCTCGAGGTGCCTCCCGCTGACGAGATGCCGATGATCGTCCATCAGACATAGCGGGTGGCAGTCCCGCCAGCTGTCGCGGAGTGTACTGTACAGAAGCTGCTGAGGGTGCAGGAGATGAGCCGCACGGACACTCGCGACCAATGTGGCCCGCCTGGCCACACCGAAAACATCGCCCCTCCCGCTGAGGGCAAGTAACAACTCGGTGGTTCCCGCCGCAGATAACACACGGGTAGGAGGTCTGACTCTGAGTCTGACTCCGACTGCCGCGCCACTGTGACCGCTGAGGTCGAGGGGGCCGCTTAGAGCTCGATTGCCCCGCAGACCCACTCGATGCCCGCTTCTTGGACTTCTCCCGGTCCTTGTCCCTCTCAAAAGCCTCGCGCTCCTCTCGCGCTATAGCATTGCCGCGCTCCACCCAAAGTGCGCGGTCCAATACCTCTCCATAGGTCGTCAGCCGGAAAGAATCAACTGTCTTAAAAATATCCCGCCTCAACCCACGCCCGAATTCTTTGCCCTGGCCCCGTCGCCGTGGACCAAGCTCGCACGCAATGGATCATGTGCGTGAACTCCTCTCGTATTCGCGCACCGTGCGACTCCCCGCCTTAGCTTGCGAAGTCCTCCTCGATCTTTCTTTTATCGCTTTCGGGGAAGTACTCCATGAATAGCATCTCCCGAAACAGGTCCCAAGCCATGGTAGTATCGTTCAAAGAACGATCCTCCTTCACTTGCCTCCACCAAAGGCACGCCGACCCTCGAAGCAATGGGCCGCCAAATGCACCTTGTCCCGCTCGAGGGTATAGAAGTCCTCGAACAAGGATTGCATAGCGATCAACCACGTCTCGACCATCCACGGGTCCTTGTCTTCCCCGTTGAAGGTTGGTGGCTTTAACCGCTTGAAAGCCGTCAACACCGCTACCGCCCGTTCCCGCTCCGCCTCGGGGGTGTCGTGATCTGAAGCCGACGAACCCGAAACTGGCGGTGGTACAACTGTCACTGGTACCGCTGCCGCCACAGGAGGTGGTACCGCAGGCTCAACAGTGGCGTCGGGTCCCGAGGCACAGGCGCCGCCGCCGCCTGCTGGGCCACCAAATCGTGGAGCCTACTAAGCTGCTCCGCCTGCTGCTTCATAGCCCCGGCCAATGCCGCTACTTGGGCTTGCGCGTACTTCGCCCCGATCCCGATCGTCGGCACCTCAGGAGGTGGTGCCGCAGTGGATCGCGTCTTAGGAGGGCGTCCCCGTGGTGCCATCACGTCCTGAAACGTAGCACACACATTAATACTCAATACACGTGACTCTTACACGTTCCAAAATAACTACCCAATTAAGCGAAAGCAAATAAGTAAATTATTTCCCACTCTAGGTGTCATGTGGTCCCCACAAAGTTCCTTAAGGTAAATAAATACTTAAATTCATCTCTAATTCCTTCTAGAGAAGTCTTAATGTCAACCCAATCCACTAGCTTTCGCGTTTACCAAATCCACGTTAAACGTTTCCTAAGTCCCTAAGGTCTCCAATCCTAAGGTTCGTAAGTCAATCCTAGACCTTTGCTTACTTCCGTTTAAGCTCTGATACCACTTTATCGTCACGCCCGCAACCCGCCTATTTGGTCGGGTTCGGCCACGTCAACGTACGCCGAACCGACAGTGCTCTCCCCGCCCGCCCAAGGCTCTAGCAACGAGTACAATTTAACGAAGCAGAGAGAATGTGCAATAATACAAGGCATACACGAAGGTAAGCAACAACACAGCGGGAGAGTAAGCACTAAGCTAGAATATAAACCATACATGAACTTGATTACATTTGAACCAAATACAAGTAAACTAGTCTATTACATTCTTTTAGCATTCAATACATCATTTCTTTTTACATTTGTCATCTCCCAAAAATTACTTGAATGTTTACAACTTGACATCTATAGTTCAACAAAATAAAGTTGATACAAGTATAACAAAAAGGAAATGACTAGATGCAAGACTCCGTGGCCACTAGCTATGGCGCTAACCCCTTGCCCCTGGCCCTCCGCCGCCCGCTCGTGCTAGGACCCGTGGGGTTAGTGGTGTGAGAACTACAACGAAGTTCCCGGCTCGCAACCGACCCCGCCGACTTACCCACTAGGTCTATCCGGACATAAGTATTTCAACGGAAAAGAAATAGTAACCAAACTATATAAGCTAATACAATGCCTGCAAGAAAGAGTCAGATAGATAGATAATCGAATTTAGATATGTTTGCATGCATGCTCTTTACCATACTTTACTTTACTTTACTTTACTTGGCTCATTACCCAATCTTGCTTAACGTAGTTAACCCCAACAAACTCAAGACCCAAAATCCCTCATCGAACAGGAGGCTCTAAGCCTACAAGACCCGAGGGACCGTCCGTCGGGCCACGATCCCCTAGGTGATCGTGCTCCTAACTCACCGCTGAGGAGGAGCGACCTCCCTCAAGCCAAGACTTGTCAAGAGTATCGATCTAATCCTCACATTGAGGATTCATAGCCACTAGTTACCATGCCATTGTCAATGTTAGGTTTTCTACCTAATCATGTATATCATTCTTGCCATAATGCCACTAAGTTAAACTATGTTTAACTAAGGTTATCCCAATGCCAATCTTGTCTCTATGTTCAATATCACCTTTGTTGACTAAGATCAAGTCCATTCTATATTCACACAAGTAGGGTTCTAATTCTCATGCCTCTATGGTTCCATTACAATCTCTAAGTTCATTTTCATACTAGAACAATAATTGAAGTTCAACCATAGCATAATTAACCTCTACCCTATCATGCATGAATACGCTATACATAGAATATGCTCAAAAGGTGAAAACAGACATAGAAGGGAATTGGATGATTCCGGGATGCACCCCCCACCTTAAAATAATTTTGTGAGGATGCCCAAGAAGTTTCACGACCTACCGAGGCCTAGGTAAAAGCCTCAGCTTTAAAAGTGAACCTAATCGTGCCATTTTACATAGTAGCCCCTATATCGGATTTTCGTTTAATTAAACGGAGTTGTCCCACGCGTCGAATACCCCCAATTAGGTTTCTACAAGGTCAATTTGACCCAAGAACCCCTATGTTCAAAAGCCCCAAATTTGGGTGCTCCAACAATGCCCTATGTCAAACCTAGGGTTTTGATCTCATTCACAAGCAAAATATAGCTTTAGATCAACCTAGAAGCTCCCTAAAACCATCCTTGACCCATTAGAACCATCCATTTGGGGTTTACAACAAACCCTAAGAAATCACCATGAGAGCACTTGAGCTCTCATGGAGCTTTCATGGTGTTCATAGCCCTAGCATGCCTCTAACACTAGCAACAAGCTAGAAAACCTCTAAACTTAGATAAAACCACAACCATAAGCTTAAACTTGCAAGAACCTACCTCTTGTAGCAAGCTCAACCCAAGCCCTTGTTGTAGGAGAGCTCCAAGATCCTCCAACAAGCCTCCAACAAGCTCCAAAGCCACCTTCTCCAACTCCTTCTCCTTCTTCTTCCCAACTCTAGGGTTTTTCTCGATAGAAAGGGAACAAAAGAAAGAAATGAGAGAGAGGTGAGTGTGAGAGAGAGAGGGTGTGGGAAGGCTTATTGTGTTGTAACAATAGCCAAAAAGCCCCTCAACTTCTTTTATTTCGTTAGCTTCACAACCGTCGTTGACCATCCCATACCCAGATGGGGAGATCTACGTATGGGGTGTTACAAAGGCGTAAACCCGAGAGCAACCTCCCTCGGTTTCGCAAAAGATCTATACCGGTACGGGGCGACTACCGGATGGGCCAAAGAAACTACCAAACCCGAGAGCTCTCTCCTCTCGGTGTGATGGCTATACCTGCATGCACACCCGGCATGGGCCATAAAATTCTCAAACCCGAGAGCTCTTCCTCTCGGTCAAAGTTGCATATACCGGTAAAGAACTTTGCACCGTAATGCACGTACTTGTGTTTTCCGCGCTGTTTCGACTCTACTTCGCGCCGAACAACGCCAAAACCTTCTTAACTCTTCTAGATCATCTTATAACCTTTCCAAGAGATTTGGAATGGCAATTGGAACATGTCCAACTATTTCATTTTCGTACTTTAGTCAATTTGGCTAAAGTCCGATCTTATCGTCGAATTTTCGATATGCTACACAACCAAAGATCACGGTTGGTTCGGTCAAAAAGAAAATTTCTTTACATTGTTTTATAATTAAAAGCAAATCCGCCCAGATTGAAAACAACCAATGGGCAGCTAGGTTTTAAATATTTCTTATGACCTTTAATTGCTGCTAGGAATCAGGCTCCTTCATGGGGGTTGATCATCATGGAATAACTTTTCTAGCTGTTTTAATAGGAGAAAGTTTATTATGTGGTAATCATATTACGTACATCATCTATATTTATTCAATCATATTTCTTTTAAAAAAAGTATAGTAAAATTTTTTAAAAAATTTATGATGGAATTGGTGAATCTCAAAAGAGTAATTTGATTAATTGGAAACGCCACATTACTCGTGTAACTGCTACATTTTATACTTTTTTTTATTTTAATGAAGTACATAACATGTGATTAACTGGATGGTGAAGTGTGAATATAAAGCTAAGATCAGCTACCCAGATGTAATTTAATGTGCATTATTATTACTATAAATTATATAGTATTCAGGTAAAGGGGGGCCATATATGTGCAAGTGCATGAACTGATTCATTTGACTAGAAGTTAGTGGCTTAAATTCAGGTATATATGTCAATCAAGCACTAGGCACGTATTTTCTAGAAACCACACAAGACGGAGAAAAAGTTGAAAGTTACAAGGCATGAATTGGACCTTAATTTTTTTGTTTTCAGAATAACTCTTAAAAATATATTTGACTTAATAACCTCTTGAGAATTGGTTTATTTGATTAATTAAATAACTCTAATAAAAGTTAAAAAGCATTCTCTTTAAATAATAATAATAATAATAATAATAATAATAAATGACTCACTCGTTCTTTCTTACATTCTCTACAACTATACAAAAGTTTTAACTACTCGTATACAAATCTGCTATGAGCCGAAGTAACACAATCCTAACAAACTAACAAACATTTCAATGCACCGACCGCGCAGAAGCAAGTACAAAAGACTGGTATTGGTACTGAGACCCGAGTTTGAATCCTAATGATTCACATTTCTAGCTAAGTTTATTTTTAAAGAAATAAACGAAGTGGGTAACATGCTACCTATCTCTCAAAAAAAAAAAAGAAAAAAAAAAAAACATTTCATAACCATAAAAAGAATTCTAACAACTCACATACAATTTTTTCAAACTAACAAAAATTCTAACAACTCGCTATATATATATATATATATATATATAACAATCGAATAAAAATTCCAACAACTTACAACTACAAGCGATAGCAACGATATGAAGTTTTCTAAAGACAGGTGAATGATTTACAACTTTTAAAATTTTATTAAATAAATACGGTGAACGATTTATCATCTTTCACTTCTCTTTTCATCGTGGCACTGAGGTAGGCGAAAATAAGGTTAATTTGTCAATTAAAATTTTGACTAAATTATTGCGCAAAGTATTAAATGTTTAGGTCAGTTCAAAAAATAAAAAAAATAAAAAAAAGCAGCATATATATATTAGTCCATTTACAGACACACAATAGACAAATTAATATTCACCTTTTTTTTTTTTTCTTTTTCTTTTGAGGAGAAACCTGACCTGTAGATATTTCCCCTTTTTCTTTTTCGTAGAGCTTGTGATACGAATTAAAGATATGTTTGATGAAACATTATGCTAGAATACTAGAGTAAGTTTTCCTTAATTAGTTGCTCTTCTGTGCAACAGAGCTCGATCGTGATCTTGAATAATTAACCTAAATAAAGGAACATCTCTGTGTCTGAATCGGGGCATTTAAGATTAGATACCAACGAAGACCCTAGCCAGCAAGGCCAAGGTTCCTCAAATTACGTTTCTTCTCCCCACTATGATAAAGTATCAAACTTTTCTTCCACTCTCCAAGTATTTTATTAGATATAAATCAAAGGTAAAGAATACAATAAATGCCCCCACATGCATGGGGAAGGAATATTGTTGATCATTCATTCACCCCTCAGGTTAATAATCCCTCCCTTCAACCTGATGATTTAAACCCACATGCCCAACGTTATAAACTAGTAGATTATTGGAATCAGATTTACATCTTAATTAAATATACTCGAAAACTCAGATCGAATCCAGCCAGCCTAACTCAACTCCGTTATCCTACGTTCGGCGCCCGTCGATCCGATTGCGACAAGACATAAACCGAATGAATCAGAGCCGAATTTTCTCAAGATCTAGAACTAATCTTGACGAAAAGTCGGTATAGCATAACCATAAATAAATGGAGGTTTACGCGTTGATTAACAAATGGATGATTTCGACTGCATGCATCTTTCAATGAAATGAGAAGTCAGTCAACTGTTTAGTTCTGGTAGTAGCGAATGAATTTGAGGTAGAAATTAAGATGGTAGACTACTACTAGGTGGGAAAACTCTTATTTGATTTCACGCCGAATCCGAAAGGTACTGGGAAACCCAGTCTGCACGTTCGGCATCCTTCGGTGCCGTGGGACCAAACTTGTGGGCCGGGCAAACTGCTAATGTAAAGATAAGATACCACATGCTTTTGTTCCGCTGACAGAATTGTCCTCCAAAGACAATATATAGTTGTACAGCGAAACACAGTGCTCAAAATCTAAGTGCTCAGGGGTTCATATCCACACCATTGCAGGCGACTCTTAACCGTTCATGCGAAAGCAAATCCAGAATGATAGATAAGCTTATAGGCGTACCTTTCAAACGGATCGTCAAAACAGCATCAGATAAAGGCGTGCTCAAAAATTCCCATGCACGGAATTCTAGAGGATCTGCTCCTGCAAATGAGTTCAATTTCTCAACCTGAATCCAAGTTAGATATCATGTTTGTAACTCGTCTCTCATCAACTAACAATTTTGGTATCTTAATGGGCACCCAACGGCGTTACTCTTATTAAATTCTTCAAGTGGTTCACAAAGAGGGCGAAATATACATTCCCATACTTAAAAGAAAGTGGAAGAACAAAAGAAAATCTTCCAGCAAAGAATAATTGGAGCTAAAAGTGATCACTGCGCAAATAATGTGAATTCTCTGCCTGCCATGCAACATATCCTCTACAAGAAACAAAACTCGGTATCTTCACAATTCTTAAACACCTAAACAAGAACAAATCTGCATTAGTAGAACATGCATTCTTAGTAATTAAATAAATGGAACTATCCGCTACTATAATTGCAGCTACAAAGTTCACAGTTAGCTAATCAGATGCACTCCAAAATCGGTAAGATACAAGGCAGCAAAAATACCGATGTCACAACATTCACATTGAAAGGCCTCTAACACTAATTTGTAATAAAGGCTACCGAGATAGCTGTTGCAATGCTTTTGTTGGGAATATCAAGTATGCTTCTATTATGCATACAAAAGCTAGTATGTTGTACTTTATTATAGATCAATGAATCACAGGCTTAAGGGGGTGTGCCCTAAGCTCCGACAAGTCCAAGTTCGCATCTAGCTCTTCATCCAACTCTCCGACAACACTACTGCAAATGTTGAATATTAAAAGAAATATATATATATCAGGAGTAGAAGTGAAAGTGTCCGCGATATAGAACACAAGATAAAAGATTAGGATGGGAGGCATACATGTTATCTCCCCTTATAATATACAGCCCTAAAACAAGCTGTTGTACACCTTCCTGCAAATACAAAAACAATTCTGAGAACCATAGATTCTAAGTGAAGGCTTGATAAATGGGTCAAATTGTTTTATATAGGCAACAGCTTGTACAAGTTCTGTAAGAAGCTCCAAATAGAATTATGATGAGCTACTCCTGGTGAACATTACGTTTCCCTAATTACAATATCGGCCATGTATTTATTGAGAACCCCTGAACTTTTGATTATTTTAATTTACTTTATTTTAATTGGGTATTTTGTTGCATTTAATAGTGACGCCATTAAATTTAACAGTTCTAAACACCTTTTCAACTAACGGTGGATTTCGTTAACTGTTACCAACTGATACCTAATGGACAGTTACCAGCTGATACCTAATGAAGTTGTTTATTTTAAAAAATCCCCAATTCAGTTTAGGAAAATAATTCAAACAACATGAAAAGTTGAACGGTATCTATCGAAAGAAAAAAGTCAGGGGTTCTTTCAAACTACCCTATAAAGCATGAGATTTCCATAAATTTTTACCTTATTTTTTTTAATTCCGGACTCATTTACTACATAAAACAAAAAGTGAGCATTTTAGTGAGAAGTAAAGGAAAATCATTTCTCCTTTCCAATTTATAGATTATCTTTACACTTGAATTTTTGAATTGTACAATCATCTAGTTACCATAAGTAGTTAACTTCCGTGAGTTTTCTCAATTAGGACAAAAAAAAAAGCAACAAAGATATCATAAGTACTAGTAAATAAAATAATATGATACAACAGTAATCCAAAATAAAAAGTGATCATTTTAGTGAGTAAAGGAAAACCATTTCATTATCTTTACACTTGCATGTTCTCAACCACTGTTTGAATTGTACAATCATCTAGTTACCATAAGTAGTTAAATTCCGCGAGTTTTCTCAATTAGGAGAAAAAAAATGCAACAAAGATATCCAAAATACTTACAAGTCAATAAAATAATATGATACAACACTAATCCATGAACCATCAATGAAAAAACATAGTATAGATTAAAATTATAATGTGAATAACATAAAAGAAACATGTAGTATAGAGAATATAGACAAACCTTTGTGGAGTATACCCTTTCATGTGACTCATCCAGAATGATATTAGTAGCTTGATCAAAGCCTTTCAAAATGCCCTAAAATCAAAACAAAGAAAAGGAATTTGTTATCAGTAAATTTGAAAGTGGAGAGGTCGGGATTTAAGTGCCGTGATACGGGATCGTGCCGGAAACTTGCTGACACGGCACGACACGGTATGTGCCGGGTCATGCCTAGGCGTGCCAGTCAAAAAAAATTCATGTGTGCCAATACATAATAGCATAAAATATTTATTTTCTTTAGCAACAAAATATTTTAACTGCTTATTATGTATTTTTATCAAATATTTTGAATTTTATTGAGAAAATTACTTACTAATTTAAAGAATAGAAGGTTTTGAGTTGTGCCATCAGCTCTTGGGCTGTATCTTGCCAATATCTTGTTGGCACGATACAGCACGGTAGATATGGCCCGTGCCAATGGGCACTTAAATCATTGTGGGGAGGTGCTACTGCTAACCAATATAAATGAGATGACAAAGGGATTATCCTAGGGTGAAAAAACAATCAAGATAAGGACATTTGGTTACAAACCCAGAACCTCTGCCAACGGGGTACAACTATGAGAAGACTCAAGTTCTTTATATTAAGTTTATCTAGATTACAAAAAAAAGTCCCTCGCATTTTAGCTCACGGCTCAACTACCCTGTTGCATTAAAAATTATGTCAATTTTCACTCTACATTTTTGTCTCTTACTCACACAAGTCTTCAGCTGTAAAATTATATGGAAACAAGTTTGCAAATGGTGTCCGTTAACTCATTTAAGTAAACTTTACTCCGTCAATTCATTTTAATTCAGTTAGGCAACTAAATTCAACAATTATTTCATATTTTTGGGCCTGACACAGTAATATAGTGCAAGGAGATAATCAATGCAATTATTAATGCAGGGGGGTAATTGAGATACTGGTAGCTCATGGACTAAACTTATAGGCCGCTGTCTTTGCCGGCCAGCATATTGCCTGATTATTAGTTCCACATATATGCTGTGAGCTACAATCTTAGAGGCCGCTACTATGCAGCCCACTGCTTGCTACTTGTGATTGTGGGCAATGATACACTATGGTTTAGGAATGTATATGCTGGTTGTGGTGTTTGGAGATGGTTCCACAACGGTAGGCTGCATGTTGCAAATAAAGTAATATCATTATGTAATCTACAAGCTATAGTAGTTGGCCAATAAAAGGGTGCATTGTATAAATTATGGCCAATTTATTGAACCAATATGGATAACTACCGTTAACCAATTTAAATGAGGGGCATGCTTACAGCCAAAAATTTGCAGGTTGACGCCTGCTAAAACGAACCAGTACATAAAGGTAAAATAGTGAGCCAAATGATGTTCAATCAGGTCAAATTTTCTTATCTGAAAGGAAATTCCACTCCAAATAGAACTAAATCATAGAATTTTATGTCTCACGGATTACAAGAGAAGTTAGAAAAGTAAAAAATTTCTAAGATATAAACTGAAGGATGAGAAACAAGGGATACAGTAACATAATAAAGGAACGGTACTTAATGGAAGTGACTGTAATAATCAATGACCTGAGCAGAAAAATTGTGAGGAAAATTTGTTATACTTAGTTGATTTTTCCAAGATTATGTGCTGTTGAGAGTTCACAAGAAAAAAAATTTTAAAAAAAAAAACTTACCACAATATTACGCCCATCATTTGTAATAACAGATATAGTCTCTGCAAGTAAAAAGAAGATTGATAAGCATTCATCCGTATTTCTTGCTTGAATTGATCTTCTGAGTTAGTTGATCCTTTGAAATAATCTCATGCGAATGCATCATAAAATTGGGCAAGCTATTAATGCCACACGAGATATCTAGTCTAAGATATGATTATAGTCAAAGATTTATTCAAAGTAATAAGAAGGCACATACGGTCCACAAGTGATTCAAGCCCAGGACCATCCGCCATTGTGATGTAGAGGATAGAAAATACTTCAGCTCACAAACAGAAAATTTTCAGCCCTTCTAATAGTACTGCAGAAAAATACATACAGATAAAAGATGTTAGATATTTAACTATAAAATATTTACTATATTTATAAATACTCACTGCGGAGATTTCATACTATAAGAAATTCTATATAATACTCAGAGAGGATAGATAGATTATTGGAAAAGAAGAGACCAACAAAACATTTGATCGAAAAAGAAAGATGCCAGAGTGACCCTCAACAAGCCCACAAATATATCTCAAACTTGGATTAGTTGTTATAAAAAACTTTATGCCGTTTTAATGAAGTGTAACAACCCTTAGGCAAAACAAACTAGAAAGCAGATCAAAATTCTTCGCACAGACAATGGTAGAGAGTTCGCTTCTTGGGAGTTTAAGAAATTCTACAATAATGAATATATTGTACGCCATTATACAGTTCCAGGAACTACGCAACAGAATAGAGTAGCAAAAGGGATGAACTAGACACTGCTAGAACATGCCAAATCCATAAAAATTATATGCGGAGAGCAGTGGACAATATTAATTATCTTCAGCCACAGAGTTCGAACTCACAACAACGGAGGAAGTACGGACTAGTAAACTTACAGATTATTCCTCATTAGGAATCTTCAGTTGTCCTGCTTATGTCCATGTCCAAAAAAAAAAATCAGCACACAAAATCAGACTTGAAGTCCCTACATCTTTCTTGGGTATGAGAAAGCGGTTACAAGGTACAAGTTGTGGGATCCCGTTGGCAAGAAAGAGGTTATTAGAAGGGACATGGTTTTCAACAAGAAGGCTATGCTGCAGAAGGATCAATAGTTGGCTCAATATGAAGAAAAATCGAAGGCTACATAGATTCAGGTGGAGAGGTAAGAAGGTGTAGATAATCAAGTGAAGTAGCCCCACTATCAAGATAATCATGTTACATAGGTTGACCGAATTGAGAGCACTTCGAAAGAGCCCCACTCTATCGTTAAAGGAACGGAACGAAACGAAACGAAATGAAACGGAGACAGATACGTTCACCATCGCAATACAGGTTGAAGGCTATGGCATCTTATGCTTTAAAGGATACATCAGATAATCCCAAATCATATCTGGAGGCGATGCAGGACAGAAATAGTGGTAGATGTATTACAGCAATGACAGAGAAAATGGAGTCTATAAAAGAATCAAATGTGGAATCTAGTTCCATTGCTGGACATGAAGAGAGACATCAATTGTAAGTGGGTCTACACATGTAGATAGTAAACCAGAAAAATTCAAGGCGTAGTTAGCAGCCAAGGGCTATGCGTAGGTGAACGGAATCAACTTCAATGAGGTTTTCTCACCGGTGGTGAAGCA
Source organism: Aechmea fasciata (assembly GCA_025177825.1). Lineage (NCBI taxonomy): Eukaryota > Viridiplantae > Streptophyta > Magnoliopsida > Poales > Bromeliaceae > Aechmea > Aechmea fasciata. Next base: position 2,387,998 of record CM045928.1, on the reverse strand, counting down.
CGCATTGATCATGATACTCCTAGCTACGGTGGCTATGTTTGATATAAAGCTTTGGCAGATTGACATTCAGACCGTATTTCTTTATGGAGATCTAGCAGAAGAATGTTCAATCGAGGAGAGAGAGCCCAGTATGAAAACTGAGAAAATATCTCTATGGGTTGAAGCAAGCATTGAGGCAATAGTCCAGGCAATTCAGCAAGTTTATGACCGAGCATAGTTAGCATGAGCTTATACGGCAATTGAGGTTACTGTCGAAGGCTTGAAGATGGTTTGTTTATTCTTCTTATGCTATATGACATGCTGATAGTGGTCAAGAATCCAAAAGAAGTGCAGCGGTTAAAAGATTAATTGAGCCGGGAATTTGTTATGAATGACCTTAGGTTCTAGAAGGCCTTTGTACCTTTTCGCGCCTCGTGCTTTTTAAAACACTACCAAATACTAAAAGGGTTGATTCTTACAAAGCCAAATATCACAGAAGGATAGATAGGTCGGCAGGTACATAAGTAAAGTGGAAAGCTAAAGAAGGCAAAGGAGAGGTTCCAATACCTTGTTGGTTAAAGAAAAGCACAAGTTCAAGGATCGAAGGTTTAAGATTTGTACCAACTCATAAGCTGCAGGGTTTCCACATCCACAAAGGCGAGTGGCACAGCGAAATGACGGTCTCCAACAAAAAAGGAAGAAAAAGGGAGGATCTAGAAAAAATAGAGGATTGGAGAGACGATCCGGTGAGAAGAAGCATCCTTAGGTACCGTTTGGTTCGGGTATAAGTAAGAACTAGCTATTACAGGGATAGGTACAAGTATGGGGATAAGAAAAATAGCGTTTGGATGAAAATTGTGTTGTTCCCGAGGATAAGAAAAATATTAGGTAGTTTTATATAGAAAATGAATGTGTTGGTGGAGATAACCGAGAACTACTATTCTCGAGTAAAAAATTAGCGTTTGGGTATAAAAAGGGGGATAAGGGCCTATTCCTATCCCTATCCCTTAACCAAACAAAGCCTTAGGGTCCAAAGAAAAGAGAGGATAAGGGAAGATATAAGGTTCAAATTTTTCCTAAAGTTTTCCACCTTTTCTTTTTTTTTTCCTCCCGATCTTATATCTCTCGTTTCATTCCCTTTTCTTCTTTTTTTCTACCTGGCTTTCCACTCCTCAATTGACATCCTCCTCGTGATCCAAAATGCCACCAAATATATAAAATTTGGCTGGAGAATCCTATTGACCCCACAAATCTAAAGTTGGCAACCTCATGGCCAGAAATCGAACTAAAAGATCTGGGTCAAGTTGGGTTTGTTTTGGATTGGTCCTTGTTGGGTTTTAGGTCCAGATTTGGTTTAATTTTGGATGGTTTTATTGGGCCAAAGGGTTAGGATTAGGTCTAATTTGTTTAAGCTAGGGTTTGTCTCAACTTATCCACCTTGTTACTAACCGACTCAGCTTGGACCAATCAAATAACCACAAAACATAAGAAAGCAAAAAGGAACACAAGCCAAAAGAAAAGCAATTCAATATCTAGCAAAAGTGACTCGATGCACTGCATCACATTCTATTTGTAGCATGCCTAGGATGATCAAACAATGGTTACTAAGGATGTATTCAAAGTGATTATAGCAGCTTCTTCCTCATTCTCAACATCGGCCGGCCTTCCCTCATGCCAATTATGCCCATTCTATCCTAGTGCCAAGGATTCAAAGTTTACCTATACTATAACCAAGTATTCAAAGTTCCGTACTTCCTCTCACTAATAATTGCACACTTCAAACTAGCTAGCTACTTTTTAATATAAGTACCTTACTGCCTTAGCAGTTTAAAATTAAATTCTACAAACCTATCTATTCTTTAATTCTTTATGTAAGATAACTAGCTTTTTATTCAGTCGTGCTCTCCCTCTCCCTCTCCCTCTCCCTCTCCCTCTATACATATAGAATTAGGCTGGAATACTTTTAATAGCACCAAGTCATTGGTGCTATTAGATTTTCAGACTTTTGATGAAAATTTGTAGGGTTAGGATGATAGTGGTCCACCTAGGGTTTAGTGGGTGGCTGGTAGAATAGCATAATCTAAGGGGTGGAACTAGTTAAGGTGTAGATCTAATGGCGAAAAACTTGATAGCACTAAGCGCTTTGTGCTATTAGAAGTATCTCAACTGGACTCTATATGTGTGTGTGTGTGTGTGTGTGTGTGTTACGCGAGTGTGTATCATGTGTGTGCTTTATTTCTTCTCTCTTCCTTGAGCTCTTTGGTCTTTACACTTGAGGAACAACTAGTTTCTTGGCATTTTTGGAGCTATTTTGATACATCACATATCTTTTTAAATTTTTGGTTGAAAGTAATGAATCAGATAGGAGACTACCAAAACCATTGAAATTGCTAAATTTACCAAAATTATTACTTAAAAAATGTGTGAAACCGAAAAGATGACCCTAGATTTAGGCAATTATATAAATTGAGGGAGTTGTTATTTATTTCCATGTTTCTCCTTGCAAGTGCTTATATAGCTTGCTTTGTATAGCTTCTCCTCAAGTTTTTTGTAGAGCTTTCTTTAAGGTTGTCTATATTACTTTGTGTGACAATAAACTAATATTTTATAGTCTCTAACATTATGGTTGATCAGTAGTAAGTATATAGATAGCACGCATTGTAGCATGCTGAATTTACTTGGTCAATATCATAATTGATAATTGACATGTTCTTGTTATGAGGAGTGCACTGGATGGGCCTTGTTACTTCTTATCCTTGTTATTGGTAATGAACCAACCCAATCAAGCGATTGTTTTAGATTTGGATCATAAGTTCGTGAAGTTTAATCCTAGTCAGATTTTATTCAATCAAACCAGTTGGGCTGCTTATTAAATAAAACAGCCCCATGTACTGAAGAAAATGATCATGAAATTCAACAGCTTGTTTGGGATCATTCTAACATTCAAATTAGGTGAAGTAGATGTGGGACATTTAGTTACTGCTACCATGTTGATGCATTTCCATTAATGAATTTTTTGATCTATTTATTTATTTAAATTAAGCCTTTTTAATGGGAATAGATTAAATCTAGTAATTTCATTTAGGTTAGAGGACTTAGGTCTCATTTCAATGGCAATTTGATGCATTGCCATTAATAAATTATTTTAGGGGCCATTTGGTTGGATATAGTTGTAAAAGTAGGAGTTAAAAATGCATGTAGCTGGAAATGCAACAGTTGAAGCTACATCCAGTTTTTTGTTTCTGTGCAGACGCAATTGCTAAGAAGTTACATTTCCTCTGTTTGGTAACCTGCAACTGATAATTATAGTTGTGAATCCTATCACCTTTCAAATAAGGTGGTGAGATTATGTCCACTACATGAAAAATCATCTTATAATTTTATTAATCATTTAAACTTGTTGTCTATAAATAAATAAACGGATATATACAATATTTCATATTTTTTAATAATTTTTAATTTATCAATAGAGACATTTTAAAATTTGTAATATATTTAATTTCAATAATAAACCAAAATTAAAAAAATTTACTATGATTCTCTGTACTTTTTTTTGTCAAATTGAATAATTCTATTTAATTAAAATTTAGAAATTTACAATACACAATCATATTCGCTTAAATTTACCAAAAGAAAACTATTTTTATATTTTAAATAATTTTTAAAAAAAATAAAAAGAGTGTCCTACACATGCTCGTTTGTTAGTGTATATTTATTTATAAATATATTCATTTATATATTAATATATATACATATATATATTTAGTTATTTATTATTCTTAATTAGTGAATGAATCTGATATCTCACCAACTGCTATAGTTAGAACTATAGCCAATTTGGGTGTAGTTCTAACTGCAATATTTGGGCCTCCCTATGCAAATACAGTTATACCTGCACCAAACCAATCATAGAATTTGACTTTGCATGTGGTTGCAATTGCAAACTGCGTTTGCAATTTCGTGCAACCAATCATCCCTTTAGTATACTATCATGGACTTGTGGGTACGCACATGGAGCTATGGAGAAGGTAAATTGTGGTACATGTTCATTAATTATCCTGCTCACTAATCACTGGAAACAGAGATTGTGTTAGATGCTACATAAAAGTAGAAGTTGTTTGAACATCAAATCTCTTAGTATTATACTATCATGGACTTGTGGGAAAGTACATGGACCAATGGAGAAGGTAAATTGTGCTATATGTTCATTAATTATCCTGCTCACTCATCATTGGAAACAGAGATTGTGTTAGATGTTAAATGAAAGGTAGAAGTTATTTGAACATCAAATCTTAAGGTTGTTACGGACATTTAGAGGGGGAGGTACTTGGTACGACATTTTAAACCATATTTGTTGAATTTTAAACATGTCAAGGAAACCAGTAGAAAGGAGATAAGAATGTGCTCTATATTGAAAGATTAAGTTTAATTTGATGAAAATCTCTAAAGGAATGATGCAAATCTTAGGATTTAGTGTAATGACAGAAACATCCAATGTGGAATCACGCACACTAAATAGAGAGAAAATGAACAAACATTCTCATCTGAAACTGAAGCAATTATATCGTTCAGAAAATAATCAAACTATTTCATATGAGAAAAGTCAGAAAGTATAGTGAAACTCCCTTAGATTTTATCCATGACCTTAATTAGTTAAGTTTTCAATTCAATCTGATTCTGCATACAAAATTCTACTAAAAGTTAGGCATAACTTCATTTCTTCTACCTTGTGGATGTTAGACTTTTAATGATGTAACTTATATAGGCATTTGAGTCCTTACCTCTTATTGTCTTTCTTGATCTTTTGTTTAATCCTGATTTTTGATCCTCTTATTCTGCTAATCTAGTTTCTGCCCTTGTTCTCCATTTTTTTTTGACTCTTATTATTATCATGAATCTTCATATCAACTAAAAGTACGATAAGAATTAGAAATTAGATTGTGTTCAAAATTATGTTCAAAGCAACTTGATTAAACATGCTGGTATATGTTAATTAAGTAACACAACATAAGCAATAATTTGGACCTTGTTCCAATTCAAGAAATCAGATAGTACCCCTCGCCTAATTACTTTACTAACACAGCAAGAATATAGGAGCTAATATTAAGTATTATACACCATATCTTGAAATCAGATGCATATCTTGTAGTTTTTGTATATCCAGTATACACTACACCAAAAGGGGCTTTTAGGGGCAATTGAAAATGCCGGAAAAAGTATAAAAAGTGCCGGCAAAAGTATAAAAGGGGATTTTAGGTAAGCATGGTTCTTCCTACTTTAAAGTTAACTCAAACATTAGAAATATATATATATATATATATATATATATATATATATATATATAGAGAGAGAGAGAGAAAGAGAAAGAGTGAGTAGGGCTACTATACTATTATGAGTAGTAGAGCGCTACTACTCATAAGTTGTTTCGATGATAGAGCTTCCGAATCGACGATCCACTCCGTTAAATATGATCTAGAGTATTTAAAACTTCTAGAAAATAAATTTCGTAATTTTTCGAAATCATTTACCTTACGATCAAAAGCTCACAAAATTGACAATTTTTAACGGCCGATATGGGATACTTGGTAGTTTAACGGTGTAAAAGAATTGAAATAGGTTGAATTTTTGATAGAAAATTCTATTCACTACCTAGATAAAGATCAATAACTCCGATCTTAAATTGAAGGATCCGATCATCTATTTTTAGGACATCGTTCGATTTCGACCGTTCATTTTATGCCCATTTGATGGACTTTATTATGATTTTGAAAAATTACAAAAAATATTTTCTAAAAGTTTTAAATACTCTAGATCATATTTAACGGAGTGGATCGTCGATTCGGAAGCTCTATCATCGAAAACAACTTATGAGTAGTAGGGCTCTACTACTCATAATAGTATAGTAGCCCTACTCTCTCTATATATATATATATATATATATATATATATGTTGTAGAGACTTGCCTTATTTATCTGTTTGTTTCTAGAGATCAAAGGTCATACGAGAGTTGTAACTCTAGTTGCATATCCATGCATGCTTCTAACATCCGTTGCAAAGGTCATATGATTTGCCGTATTTGACACGATAAGATTTTAGAATCTCGTTCCGTATGTTTGCATGACGTTCGAGTATTTTTGTGACATTCGGAACCACTTTAGTATCAGAGTTGCGGATCTTATATATTTCCAAAATAGTTATTTCTCTACCAAACCTCATTCCAAAACCACAGCCATAGTAAAATACAAACCCTAATTTTATATGATACAACAAGAAAAAAAAAAGGCATAAAAACAACAAAAATATCACAAAAATTAATTAAGAAAGAGGAGAAAGAATCATGACGTACCCAAAGAAGAAGTGGTTTCTACACAACGAGGATCGTTGGCGAGTGCTGCCCTATGGGACTCTTCAAATTAATTTTTAATCTTTTTAATCTGAAAACAAAAAATGATAAAACTATCTCAAAATTCAATTAAACTTTAAAATTAATACATAATAATAAAGATTATTTCGGTTAATTCAGTTTTCCTAATTTCTATTTTTAACACCAAACCAAATCAAATTTGTATAAAGCCGAACCGTTTTGGTAATTCAGTTTAAACCATAGTTAGTTAATTCGGATTCGGCAAAAATTCGGTACGGGTATAATTCGAATAAAATTCGTCTTCTAATTTTTAAATTCGTTGAAAAAAACGGCTAAAAAACGGATTCGCTAATTATTCGGATACGTGATTTATACGGATATTATATGTTTACCAATTAAAAATTCGGGATCAAAAATTCGGCTATTAAATTAATTTTTTTTTCCTCTCAAGATTTATGCTATTAACATAAATACTCATATATTTTTTAAGAATTTAAGAATAAAGAGCTACAAAATTAAACTAATTAAGTAAAAAAATAATAATAAACCATATTATGCCTTAAAATAAAAAATAATTAAGCAAATAAGCTGCCAAAGATAGTCCATATTTAAATGCAAAATATAAAAGGATCACATACAAACATAGTTGAAAACTAAAAACAAGATGAAATTGACACTTTGTATAGTTGCCTGGTTGGCTAGAAAGAGCACCACAAGGCTCCATCAAATATATTGGAGGTTCTGAAATTCCTGGTACCTAAGTTAATTAAGATTATTTAGCTCTATGTTTGGGTCTTCTTTGTGCATAACAGAATGGACACATTCAATTAAGCAATAAGCAGTAAGCACTCGAGCCATTTGTGTATAAAAAAGAATCCATCAGGACTAAAAGCTTCCAATCCAACTTTTGCTTTGAAGAACGAAACTGAAATCGTACCTGGTTTGTATTTGTAAAGAACCACCCGATTACTGATCTATCGTTGGATAGTGGAAGCGGAAGCGGGAGAGGAAGAGGCGACGAGGAGGGTTTCGATTTCTGAAGAGTGAAGAACTCGATCTTCGATCTTCGATTTCTGAAGAGGAGGGCTTCCGATGGCGTTCGGCGAGCGGCCGGAAGGGGAGAGGGGGACCGCCGCAGGGGTCGGTGGCAGGGCCGCACCGCCGCAGCCGCAGGGGTGAGAAGTTAGGGCAAACCCTTTTTTTTGGGAGGGGTGGGGGTGGGACTCGTGGGAGGGAAGGGAGGCGATTTTTTTCGGGAATGGGTTTTTTTTTTTTTCTTTTTTTTTTTTTTTGGCGACAAGGCGAAGCACGAGTTTCTTTGAATAACTTTTTTTCTATTTTGGGCCACCCGCGTAGCCCATGAGTCCGCATCACATCGTAGGCTCGTAGCTCGCAAGCAGCAGGCCGATTTTTTTGGGCCAAATTATTTGCGAACCGCGTTTAATTCGCGAATGATTATTTTTGCCCAAAAAAATACAAATTTTTTCGAATTTTTGAGAAAAATTCGAAAACGGCTATTTTATTCGGTATTTTAAAAATTCTCGAATAATTCGCGAATAATTTGCGAATTAACTAACTATGGCTTAAACCGAATAATGCTCACCCCTTATTAAATTGAGCTCTTTTTTTTTTGTACATTCTAAAATGACTTAAGGAGAACATGAAATCCTAATTTTTTTTTTTTCGGCTATTCATGAAATATGCTTGCTTGGGGTTCCCAAATTTTGCAGTACAAACTTAATGATTCCAAAAGAATTAAAAGAAGGTAAAAAAAAACAAACCAGAAAAGGGATAGATTTTTCTCAATCCGTCTGCTTCAAAATGCTTCTCTCCCGCTCGCCTTCTCTCTCCTCATTCTTGGCGGCGGTGAACGATCTTCAAAATAGAGAGGGAGGCGGTAGGACCGAGGCGGCGTGCCCTCAACTTCTTGGAGGGAGGCGGTGGCAACGACAAGGTGAGGAAGGCACGGATTTGGGAGAGGCGACGAGGCGACGAAGCACGACCGAACTGTGCGGCTGGCGATGCGCGGGTTTTACGAGCTAGGGCGAAGAGGGTTTTGGAGGCGTCGAGGGAAAAAAAAAAAAAAAAAAAAAAAAGGGGGGGGGGGTGCAAGCGCGCGAAGGGAAAAGGGCCGCCGCACGCGCGGTGGGAAAAAAATTCCCGCCTACTTCTTTTGCTGGCATTTTTTTTTATGGGATTTTTGAGATGACATTAATTATAATGAGAAAAATAAAGTGGATCTTGTATATAGCTTAATAAGGGCAATTAGGTAAAAGTGCCCTCAAAGAATAGCCTTTGCTGGCTATTTTTGAAAAAGCCACTAATAAAGTGCCACTAAAAGCCACTTTTGGTGTAGTGATAGTCTGTAATATAGAAAAGCATCATATCAATCAACATAGTAAGGACAAATGATTTATTACGGTGGAAGCAAACTAGCATTAAATAGTATGAACTCTAGAAAACACGAATTTTATCAAGCAAACAAAACCCGAGTTCCAAAATCTCCTACCAACAATAATGCCAATAAGGAAACTCTAACAAAGGCCTAGAGCAATGCCTTCTCCTTGGTAAGAGAGAGGAAGTGGCCTAAACCCTAACAAATTATTTGGAATCTGAGAGAGAAAGCAAAACAATGAGAAATAACCTTCATGGTGTAGCTAGGGTTTCTCGAAGAGCCTTGTAAGGACTGAGATTTTGGCAGTGTAATTTAACTCTCAGTTGGCGATTATTTTGTGTGTAATTTAATTACAAAAGCACTCGTCAAGTTTCGGGTAAAACCGAGCTAGAACAGAGATTCTATGCGATTTCCAAGTTTCACTTAAAGTGAATAGTAACTCAGTTTTCCAGAGAGTTCACGGGGTGAAGTTGGCTTCTGGTGCGTAAAGGACTCCGTTCATAGCAGTCCAATAGCTCGTTTCGATCGGTTCGTCTATTTTGGAAATAATGGCGCTGGCGGATTTTGAGTTTGACGCACGGATTTCGAGAAAATCCAAAAATACATGTTTTATATGTATTTGTGCGTAGTTTTTTCTGTTAGAGAGTTGGAATGGTTTTCGTCGCGAATCCGCGACCGATCGAGATGAACCGCGAAATGGTAGCTTTGTTGTCTCCGTCGTGCTGATCGCACTGCTGCGATCCGTTCGCAAATCTGACGGACGGATCTGCGGAGATCGCGCATTGATCGAGGAGAGGTCAGCGATGGAAAAACGGTAATTTCGCAAAAGTTGTGACATTTTATGTATCGTTTCGCGTGAAATCGCACGTGGAGGGGTATTCACGCGTTTTACATGCGCTGTGAGGGGCTCGGATTAAATTATCGAGTTCTATTGGACTTTGTTGCTATTTTACACCATAGTATATATAACATCTTAGGGATAGCTCTTTGATAACCCTAACCCTAGCCGAGCTAACCTCCCTGCCGCTCCCCCAGCTAACCTAGCCGCCTCTACACCCCCTCACCTCGTGCACCGTGCGCTTAGCCATTGCCGAGCCCGCCGCCGCCGCTTGCCTATAAAAAAATGTATCTTTACATCTATGTACAATGCATTTATCAACTTTTTCTTCATTCATATTCAAACACTACTATATACTGAGTTATGAATTTTTGATATAAAAAATTGAATCTGTAAACTGAAAGTATGAGATGAATGAAAAATCGATAAATTCATGATGTACGAACAACCAAATGAATTAAACACAAGCAATGACTTTTCCATTAAAGCAAAAACTAGAAAGAACCAGTGATGGAAGTTTTAGGACTAAATTGAAACATTATTAAGAGCTCAATGACGTCGGAACTTAGAGGGAATGCGGAGAGAGGACGAATACAAGACGATAAATACTCGACCCGCCGTAGAATCCACCACGTCGAACTCGAGCACACTCACCACTATGCGGAATCCACCAACACAATGGTCGAGCCACACTCTTCTCTCATAAGGAATCCACCTAGGAGATAGGAGCAAGAAGAAATCCTTCTTCTCAAATAAAAGTAGAAACTTTAACTCAACTTGACTTTTTCATTATAAAATTATTACATATTTATAGGCTCTCAAATGACCCTTCATCTTCTCTACACATTAATGCATTCTTTAATTTTATAGAGAAACTAAAAGACACTTTTAGGAATACTAAAGGACACACACAAATCTAGACCATCATAACTAATTTTAAGAAAACGAAAAGATAATTATAGAAAAACGAGGGTACACACTTATTTCAAAACGAACATTTATTAAGTGATTAATGGCTTCATCCATAAAGCTTCAGGAACGGTGTCATTCTCCCCCGGTTGATAAGAACTTGTCCTCAAGTTCAGCATGTGGGTCGTCTTCATAGTACGGTGAAAGATCTGCAACATTGAAAGTCGTCGAAACATTGTAGATCATCGGGCAACTCAATCTTATAGGCATTCTCTCCAATCCTCTTAAGCACTTTGAATGGTCCATCTGCTCTCGGTTTAAGCTTGCCATGTCGGCCTTGTGGAAAGCGCTATTTACGAAGATGCACCCACACTAGATCTCCTTCTTTGAAGGCCGCTGGTTTGCGATGTTTGTTGGCTGTCTTTTGATACTTCTCATTGTGCTTAATGATGTGAGCTCGAACTTGCTCGTGCAGTTGCTTAATATACTTGGCTTGTTCATTAGCGTCACTGCTAAAAAAATGAGTAGTAGAGAGGGGAGAGAGGTAAAGCGGGCTAATGGGATTGCGACCATAAACTACCTGGAATGGACTTGCACCGGTTGTTTGACTAGATGAACGATTGTAGGCAAATTCGGCTTGTGGCGAAACTAGATCCCATTGCCGAATATTCTTGCCTACCAAACTTCGTAAAAGATTACCCAAGCTTCGGTTGACAGCCTCCGTTGGACCATCGGTTTGGGGATGATGAGAAGAGCTAAATTGGAGGGTAGTGCCCAACTTTCTCCATAAAGTACGCCAAAAATGACTAATGAATTTTGGATCTCTGTCAGAAGTGATCGTCTTTGGAATGCCATGGTGCTTAACAATCTCCCGGAAGTAGAGGTCAGCGATGTGAGTAGCATCCATCGTCTTCGTACATGGAACGAAATGTGCCATTTTGGAGAATCGATCAACGACCACCATGATAGAGTCCTTGTGCCGTTGAGTCCGCGGTAGACCCAAAACGAAGTCAAGACTCACATCCTCCCATGGCGCATTAGGAATTGGCAATGGAGTGTAGAGACCAGTATTTTGAACATGGCTCTTAGCAATATGACAAGTTCTGCATCTTGCAATATAGTTAGAAACATCTTTATATAGGTGTGACCAATAAAAATGCTCTTGTAACAGGGCCACCGTCTTGTCTCTTCCAAAGTGACCGCTAAGTCCTCCCTCGTGGGCTTCTTTAATAATGAAATAACGTAGAGAACATTGAGGAATACATAAAAGGTTGCCTTTGAAAAGATAGCCATCGTGCAGGATAAATTTGTTGTAAGATCCATTAGAACAATCTTTCCATACCTTGCCAAAATATGAATCATCCTTGTAGAGCTCCTTGAGAACCTCGAAGCCTAGAACTTGCACTTGCATGGTTGAAAGTAAAGTATGTCTTCGGCTCAAGGCATCTGCCACTTGGTTTTGCTTACCTGCCTTATGTTTAATATGAAAAGTATAAGCTTGTAAAAATTCTACCCATTTAGCATGCCTTCTATTGAGTTTGTGTTGGCCATGAGTATACTTTTGTCACGCCCCGGGTTGCATATTCACCGGGCACGCCGACAAATCCGCCGTATACAAAAGAATTTCTTCTGTATACGAAGCGTAGCTGTACCTGTAATAACATACAATGCCACAAACAGTAGCATAGAGCTGAAATAAATTATAAACACGCAGGTAGGGAAAACAAACTTTATATACATACAAGTGATCAGATACAACGCTACTCGCTCCAGCGAGTTCACAACAGTATGTACAAAAGTAACAAGCCAAAACCACCCAAAAGTGTCACTACCTGCAGGAGGGTCCCCTAACTCGGCACTCGACGGGGAAGGGCTCTAGCTCGCGACGCCGCCCGTGCCGCGTCCGAGGCTCGGACGGAGCGGCGGCGCAGAAGGCCCTGCAACAACAATGGAAGAAAGAGGGCGTGAGAACTACTATAAAAACAAGTAGTCCTCAGTGGGTGCCGCCCTAACACATCGGTCCACCCACTAAAACTACAGGGTAAGCAAGAAAGTAAAAGAAGCTGGAAACCCTCGACAGCTAAAACCCCTATACTATCTTGCTCTAAACCACTCTCTGTAGAACTAGTAAAAGCTGACCCAATCTTACGAGGGACTGTGAAAGCACCCGTCCCGCATGTCGAAGCAACACTACAACTACCACAGGGGTAGCTAGCAGAGAGCAACCCACAACGAGGGCGCAGCGACACCAACGCAAAAGCACTAAGCCAGACTCCGGAGCGGCACTCGTGGGCGCGAACCAACCGAGTATGCAAGCGTATCTCTGTCGAGCTCAATCGCTCTCACGGGCATAGTCCGATGCGGTCCAAGAACTAACACACCACGTGCCCCTTGGCACAAGCGTAACCACACGACAGGTCCACCGTCAAACCCCAGACGGTGCCGAGCAACCCGACACGACTAGACTCTGTGAAAAGTGAGCTCGGCATCCACGGCGCGAGCGTAAAAGCAACTACACTACCGGGTATCCATCGCACTCCGCGGCGATGATACGGCACAAAACGGCTCCTAGAGCTAAATCCGATAGTGTAGTTAATGACGATCCAAAACGTGGTTTTCTCCTAAGTCAAGTCCAAGTCCACATGTATAATTAAAGTATACTAAACATGCTCCCAAAATTCAGATTTAAAGTACTACTAATCATGAATTCGAGCGATCACAAGTTAGTCAAAAAAAACCGGAACTTATACATGTTGACTACTTGAATTAGGCATGATCCGATGAAAACCCACCTCGATAGCGATTCCCTGGCAGCGAAGGAAGTGGCCCGCGTCCAAGAGTTCCCTCGCTGGTCCGCCGAGGTCCAAAGTCTCCCACTACGAAGAAGTAACTCAACGTCACACCGATTCACAGAATCTGTCGGAAAAACAGCGGTTGAGAAAAGTTTAATTCCAAATAAGCTAACCTTCTCCAAATTCAGCGATTCAGGGTTCAAAATCTTCGTCTCGCAGTCACGAATCCAACGCCGCAAGTTTCGCTGGATTCCGCCTCTCCTACGCGGAGTACAGGCCGAAACACGAAACGTCGACGCAGAATTCCTGCAGTTCAGCATTTCAGGAATTGCTCGCAAACAGCGGCTCAGTAATGATGGGTTCCGACTGAGTAAACCTTGTCCAAATCCAGCAAGTAAGGTGTCGTTGGAATCGTCTCGCAGTCGCTGATCCAATGCCCCAAATTTCGTCGTGTTTCGACTCTCCTACACAGAGATATGGTCAAAACTCCGCGGGTCGACGGTGCTGCCAGCAGCAGTTCGAAAATCCAGGAATTTAGAAGCTTCGGAGGGAAACTCGATGGGCTACTCACCTCGAAACGAGCCCTAGGCCTGTCGCCGAGTCGGGGGTGGTGGTCCCGCACGCACGCCGGGCCCCCCGCAGCGTCTCGACGCCGAAAGCTCGCTGAAATCACACGTCGGCGCGTCGTCGTCGTCGAAGCTCGAGCTTCTCTTGGGCTCCTCCACCTCCTCCGGTTGCTAAGGGCAGGAGCAGCAGCAGCAAGGAAGGAGAAGAAGAAGGAGGAGAGTCTCACTCTCTCTCCTCTCTGCTGCTAAGTAAGGGGGAGGGGGTAAGGTGATGTGACAAGGTGGCCAAAAGTCAAGCGCACCATCTTGCACGTTGTCGGTACAAAATCCCATTTGTCACGGTACAAACGGCAACCCGAGAAACATCTGCGCGAGCTACACCGTATAGCCCTGGTTGCTATACCGTATAGCAACCGCCATTATCTTGGTATAGAAACCAACTTGTACCGGTACATATCACGAAAAAACACTGCTGTTGCAGATTTTTGTGACACACGCCGCTCTCGCATTCCCACGGGGGCCGTTTAGCGTCTGTTTGCGCTAACGCGACCCAAGCTTGCCCCGACACTCTCCAGAGCTGTCGTCAAGCCTCAGGTGCAATCTTTCAGGTCTCTACATCCTCCCCCACTACAAAAAGTTTCGTCCGCGAAACTCAACCGTACCTCAGCTCTGCTCGTCGAACAGGTAGGGATAGGCCTCCCTCATCACCGTCTCGGGCTCCCAAGTCGCCTCCCGCTCCTCGTGATTACTCCACTGCACTTTGACATACGGTATGACCCGATTGCGCAATTCTTTCGCCTCGCGAGCAAGAATCCGCAACGGTCGCTCCTCGTATCGAAGGTCCTCGCCAAGCTCAAGCGGAGTGAAGTCAATCACGTGAGAGGGATCGAATACATATTTTCTCAATGCCGAGACGTGGAAAACATCGTGGGTGCGACTAGTCGCGGGGGTAGAGCAATCCTGTAAGCGACTGGCCCAACTCGCTCCAAAACCTCAAAAGGGCCAATGTAGCGTGGACTGAGCTTTCCACGCACTCCAAATCTGCGTATCCCCTTGGACGGCGAGACTTTAAGAAAAACATGATCGCCAATCTGAAACTCCAAGTCTCGCCTCCTGGTATCTGCATAGCTCCTGCAGCGGCTGCGGTGTCGTCGAACCACCTTCACCTTTTCCTCAGCCTCTAGCAAAATCTCAGGCCCGAGTGTCTTCCTTTCACCCACATCACTCCAAAACAAAGGGGATCGGCATCTGCGTCCATACAACGCCTCAAACGGAGCCATCTGGATGCTCGCTTGATAGCTGTTGTTGTACGCAAACTCAACTAATCTCAAATGCTGATGCCATCCTCCTCCAAAATCCATGACGCACGCTCTCAGCATGTCCTCTAGCGTCTGAATGGTCCTCTCTCGACCGACCATCCGTCGTGGGTGAAACATGTCTTTGAAGTGTAGCCGTGTACCCAAGGTGTAGGCTCCTCAAATGTGATACAAACCTCGGGTCCACTGTCTAAAACAATCGACACACGGCACGCCATGCGGCCTAACAATCTCGTCCGGCTATAGTGCGCGAGTCTCTCTCTGGACCGGGTGGTGCGGGCGGTAGGAAGTGGGCGGACTTGGTCAATCATCACTATCACCCAAATGGCATCGAAACCACCCTGTGCTCTAGGTAATCCCACGACAAAGTCCATCGTGATCTGCTCCCATTTCCACTCGGGCACTGGCAGACTCTGAAGCTTGCCAGCAGGCACCTGATGCTCTGCCTTCACCTGTTGGCAAGTTAAACACTGAGCTACAAATCCGCCAATGTCTCTCTTCATTCCATTCCACCAGAACTGTGCTTTCAAGTCCTTATACATTTTGGTTCCACCAGGATGTACTGTATAAGGAGAACCCTCTCTCAAAATCTCCGCTCGGATCTCTGAATCCACGGGTACACACAGTCGGTCCCTGTACCTCAGTACTCCCGGCATCCTTTGTGAAACCCTCTGCCTGTCCCCTTTCCAACTGCTCTCTAATCCTCAACAAGTGTGGGTCTCTACTCTGTTTCTCTCGGATCCTATCCAACAGAGTGGGCTGCAAAACCATAGACATTAGGATTGCAGTAGACCCAGGGGACACAACCTCCGATCTCAACCATTGTAGCTCCTCGAGTAACGGCCTCTGTGTGTGATCATCGAGCACGAGCCACCTTGCGCCTTCTGCTCAACGCATCTGCCACCACATTTGCCTTCTTGGGATGATGCGAATGCTAATATCATAATCCTTCAGTAGCTCCAACCACCGGCGCTGCCTCAGGTTCAACTCCTTTTGGGTGAACAGGTACTTGAGACTTTTATGATCAGTAAAAATCTCGCAGTGCTCGCCATACAAGTAATGCGCCACAACTTCAAGGCAAAAACCAGCTGCGGCAAGCTCCAAGTCATGCGTAGGGTAATTCTTCTCGAAATCCTTTAGCTGGTGAAGCATAAGCAATTACCCTACCACGTGCGCATCAACACACACCCAAGTCCACCTTTGTGTGATGCGTCATCGTAGATCACATATCCTTCCCCCATAACGGGGAAGGGCAAGGATAGGAGCTGACATCAATCGCTGCCTCAAATCATCAAAGCTCCGCTGGCAGTCCTCACTCCAGGTGAACTGAATTCCTTTACGAGTCAATCGAGTGAGGGGTGTGGAAAGCTTCGCAAAGCCTTCCACAAACCGACGGTAATATCCGGCAAGCCCCGTGAAACTCCGCACCTCGATCCGTCGTCGGCACAGGCCAATCCCGAATAGCCTCGATCTTCTTCGGGTCAACTGCCACTCCATCTGCAGAAATCACATGGCCCAAGAAAGTAACCTCCCGTAACCAGAACTCGCACTTCTTTAACTTGGCATACAACTCCTTCTCTCGCAGGAGCTGTAGCACTATCCTCAAGTGCTCCTCGTGCTCGGCATCGCTACGGGAGTATATCAGGATATCGTCGATGAAGACTACTACAAATCAGTCCAAGAACAGCTTGAATACTCTATTCATCAAATCCATGAACGCGGCAGGGGCATTCGTCAATCCAAAAGGCATCACTGTAAACTCATAATGCCCGTACCGAGTCCTAAAAGCCGTCTTGGGAACGTCCTCGGCCCTCACCCTCAACTGGTGGTAACCTGACTGGAGATCGATCTTCGAGAAGACACAAGATCCTTGCAGCTGATCAAACAAATCATCAATGCGCGGCAAAGGATACTTGTTCTTGATGGTCACTTTATTCAACTCCCGGTAATCAACACATAACCTGAGTGAACCATCCTTCTTCTTTACAAATAACACCGGCGCTCCCCAAGGCGATACACTAGGTCTCACGTACCCTTTATCCATCAAATCCTGAAGCTGCGCCTTTAACTCTCTCAGCTCTGCAGGTGCCATCCTGTAAGGTACCTTCGAGATTGGTGCAGTTCCCGGGACTACATCAATCACGAACTCAACCTCCCTCTCCGGCGGCATAGCTGTCGTCTCAGGGGGAAATACATCCGGAAACTCGCGAACGACAGGGATGTCCTCGAGTCTCGGTGCCGCCGTAGGTACCTCTGCAACCGTCGCTAGAAAAGCGATGCATCCTATACTCATCAACTGTCGAGCTCTCGCTGAAGAAATCTACGCGGCAAACATCGTGCTCCTGCAGCCTCTGAAAGTGAACACCTCATGGCCTGGCTCGCGGAGCGTCACCGTCCTCTCTCCGCAGTCGATCGTCGCGTAATACCGCGTCAGCCAATCCATGCCAAGCACTATGTCGAAGTCATGCAGCTGCCCTAAAACTAGCAAGTCGGCGGGCAAAATCCACGAATCTAGCTGCACTGGACACGACCTACAACACTCTACAACCCGTACTACATGGTCGGGAACCTGGATCTCCCGGGTCTGAGGCAACAACCCTAACTTTAGACCATGTAATAATGCAAAAGCTCGACTAATAAAAGAATGCGATGAGCCGGTATCAAATAAAGTACGTGCTCTAGTACCAGAAAGTAAAGTGATACCTGCCACCACACGGTCGGCTGCTGAAGAGTCCTCCACCTGAGCGCATATACTCTGCCGCTGGGAGCCTGCTGCCGCTGCTCACTCTGTCGCGGCACAGACGCCCGATCCTCACGACGGTGGCTCGACGGTGTCCCGTACGACTGCTGGGATCCGGTGCAGGCGATCTTGTCGATGGTGCGACGATCTTGATCTCGGGCAAGCGCCCTAAAATGTCTGGTGTCCGCATCCAGAAACAAGCCTCTCGTTGCTCACACAGTCGCGCCGCGTGCGGTTCTCCGCAGATCACGCCTTTCTTGTGTCCTCTGTGCCCCCGACGGGTATCCACAGTACGGCGGCGCCCAGGGACCCACGACCACACGTGATCGTGGAGGTCTCGGCGGACGCCTCTTGCTCGGCTCCCTGTCGTCGGGAGCGGGCGGCTTCGCATCGGACTCGGTCCGGCCCACGAGTCCGCTCTCGAAGTGTCGTCTCACTCCTCTCCTCGAACAAAGCCTGCTCGATAGACGCATTCAGGGTCCTCGAACTCCGCGCCCTAACGAACCTGTACAGATCTGGCCTCAAGCCCTGCTCGAATAGATATACCCGGTGTGCCTCATCTCTCGCTGCGTACGGCACACAGTTCAGGAGCCGCGAAAACTCCCGAACGTACTCCTGAACCGTGCGATCCCCCTGCTGGATCTTCTTCAAATCTTCCTCTATCCCCTGCTTCACACTGTCTGGAAAATATGTGCGGCACAGCATCCCGCAAAACTCATCCCAACTCGTCTGCGAAGCCACAACTCCCTGGTCGCGCCTCATCCTCGTCCACCAGTCCCGTGCGTCTCCAACTAAACAGTGGACCCCCAAATGAACCTGGTCCCGATCCTCCAGGACGAACATGTCCTCAAATATCCTTTCCATCGCACGGATCCAACTCTCCAATACCCAAGGCTCGGCGCACACCCCGTCGAACATCGGTGGGTCGAGGCGGCGAAAAACGAAACAAGAGCTCGATCAACCGCTCTGCTCCGCCATGATCGAACCGGTCCTCTAACCGCACCACCGGTGCGGAGGTATCTCTATTTGGTGGGGGTATAGCGATAACTGGTGCAGTAGGTGGAGTAGGGGGTGGCGGAGTAGGCTGAGCCGGTGCCCCCGACGATGTACTCGATGATGCCACAAGCCTCTCGCACATCTGCTGTAAGAATAAACCCTGCTGCCTCGTCGCCTCTGTCAGTGCGGCTATCTGGGCGCTCAACTCTGACTGGGCACTCGTCTCAGGTCGAGTGCTTGGCTCCACTACAGGGGGTACACCGTCTCGGGTTGGGTGCCCGAACCATCTGCTCGGGTATACGGGGTGACGGTAGGGAAGTGGTGGTGGTGGTGGGCGCGGCCCCGTAGCGGCGGTCGTCCTCTGCGAGGCGGCATAGCTGCACACATAGAAACAAGGTCAGATACATAATCACTCGACCCAATCATCGAAAGTCTCGAAGGCGGTCCCTGTTTCCCCTCAAAATTATGTCGTCTGCAGCCAACATAATTTCTCTGGACCGAAACAGACACTCCTTCAGTCACACACTCCACTCAAGGATGAGTGAGAACAATCAATCAATGACTTTCGCGTTAAATCCCGCCTCTCGCATCTGTCTTCCTAGAGTTTACCAGCTTAGGTTTCCTAGGTCCCAACGACCTAATACTAAGCTCTGATACCAACTTAATCTGTCACGCCCCGGGTTGCATATTCACGGCACGCACAAACAAAATCCGTATACAAAAGAATTTCTTACGTATACGAAGCGTACTTGTACTGTAATAACATACAATGCCACAAACAGTAGCATAGAGCTGAAATAAATTATAAACACGCAGGTAGGGAAAACAAACTTTATATACATACAAGTGATCAGATACAACGCTACTCGCTCCAGCGAGTTCGCAACAGTATGTACAAAAGTAACAAGCCAAAACCACCCAAAAGTGTCACTACCTGCAGGAGGGTCCCCTAACTCGGCACTCGACGGGGAAGGGCTCTAGCTCGTGACGCCCTTGCCGCGATCCGACTCAGACGGAGCAGCAGCCGCAACAGAAGGCCCTGCAACAACAGTGGAAGAAAGAGGGCGTGAGAACTACTATAAAATAAGTAGTCCTCAGTGGGTGCCGCCCTAACACATCGGTCCACCCACTAAAACTACAGGGTAAGCAAGAAAGTAAAAGAAGCTTGAAACCCTCGACAGCTAAAACCCCTATACTATCTTGCTCTAAACCACTCTCTGTAGAACTAGTAAAAGCTGACCCAATCTTACGAGGGACTGTGAAAGCACCCGTCCCGCCTGTCGAAGCAACACTACAACTACCACAGGGGTAGCTAGCGGAGAGCAACCCACAACGAGGGCGCAGCGACACCAACGCAAAAGCACTAAGCCAGACTCCGGATTGGCACTCGTGGGCGCGAACTAACCGAGTATGCAAGCGTATCTCTGTCGAGCTCAATCTGGCTCTCACAGGCATAGTCCAGTAACAGAGTCCAAGAACTAACACACCACGTGCCCCTTGGCACAAAGCCAACCACACGATCTGGGTCCACCGTCAAACCCCCGACAGGGCCCGACAACCAGCACGACAAGACTCTGCTGAAAAGTGAGCTCGACATCCCCAGCACGAGCGTAACAGCAAACTACACTACCGGGTATCCATCGCCTCCGCGGCGATGATACGGCACAAAACGCTCCTAGAGCTAAATCCGATAGTGTAGTTAATGACGATCCAAAACGTGGTTTTCTCCTAAGTCAAGTCCAAGTCCACATGTATAATTAAAGTATACTAAACATGCTCCCAAAATTTAGATTTAAAGTACTACTAATCATGAATTCGAGCGATTACAAGTTAGTCAAAAAAACCGGAACTTATACATGTTGACTACTTGAATTAGGCATGATCCGATGAAAACCCACCTCGATAGCGATTCCCTGGCAGCGAAGGAAGTGGCCCGCGTCCAAGAGTTCCCTCGCTGGTCCGCCGAGGTCCAAAGTCTCCCGCTGCGAAGAAGTTACTCAACGTCACACCGATTCACAGAATCTGCCGAAAAAACAGCGGCTGAGAAAAGCTTAATTCCAAATAAGCTAACCTTCTCCAAATTCAGCGATTCGGGGTTCGAAATCTTCGTCTCACAGTCACGAATCCAACGCCGCAAGTTTCGCTGGATTCCGCCTCTCCTACGCGGAGTACGGGCCGAAACACGAAACGTCGACGCAGAATTCCTGCAGTTCAGCATTTCAGGAATTGCTCGCAAACGCAATGACTCGGTAATGATGGGTTCCGTGAGCAAACCTTGTCCAAATCCAGCAAGTAAGGTGTCGTTGGAATCGTCTCGCAGTCGCTGATCCAATGCCCCAAATTTCGTCGTGTTTCGACTCTCTTACACAGAGATATGGTCAAAACTCCGCGGGTCGACGGTGCTGCCAGCAGCAGTTCGAAAATCCAGGAATTTAGAAGCTTCGGAGGGAAACTCGATGGGCTACTCACCTCGCAACGAGCCCTAGGCCTGTCGCCGAGTCGGGGGCAGTGGTCCCGCACGCACGCCGGCCCCCCCGCAGCGTCTCGACGCCGAAAGCTCGCTGAAATCACACGTCGGCGCGTCGTCGTCGTCGAAGCTCGAGCTTCTCTTGGGCTCCTCCACCTCCTCCGGTTGCTAAGGGCAGGAGCAGCAGCAGCAAGGAAGGAGAAGAAGAAGGAGGAGAGTCTCACTCTCTCTCCTCTCTGCTGCTAAGTAAGGGGGAGGGGGTAAGGTGATGTGACAAGGTGGCCAAAAGTCAAACTGCACCATACTGCACGTTGTACCGGTACAAAATCCCATTTGTACCGGTACAAACGGGCAACCCGAGAGCATCTGCGCAGGGCTACACCGGTATAGCCCTGGTTGCTATACCGGTATAGCAACCGCCGCTGTACCGGTATAGAAACCAACTTGTACCGGTACAGATCACAGAAAAACCTGCTATTCGCAGATTTTTGTGACACACGCCGCTCTCGCATTCCCACGGGGCCCGTTTAGCGTCTGTTTGGCGCTAACGCGACCCAGGCTTGCCCCGACACTCTCCAGAGCTGTCGTCAAGCCTCAGGTGCAATCTTCCAGGTCTCTACAACTTTAAGGCCTCATGATCAGAAAAAAGAACAAACTCCTTAGAAATAAAATAGTGGCGCCAATTCTCCAAAGCTTGAACAATAGCATAAAACTCTTTGTCATAGGTAGAATAATTTTGTCGGGAATTATTCAACTTTTCACTAAAGAAGGCAAGAGGTTTACCTTCTTGGCTAAGCACCGCACCAATTCCAACATTTGAGGCATCGCACTCCACTTCGAACACTTTGTCAAAGTCGGGGAGTGTAAGAAGGGGAGCTTCTATCATCCTTGTTTTGAGAAGCTCAAAACTCTTCTTTGCATTATTCGTCCATTTGAAAGATCCTCCTTTGAAGCAATCACTGATGGGGGTTATGATAGTGCTAAACCCTTTGATGAAGCGCCGGTAGAAAGAAGCAAGGCCATGAAAGCTTCGAATGTCCTGAAGTGAAATAGGTTCGGGCCGCGTAACAATGGCCTCAACCTTCGCTGGATCCATCTTGATTCCTTCGACCGAGACAACATAGCCCAAAAAGACTAGGCTATTTGTCAAAAAGTTGCATTTTTTTAAATTGGCGTATAGCTTTTGGTCTCGTAGAATTTGGAATACTTGCCGAAGATGTGTTATATGCTCCTCAATGCTTTTACTGTAGATCAAAATATCGTCAAAGTAAACAACAAGAAACTTACCAATAAAGGGTTTGAATACATGATTCATGAGCCGCATAAAAGTGCTTGGAGCATTTGAAAAGCCGAATGGCATGACCATCCACTCATAGAGACCGTCTCGTGTCTTGAAAGCCGTTTTCCATTCATCACCAGGCGCATACGGATTTGATGATAGCCATTCCTTAGATCAATTTTTGAGAAGACTGAGGCACCATGAAGTTGGTCAAGAAGATCATCGAGACGTGGAATAGGAAAGCGGTATTTAATAGTGATTTTGTTGACCACTCTGCTATCCACACACATGGGCCAAGATCCATCCTTCTTTGGCACTAGTAGCGCCGACACTGCACAGAGGCTCATACTTTCTCGTACTAAGTCCTTTCGAATAAGATCTTCAACTTGTCGTTGTAACTCTTCATTCTCCTTCGGACTCATTCGATATGCGGCCCTATTGGGGATAGCGGCGCCCGGCACAAGATCAATGCAATGTTCACTACAAGAAATACAATGTTTTGTGGAGACTTTTTTGTGACCAACTAAAAGACTTCATTAAAAATACACATTTTGTGGGGATTTTTATTGTTTCCCCGCAAATTTTGTTTGCGAATATTTTAAAATTAAAATAGTGGCGATGACTAGAAAATCGCAATAAATGCGGTAGCCATCTATGTAGAAATATAAAAAATCGTCACAAATGCATAGATTATTTAGTGAGTCTTTTGTCATATTTTTAAGAAAATATAAACATTATCAGTATTTATTTGTGGCAATTTTTGTTGTATGGCCACAACATATGAAATTTTTTGTGACAAGATTTGTAATTTCGCCATAAAAAGTAATAAAATTTTTTGTTGCAAATATTTTTCCCCGCTATTGATTATCGCGCCATTTTTTCATTTGGCACCAAAGAGTTCCAGATATTTAGTGAGGAAATTTATAGTTTCGTCACAAAATGTTTATTTATTTATTATTTTTTTTAAATTTTGTAAGAAAATATAATGATAAGTTTTGTTGTAAAACTTTTTCAGTTATGATTATCGTGCTAATTTTTTAAAATATTTTGTAAAAATTATGTTAAATCTATTATAAAAAATATATATATATATATATATATATATATATATATATATATATATATATATATATATATATATAGAGTTGAGCTAGAATACTCTTAAAATCGAGCTCATTTTACTCTCGAGTTGTTTTTGATGATAGAGCTTTCAAATTGACGATCGGCTCCGTTAAATATGATCTAAACCATTTAAACTACCTAGAAATCAAATTTCGCACTTTCGATATTGTTCTTGTATCCATCTAGTGAACGAGAAAATGAATGGTTGAAAATGAATATTCTTTAAAAAATGATGATAGGAGTCTTGTAATCAAGATCAAGAGTATAGATCTTGTTTTAAATAGTTTAAAGAATTTTCTAACAAAAATTCAATTGATTTGGATATCTTTACACCGTTAAACGAGAAAACGTCTCTTATCCACCATTAAAATTACAAATTTTGAAACCCTTTGATCATTAGGCAAATGATGTCGAAAATATTTGAAATTTGATTTCTAAACACTTTAAGTGGTATAGATCATGTTCAACGGAGCCGATCATCAATTTGGAAGCTCTATCATCGAAAACAACTCGAGAGTAAAATGGGCTCGGTACTCTTAAGAGTATTCTAGCTCAACTCTATATATATATATATATATATATATATATATATATATATATATATATATATATATATATATATATATATATATATATATATTAGTAATGTTGCAAAGTCCATGGTATAGTATTAAAGGCTCAATATATAAAGATAAGTTTATTAAAATATTCTACCCTTTATTAGTTGCCCTGCTCAAAAAGTTAACAAAACCCTTCGCCCACTTTCGCCCAAACCCTTGCCCGCCGCACGCATGCCGCCGCAACCTCCGCACGCCGCGACCTCCTCCCCGGCCGGTGAAGCATGGTGTTGCGACCCTTCTTCTCTCTCCTCCTCCTCCTCCGAAACCTCCATTCTCCATCACCGCAACGCCGCCTTCTTCTCCTCCCCCTTGTCCGCTGAAGCGAGAACCAACTCCAGAAGCCCCTCTGCGTCACACCACCACCACCTTTTGCCTTCTCCTTGGAGAAAGGGAGGAAAGCACCACCATCGCCGCTTAGGGCTAACGTCACCGCCGCCCTTCGGTGCTTGCTGCGGCTTGCTCTCTGCCAGATTGCTCCACAGTTTGGTGTCTCGAGCCCGCCGACGCTCATCAGGTATGAATCCATAGAAATTTCACACCAACAAATTTGTAGTAGTTGGTCCACAAAACTTCTGATAAATTGTAACTTTTCCCTAATAACGATTTACCAAAAAAGATCAATTCCTTTTCCCTTTTTTTATTTTTTATTTTCAAACTTTATCATCCCTTGGTTCATTTTTCATTCTATCTATAGTACTAAACCTTTTCTCAACCCCTCTAAAAACAACATATATGTATAAATAAATCAGCAACAGATCAAAAAAGGTGCTTAGCAAATCTTAGAATGTTCAACAATCAAGGTTAATGTCAACTCTTTGTTCCCTGATCAATATCTTGAGACAAAAACAGTAAAAAATATAGTAAAAAAATAAGATCAACAAACACATTTAGACAAAATCCTGGAACTATTTTGAGTTCGATTGATAGAAGACAAATTTCTCAAATTTTTTATATTTTTCTCAAATTACTTGCGCCCAAGGCAACGAATTTTGTCTTTAATTTCAAGTATCTATAGTTCTGTTTAATTCTTGTGAAGTTCATAACAAATTACTTGCACCCGAGGTTCATAACAAATAATTCTTGTGAAAGTATCTATAGTTCTATTTAAGTTTCAGATGTAAACTATCTGTAACAAAGTGGCTAACAAATAGGTATTTGAAGTCTTTAATTTCAAGTATAGCGAAAAGTACAAGTGAATTTGAGATGTAAAATCAAATAAATCAACTTGAAGCTTCTAACTGTGCTGTATATAAAAGCTACTAACTAGAATTTTCTATTGTGGTTCTCCTGGTAGTATTTTTTGATAATATCATCTTAGAACAAATCACCATTTTTTCATAATGACTTATGGGTGAGTCCATGGATCTCACATGAGTCATAAGACAGATGTGGCAACTGATTAATTCTCGAAAATATTTGATTATACATTTTTCGTATTTGTTCTGTAATTTTTTTAACATTATTTTATAAGATTTTAAACTACTTTTTGATTACAGTAACTAACAATCGATGCTCAAATTTGACTCAGTTTGCAACCAAACGAAAGTTTGATTTAACTTGGTAATTTTTCCCTCTCCTTTTTCTTTATTTTCTTGTATTTAGTTTATTTTGATTGTGTTTTTGTTTTGCATCTTCATATCTATATCAGTTAGGTTCATTTATACATGATACAATCACATTGATCTATTTGTTTGTTTGTTGTCTATGCAAAATTTAGCTTTTATTTCTTTCTTTCATTGGTGGTTTATTATATCATTTCATATATTTTGCATCCTACTATATTAATCTTATGTAAAGTGAATAAAATTCTAGTTATTATGTAAAGTACTTCTTAATATTATTTTCTTTTTTTTTAATGTGAAATGCAGCATATAAATAAAGGTTATTTACATACAGGTCACTACAAACATAGTGAAATGCGGATCTATCCACAAACGCGAAACTAGGTGAGTTGTCCCTGCAAAAGTCTAAAGTTATGCAGATATGTCCCTGCCGTCCAGATCTGTTAAAAAAATTTTATTAACCACGGTTAAAATGCTTAACCATGGTTAATTAAGTTATGAATTGTGATTATACCACCTTATATAACCTTTACCGTCTTAGCCGTCGCCGTGAGGAGATCGTGGCGCTAGCGGCGGCGGCGTTGGTGGATGCAAACCTCTCCTTCTTCCTCTTATCTTCTCTTATCTTATCTCTTATACTCTTCGCCGTAACCTTGCTCTTTCTCTTTCTCTTCTCTCTTCGTCGCCGTGAGGAGGAGATCCGGCGAAAACAGTGAACCATCTCCCTCTTCCTCTCCCTCTTCTTCCTCTCCCTCTATCTCTTCCCTCTTCTTCCTCTCCCTTTATCTCTTCCCTCTTCTTCCTCTCGTCGCCGGTGAGGGAGGAGATGCGGCGATGAACCCTCTCCATCTTCATCTTTCTCTTCTCTCTTCCTCTCCCTCTTCCTTTCCTTCTTCTTTTTCCTTTTTCTTTTTCTTCTTCCTCTCCTTCTTTCTCTTCCATCTTCTTCGTCGTTGGCGAACCCAACCCGCGCCGCCACCGTCGTCCGCTCCGGCGGCCCAAAGAGGAAGGAAAAGAGAAAGGACTTTTGAAGGGATATATTTGTAAGGGCAAAAATGTCATTTCACGCTTCAACTGTTAAAAAATTAACAGTTCACTAACGGATGATGACCGCAGGGACATATCTGCATAACTTTAGACTTTTGCAGGGACAACTCACCTAGTTTCGCGTTTGCAAGGATATATCCGCAATTCACTATGTTTGTAGGGACCTGTATGTAAATAACCCTATAAATAATGGATAAAAGTTGGATTGATATTGAAAATAGACAATGTCCAGGAATATGTAAATGGAGTCAATCAATTTTTATAATTTGCATTTGCACATGCTTCAAGAGCGGATAAAATTCGATGCCACTTATTATAAATGTTGTAATGCTATTTTTCAAACTCGTGAGAGTGTCTATGCTCACCTTATTATGCATGGAATTTTAAAAGATTACAAGTTGTGGTTTTGTCATGGAGAAGAAATGATAGCTGAAAATAGAGCAAGCACAGAGGAAAGTAATGAAGAGGAAGAAGAAGAAGAATGTCATGATGATATGCATGAACTTATACATGATTTAGTCCAAATGGAGAATGCAAATGATGATTGTATTGATACAAATCACGACGAACCAAACGAGGCAGCAAAAAAATTTTATACTTTATTAATGGATGGTGAGAGAGAGCTATATCCAGGGTGTGAAAAGTTCTCTAAATTGGAATTTATCATCAATTTACTTCAACTTAAATGTCTTAATGGGTGGAGTGATAAATCATTTCTTGCATTACTTCAACTTTTGAAAAAGCTCTTCCAGTTGGTGAGTCACTTCCAAAGAGTTACTATGAAGCAAAGAAATACACTCGTGATCTAGGCTTGGAGTATGTTAAAATCGACGCATGTAAAAATGATTGCATTCTTTATCGAAAAGAGTATGAAAATTATCAACGTTGTCCAAATTGTGGAGTTTCTAGATGGAAATATAGTGATAGTAAGGAAAAAAGCAATGAAGTTCCTGAATCAGGGAGTTGTACAAAAATTCCTCAGAAAATTTTACGCTATTTTCCTTTAACGCCAAGATTGCAACGACTGTATATGTCATCCAAGACTGCTTCTCATATGCGATGGCATAAGGAAAAACGTTGCGATGATGGGATAATGAGACATCCTGCTGATTCTATAGCTTGGAAGACCTTTGATGAATTGCATCCATCATTTGCTATAGATCCACGTAATGTAAGAATGGGCTTAGCTAGCGGATTTAATCCTTATGGAAATATGAGCACATCTTACAGTGTGTGGCCGGTTGTTTTGGTTCCATATAACTTACCACCATGGATGTGTATGAAGAGCTCTTATTATATGATGTCGATGCTCATTCCGGGTCCTAGAGCTCAAGGAAATGACATTGATGTATATTTGCAACCTCTTATTGAAGAGTTGATCACTCTATGGAATGTGGGTGTTGAAACCTATGATGCATTTGTCACGCCCCGGGGTCATTTTATAAGTAAAAACACAGCGGAATTTTTTTTTTTTTTTTTGAAAGCCTGAGACTTGAATCTCGACCCCAAGGTGTGCCAGATCCGCCACAAATACAGGGAGTCCACTGTTCACACGGACAGAGTCTCCCCTGTATTTGCACGGCGTCGCGCAAGTACAACAGGTACATCAGATACAACCACAACCATATGAATATAGAGATAGCCATACAATCATACATTCACCATTCACAACACAGATTTATTTTTATACTTTGAATATAAAACCAGAGAAAACCTTTTGAAAACTAACCCCTACACGGGAACTCTTATCATTTAAAAACGCTACCACGAGGGGTAGAAAACTATTTTCTTTTTACAAAAGCCAGAACCTCTTTATTTCATTCAAAACCATATGAATTCAAATAAAGTAAACCAACAGAACCATATAACCAACTAAATTATAACAATAGGAATAAAGAGGAGAACTACTAAGTAGTACAAACCGGGTCGGAGACTCTATCGCGAACTAGACGCGATCCTCACCAGCTATCCCACTACGACCTGCAACGTCACCTGAAAAAGAAGGTGAGGGGTGAGAACATGTAAACATGTCTCCCCCTCCCAATGGATACCTCACGGAGATAAACACAAGGAGAGATGATAGTAGTACAGTAGCTATGATAAACAAGTAAACGAGGGAGATATATAGATATGAAACAACAGCAACTCTAAAGAAGAATCATACACATTCGAGGATAACAAAGCTATAGTAGTAAGATAACTGTAAAGAAATAACTGAAGATAGACAAGCAACAACCACTACTATAGTTATATGCGTCAACCGGACAAGAAGTCCAAATATACCCAATCTAAAAACCGCCGTGTTGGTCCACAGACCTCAGGTAATGCCCACTGCCACTCTATACCTGCATATAACCCAAGATAGCCTATGGGTTCACGGGTTGGCACACCCAACCACTTTTCCGGAAAAGAACACCCTGCCGCGGTGGATCAGACCGCTGGTGTTCGTGAAATGCGCACGAGTCGGGCGATCGATGCTCATATGCTCAAAGGTCAGCGTCGGCAACCGTGACAATCTTGCCCTCAGGGCTAACCGACCGTATAGGTCATCGACTGTATGGAAGTACAAGAACCGACCACTCAGGTCAAATAGGATGGAACAACTCAACATCCTCTCAACTATATGCAAAACCGGTCAAGGAAACACAAGAACTGACCACTCAGGTCAACTAGGATGGAACAACTCAACATCCTCTCAACTGTATGCAAACACTACTCAAGAAGACACAAGAACTGACAACTCAGGTCAACTAGGATATATGTACAAAGAATAAACGAATAGGTCAACAGTGTGTATCCACAGAATCTAGAACTACCGTCAGCCACTAGCCGACAATCCAACCCCTCGGGGTACACGACCACAACGGTCATCAACGACGAGTAGTCAAAGAATCGACTCAAGGAAACGAGATCGAAACCGACCCCGGTCACAAATATATAGTACGAGAACCGACCAACTAGGTCAGATATAGATGAACTACTCGACTCCTACACATGATACTAAGCATGGAAACAGGCGAAGCGGAGAAATAAAATAACGATGGGTGCAAGGCTCAACAGGTATGAAAAGCAAAGTAAAGGGATAGAAATGTGTCACCAAACGTGTACCACTGAACGGACGTCGAGTCGAGGTACCCACCTGTAAGGATGTCGTGTCTGTCTCCTGACTGCAAAAGAGTGTCAACCGGACCTAAGGAAGGTCCACTGGGTTAGTGTCTAACCCACCACTAGTAACCACTGACTCCACATCCCACAAACTAATCCCACGGAGATTGGTTTTCCGAAACCAATTACCGTAACTCGCCGGAAGTCCCGTAAACCGCACCGGGACTCCGCCGGGACCCACGAAGCGTCTGAAAAGCACGAGACACGTGTCACGAGTCACCCGCCACAAAACACTCCTATTTGGATGTTTTGGCAGCACAAGATAACACTACAATACAATTATCGTCGGATAATTGTACGGATACGAGTTCGGAAGTGTCTATTTCGACACCAGAACCTACCGTCGCTCACCAGTCATTTCTAAACCCTCGAAATGACCCGGGTGATCAGCCAACAAGGCTTAGCGACACTACAACGACTCGCAAGGCACCATCGGAAGAATTCCGAACCAAACCCGCGTTCCGTCGGCGGATTTCGCCGAGAAACGCGCCGGAAATCACTTTCCGGACTCCACGAGAGCTTGGGACCTTGGACGATCAGTCTAGAGGTTACCCACATCGTGTACACACTGTCCACAGTGGCCCCAAACAACAAAATTGCATAAAAGCCCATCAAGACGCGCGAAATCGCACTATTTCGTGCGATTTCGGAGCTTTTATGGCCACGTACAATTAACCAGGGATCCAATAACCCTATCAGGGCACCCGTTGATAGATTTCGGCGTGCCGGAGACCGTGCTCACCTTTCGGAGCGAAGCCGGCCGCTGTGGGAAGCGTACAAGCGACACGAAAATCAAGAAACTATGCGCACAGCGCGAAAAGTACTAATTTCCCGCTAATCTGGACATCGAAACCGACAGCGGAGGTGATCATCGCGATCGGCACGAAAAGCCGTTGACCGTGCTCACCTTTCGTGGTTCGTTAGCCCTAACGGATCACGAAATAAGTGATCGGAAACCCTAGACAACAACCCGAACCAGAAAACTAAGGCTTACCGGGCTGAGGGTTAGGGTTCGGTCGCCGGCGGCTTTCAGGCGGGCACTCCGGCCGGAGGAGGAGCGGCCGGTCAAGGTGCCGGGAAGTCGTCGGCCGGCGCGGAGGGCGGCCGGAGGCGTGGCGGCGGCGCGGCGCTTCTCCTTCTTCCGCTCGGGTTTGGAGGCGGCGGCGGCGGGGATCGCCGGGGCGACAACCAATCGACGGCGGGGACCACGGGGAGGCCGGGTCTCCCCTTCTTGGGCCACGGGGAGCTCGGTGAGGGAGGTGCTCCTCCCTCGGTGCGCACCAAACCGAGGCGGCGCGGGGTGGCTCTGCGGCGGCGGCGGCGCCGGGGATGGGCGGATGGGGAGCACGGGGTCCCCGGAGGTGTGGGGAGTGCACCGCGGCCGAGGAGGCGGCGGTGGCGGCGCACAAGCCCGGATCACCCCGCTCGGGTGCGGGGTTCTTGGGCGGCCGCGAAAGCTCCAACGGCGGCGGCGGCGGCGCTCGGGGACGGCGCGGACGGTGAGCGAGCCTCGACTTCTTTGGACCGGGGGGATCTTGATGCTGCAGTGCGATGATGCCTAGCCCCGGATCTTGAAGGTACAAGAAGTAATGGCCGGGGTGATGATGGTGAGGGTTCGGGAAGGTTTCGGCGGCGGGGAGGTCGTCGGAGGGTCGGAGAGAAGGGGCACGGGGTCGGCGAGAGAGGTGAGGGAGGCAAGGGGCGGCTGGATATGAAAGAGGCTAGGGTTAGGGTTTCCAAGTGGGCAAACCCTAAAGCAACTATATATATATATATATATAGTGCAAAAATGCGAGTAAGTCCACCTAAACTCAATATTCTCATTCTAGTCCCTCACAGCATGTGTAACTCACGCGTACGCACCTCCACGTCCGATCCCTTGCGATTCAGTACATAAAATACTGGGACTTTTGCAAAATTACCGTCTTGCCATTTCGAGCCTCTTCTCGATCAACTCGCAATTTCCATGAATCCGTCCTTTCGATTCGTGAACGGATCGCACCAGTGCGATCAGCACGTCGAAGACATCAAACCCACGATTTTGGTTCGCCTCGATCGGTCACGGATTCACGCAGAAATCCGTCCGCTCTCCGATTATCCGATTTGCCAACATCGACCCCTTTGCGATCAACTTGCAATGTCCGGCGATCCGTTCGTCGGATTTCCAAACGGATCGCGCCATCGCGTTCAGCACGTCGAGGACATTGAAACTAGCATTTTATTTCGCTCAATTTGATCTCCGTTTCGCAACGAACCCATCTCTCCTCGTTTCCTCAATAAACCAACCTACAAACATATATATTTTATATATGTAATTTCGTTCGGGACCACTTTTTCTCGACAACGTGCATCGAGAATCCGGTTAAAGTCGGTGCCAACGAGTCCGGTATATCGAGCCATTCGAAACGAGCTATTGGAAGCCTATGTTTAGAATCCAAACACGTGCCGAACCTAACTTCTATTCCCGCTCATCCGGAAAAGCGAAGTTACTATTCACTTTAAGTCGAACTTAGTCGCGTAACTTTTCCGTTTTAGCTCATTTTCTCCTGAAACTTGACGAGTACTTATGTAATTACGTTACACACATAAACATCGTCAACAGAGAGTCTAATGGCACAGTCAAAAATCTCAGTCTTTACAGCATTTGGTAAATGTAATTTTCGTTTACATGCAGCAATACTATAGACAATAAATGATTTTTCAGCATATGCTAATTTATCTGGTTGGAGCACTAAAGGAGCATTGGCTTGTCCTTCTTGTAATAAAGATACATGTTCAACTAGATTGAAGCATGGGCGCAAAATGTGCTATATGGGGCATCGTCGTTTTCTAAAACTTGATCATAAGTGGCGTAAAAATAAAAAGTCGTCGATGGAAAGACAGAAACTCGATGTGCACCCAACAATTTATCTGGAGATGAAATTCTTGACCAATTAAATGGAGTTGAAAATGTGAAATTTGGAAAAAGTACACAAAAAAGAAAGCGAACTGAGACTGCCTTGCTTTATAATTGGAAGAAGAAAAGTATTTTTTTTGACTTACCTTATTGGAGAACACTTTTGATAAGACATAATCTTGATGTTATGCATATTGAGAAAAATGTCAATGATAATATCTTGGGGACTCTTTTCAACATTGATGGTAAGAATAAAGATAATCTAAATGCTCATGGATCTTAAGGAGATGGGCATTCGGTCGGAATTGCATCCAATAGATAATGGCAACAACTTTGTCATTCCACAAGCTTGCTACACATTAAATTTAGATGAAAGGAGAGCTGTTTGCCAATTCTTAGCAAATTTGAAAGTTCCAGATGGCTATTCCTCCAACATATCTCGATGTGTCAATGTCAAAGAGGGAAAATTAACTGGAATGAAATCTCATGATTGTCACGTGTTTATTGAAGATCATCTCCCACCAGCTTTTCGTGGCATTTTGCCTAAAGAAGTATATGAGCCACTAGTAGAGTTAAGCATATTCTTTAGCAGTTATGCTCAAAAACATTGAAAATAGATATGTTGGAAAGGCTAGAGCATAATATTGTAATGACAATTTGCAAACTTGAACGGATTTTTTGTGACGCCCCAACTTCCCAGGGGGTCACCCATCCTAGGACTACTCCCGTCCTAGCACGCTTAACTCTCTTAACCTCTTGGGCCTTGCCACCATCCAAAATGCTTAAGCCGGGTTAAGAGTTTAGCCCTATTATATCTCATATATAGAACTATCTGGGGTCTCACAATCTCCCCACCTTTAAGCCCTGACGTCCTCGTCAGGCTCAGACTCACAAATACCAGGCGATGTGAGACTCGTCTCGCTAGCCCGTCATCCGGACCACAGCTCGGCGAGACTCATCTCACACTTGGGTGTGGTGGCTCGATACCTTCACGTGACGCCCCAACTTCCTGGGGGTCACCCGTCCTAGGACTACTCCCGTCCTAGCACGCTTAACTCTCTTAACCTCTTGGGCCTTGCCACCATCCAAAATGCTTAAGCCGGGTTAAGAGTTTAGCCCTATTATATCTCATATATAGAACTATCTAGGGTCTCACATTTTTCCTCCTGCATTCTTTGATGTCATGATACACTTGCCTATTCATCTTCCATTAGAGGCACGGTTAGCTGGTCCTGTACAGTACCGGTGGATGTACCCATTTGAGAGGTAATTTTTTTATTGTATTATATAGCTATCTAGTTACTATATTCTTATAGTATATTTTGATTAAATAATATTTCACTTTTTATAAATAGGTACTTGCGCAAGCTGAAGTCTAATGTACGAAATAAAGCACGTCCAGAAGGATCAATAGCCCTAGCCTATCTTGCTGACGAGTGCTTAACCTTTTGTTCTAGATATTTAGGTAGAACGGAAACAAAATTTAATAGACAAGAAAGAAATTTTGAGGGCCCCAAAATGCAAGTGACAGAGTTGTCTATTTTTCAAAATAATGGGCGGCCATTAAATAGAGGAAAAGGGATCTTTAGAAAGCTATCATATCAAGATTGGAATCATGCTCAACTATATATTCTAAAAAATTGTGAAGAAGTTCAACCTTTTCTTATGTAAGTTTTTTTCATTTATTTAATAGTATATATTTTCATATTTTGTGAATTTACTCGCTATATTATTTCTAATACTCACGCGACTTTGTGTCTATAATTAAGAGAACATCAAAAGGAGCTTGAGGAAGAGGGCTTAAGGAGTTTGCCAAGTAGGCAAGATGCAACATTTGTTAAGTGGTTTGAGTCACGTGTAAGTAAATAAGATATTATTTGTTATTTCATACTAAATTTTCACCTACTGTCTATTTATATTTATTCGTATGATAGTAGCTACAACATGCGCACTGCGAAGGCAACGAAAGTGTGGGTATTCAACTTCTTCATTTGTCATGTGGTCCAAATAGAATGGTGACTCGTTATAGTGGCTACATCGTTAATGGCTTTAGATTTCATACATATAAGCGTGAAATTCGACGACAAACACAAAATAGTGGAGTTATAGTAAAAGGTGATGAGCAAAGTGGAAGTAGAGAATATTATGGGGTCTTGACAGATATTTTAGAGTTGGAATATGAGGGGTGAAACAAAATAGTGCTATTCAAATGTGATTGGTAGGATACATACAGTGAAGGTAGGGGTTACAAGAAAGAAGCTAATGGCATCACTTTCGTAAATACTACTCGACACTTGGCAACAAATGAACCATATGTCTTAGCATCACAAGTTGAACAAGTTTACTATGCACAAGACAATAAGAATCCTGATTGGCTGATAGTAGTGAAAACATTACCTCGTAACTTTTATGATATTCCTACTATTAATGATGAAGAGGCAATAGATGATAAAGAACCTACATGGGATGCAAATATAATAGTGGATACCTTACCTGAATATGTTATGGATAATGATGACATTGCTACATCATTAAATCGTGATGATGTTAATGGAATTGTTATTGAAAAAAGCCATCCATCATACAAAAATAGCAATGATAAATATGACGATGATTTTATTAATGACAATGAGGAAGAAGAAGAAGAAATTCAAGAAAACGATTTGTAGAAACACCAGGTATGACATATTGCATTTTAGATTGTATTTTGCAAAATTGTTTGTTAATATTTGTATAAATTTTATTATACATACTCTTTGTTTATGTACATATATTGATAGGATGTCATTTTAGATATGACATTATTGCATATGATGAAGTTCATGCATTTTATTTTTATAGTCAAACTTATTTTTTATTAATTCTTTGCAGGTGTAATGGCTGAAAAATTCAAAACTGGAGGTAGTAAAAATAGAGTTGACAATCAAACAATGCAAAGAGAACGTGTGGTTCGGTCATTACATATAAATATCGAGGGGACAGGAGAGCATCAACTCCAAACAGAACTTAACATAACAAATTCTCCAATAGAGCAAACATCGATGGATGCCCATAACATACCAAATAGTAGTAGTCTTTGGTATGGAATTTTAATAACTTCATAATATAACTTGTTTTTTTTTGCATACTTCATAATATAATTTGCTTTTTTTTTTTTGAAAATTATTAATTCAGTTTATGTTTTTATGATAACTTTATATTGTTTTGGTTGTGCTAATGCTAGCTTCATGTTACGAGAGAAAGAGGACACGAGGCAAAACTATAGGGCTAAAGTGGGCGAAAAAGAGAAAAGAAGAAAAGGCAAAACTGCAATTGTGATACACGAAGACCTAAGACGAGTAGTGGGTACAAATTCCCAACAATTCATTGCGAGAAAGCTCAAATTATTAGACAGAATGCTCCTCTGAATGTCGAAAAATGGAGCAAAATGCCTCCACACATCATTGATAGGATGGTGAAAGTTGTCAATGTAAATAAGTATCTTTACCCATATGACTTTTTTTCTTCATATATCAACACTCCTTTTTATTTCAATGACTTAACATATTTTTTGTACATGTAATTTTACTTATTTATTTTTTATTCTCTTTTGTAGGAAAAATTCACGCTTCCTAAGGATATTCATGTGCTTGGAGTCATAGTGCGCCAACTTCGAAGCCATTTCAATAGTTGGCGTTATGATTTGCATAGGTTTCACTATAAGAAGTACAAGACAGATGAACAAAGGCGTGCACACTGTCCTGCTGACATTGATCCCGATCATTGGAATTGGCTAATAGACTATTGGAGTAACCCGAAGTTTCAGGTAGAAGAATTTTAAATAAAAGTATCATAATTATTATTTAATATATTAATATTCTTTATTTTGCTAAATGTAGAGGATTAGCGAGGCGAACAAAGCAAATAGGTCTAAGCAAACAATGGTTGCTCGAGTGGGAACAAAATCTATTGCAAGGAATTTAATTGAAATGGTAAGTACTTGTATTCTCAAAAAGAATCTTTATTTTATTGAATTTAATTATGTTTGAAGTTTTCATTGAATTTCTACTTATAAATCACTTAACATGTGTTCATTTCTACATAAATCAATAGAGAAAGGAAGTAGAAAAAAATATGGAGGAAAGTAATGAAGCACCTGAAGAACCTGAATACATGAGGTTATGGAGCAAGGTTAGAAAAAAAAAGAGATGGCACATGGGTTGATGATGATGCTGCAGACAAATATGTTGAAATGCAAACTCTTCATGAGACTCAATTGAGAGAGAAAGGAGAAGACATTCTTACAACTCGGGAAGCCTATACTATCGTACTTAAACATAGGTCTGGATATGTTAGGGGTATGGGTCCAGGTCCAGAGCCTTTGGAGAGAGGAGGAGTTAGAGGACAACGACTTCGTGAGCAAATACGGGAAGATATAGAAGCTGAAATGACAGTTCGAATTCAAGCAGAAGTAGAATCTCGAATGGCAGAAAAAGAGGCTGAAGTACAAGCCCGAATAGCACAACATGAGGCCGACGCAGAAGCTAGACTAGCACAAAGAGAAGCTCGATTAGAGAATATGGAGTCTCAAATGCAAGCCATGATGCGACATTTAGCACAAATGGGAATGCCTATACCGATGCAATCAACATCTACTGAAAGATGTAAGTTAATCTATTCTATCTTTATATGTGATTCAATGAGAGTTGTTTGATTGCATAGGTTGGTTCAAATAATTTTTAAATTTTTAATCATGAATGTGTCACGCCCCGCTACCCGCCTATTTGGTCGGGTTCGGGCCACGTCAACAGACGCCGAGCGAACAGGGCCTCCCCTGCCCGCCCAAGGCTCTAACAACAAGTATAATTTGACAATCAAAGAGAATTTCAATTATACAAGGCTTACACGAAGGTAAGCAACAACACAGCGGAAGAGTAAGCACTAAGCTAGAATATAAACCAAATACAAGTAAACTAATCTATTACATTCTTTAAGCATTCGTTACATCATTTCTTTTTACATTTGTCATCTCCCAAAATTTACTTGAATGTTTACAACTTGACATCTATAGTTCAACAAAATAAAGTTGATACAAGTATAACAAAAAGGAAATGACTAGATGCAAGACTCCGGTGGCCACTAGCTATGGCGCTAACCCCTTGCCCCGGTCCTCCGCTGCCCCGCTCGTGCTAGGACCTGTGGGGTTAGTGGTGTGAGAACTACAACGAAGTTCCCAGTGGGCTCCGACCCCGCCGACTTACCCACTAGGTCTATCCAGGCATAAGTATTTCAACGGAAAAGAAAGAGTAACCAAACTATATAAGCTAATACTATGCCTGGCAGAAAGAGTCAGATAGATAGATAATCGAATTTAAATATGTTTGCATGCATGCTCTTTACCATACTTTACTTTACTTTACTTGGCTCATTACCCAATCTTGCCGGTTAACATAGTTAACCCCAACAAACTCAAGACCCAAAATCCCTCACTGAACGGGGAGGCTCTAAGCCTACAAGACCCGAGGGACCGTCCGTCGGGGCCACGATCCCCTAGGTGATTGTTCGAACTCACCGCTTGAGGAGGACCTCCTCAAGCCAAGACTTGTCAAGAGTATCGATCTAATCCTCACATTGAGGATTCATAGCCACTAGTTACCATGCCATTGTCAATGATAGGTTTTCTACCTAATCATGTATCTCATTCTTGCCATAATGTCACTAAGTTAAAATCTGTTTAACTAAGGTCATATCAGTGCCAATCTCATCCCTATGTCAAGTTCACCATTGTTTGCTAAGTTCACTGTCCATTGTCATATTCATACAATAGGGCTCTAGTTCATATGCCTCTATGGTTCCATTACAATTTCTAAGTTCATTTCTCTCTAGAACATGAATTGAAGTTCAACCAACTTGCATAAATACCAACTACCCTATCATGCATGAATATACTTTACATAATATGCTCAAAAGGTGAAAACAGACATAGAAGGGAATTCGATGATTCCGGCATGCACCCCCCACCTTAAAATAATTTTGTGAGGATGCCCAAGAAGTTTCACGACCTACCGAAGCCTAGGTAAAAACATTTAAAAATGAACCTAATCAGGCCATTTTACATAGTAGCCCCCATATCGGATTTTCGTTTAATTAAACGGAGTTGTCCCACGCGTCGGGAATACCCCCAATTAAGTTTCTACAAGGTCAATTTGACCCAAGAACCCCTATGTTCAAAAACCCCAATTTTGGGTGCTCCAACAATGCCCTATATCAAACCTAGGGTTTTGATCTTATTCACAAGCAAAACATAGCTTAGAATCACCTAGGAAGCTCTTTAGAACCATTCCTAAGCCATTAGAACCATCTCTATGGTGTCTACAACAAACCCTAGCCAACCACCATTAGAGCTCACGAAGCTCTCATGAGTTTTCATGGAGTTCATGGCACACTTAGCTCTCTAGCACTAGTAAAAGCTAGAAAACACCAAAACTCAAGAGGAAACCAAAACCCTAGAGTTAAACTTGCATAAACCTACCTCTTGTAGCCAGCTCTATCAACTACACCTTGTAGGAGAGCTCCCAATGCCCACCAAAAGCTCCAAAACCCTCTCCTCCTTCTTCTTCTCCAAGCTCTCCTTGATCTCTTAGGGTTTCTCTAGTGAGAGAAAGGGAGAAAAGAGAGAAAAAGGAGAGTGGTAGTGAGTGTGCTGTGAGAGGGGTGTTGGGGGAGCTTATTGTGTTGTAACAATAGCCAAAAGCCCTCGACTTTTTTTTTTTTTTTTTTTGTTCATGCATTTAAATGCTTCATCGATCCCAAAATTTTATAAATTACAAGAACGATCCTTGTCTGGGTATCGTCTCGGGCCCTAGACTTAGAAGGCACACCTCTCGGTTTCGTATTTATTTGTCACAAAACTTCACAAATCCGATCTTGTAGGTATAAAAATGCTCGAGAAGCGAAGCAGGCTAGCTATCGGGACATGACTGTTGTCATAGGTACAAATCCGGTCTTATCTTAGGTATAAACACGAAAACCTCACAAACCCGAGAGCTCTCCTCTCGGTCAAAGTTGCTATCTTATGCGGCAACTTTGCTGTACCGTACAAAACGCCCGGACTTATGTTTTTCGCGCCGTTTCGACTCGACTTCGCGAGCAGTGCAGAAACCCTTTTAACTCTTTTAGATTTTCTTCTAACCTTTCCAAGAAGTTTGGAATGGCAATTGGAACATGTCCAACTATTTTATCTTCGCACTTTAGTCAATTTGGCCAAAGCCCGATCTTATTGTCGAATTTTCGATACGCTACAGAATGCATACATAAAAAGAATCGTGATGCGAACAAATTAAGAATGATTTTTAGTTTCATTTTCTGTATTCATCAGTTTGTATGGACATGTTGTGATACAAATATGGTGTGTGAACATATATGCATGTAATCTGGAAATCTACTTGTATGCGTTATTTCTGTTGATCAAGAAATTACTTTTGCAACTTATGATACATTTCAGTCTTCAATTGTTCTCTAAGAAAATCAGTAGACATTTATTACAAAATTCAGATTATTAAATCGCATTTGTAAGTTATATATTATATATTAAATAATAATCTGACAACTATCTTATACTATCTGATGACGTTATCTGGTACAAGACACAGTAAGTGCATGTAACAATCATCAAGTTTTCTCAATTTCTTTCAGGTGCTAGAAGATTATGTTTTTCTTGTACACGTAGCTATTGTCTATACGTTGACTTGGTGTTTCTTGGCAGACCTTTTTGCTCAGTTATGACTAATGAAGCTTGTATTTTCGTTTATTTGGACTTTGGAGAAAGAAATATTTCCTTTGTTCCCTTGATTTTATGGGGTTTGTGTTTAATCATAGGTTTTTACTAAGAGAAGTACATGATTGTATAGCTGCAAGTAAGATAGTTTGATGAGCGTGAACTATTAAGTGCCAATAGTAACTGTTTTGTTTTAGCATCGCGGTAGCATTATTGTTCCTTATTCCTTGTTGATATAAATAAAGTTTTGTTAGCATGTTCTTTTCCATCATTTGCTATATTTTCTATCTGTGCCTTTGCTTTCTTGCTCTTCTATTAATTGGATAAGGCAAAGTTTATAGGAGTTTCAACCCTAAGCTCAACTTCTTTTGTGCGGTAGTCGGTTCATTGACCATCGCTATCATGATGTTTATGCTTGTTTCTTCTTTTTATCAATAACTTTTATGATTTTTTTAAAGTTATTTGATCAACTTCTTTTTATAAATAACTAGGCTAGGTTAGTGGCTAACTAGTTCATGATTCGTTGCATAGTTTTCTCCTAAATAGGCTATTTAGTTAGTCCTTAATCAAACACTCAAACAGTTGATGTTGATTGGTATTATAGATTGTTGATGTTGATATGTTTTTACATGCTATTTTATATTACTTAATACTTTACAATTGCTTTGTGTATTTCTTTTATTTATAAGTCATTATGGGTCATATTTTAGTATTTGAAAGTAATACTAAGTAAATTTTTTTAATTGTACAGGAATACGGAAGACAAATAGACTTTTGGAGAATTTTTTGTGCAAGACTAGGCAAGACTAGGCAAGACTAGGCAAGACAATCGACTTCAGATTAAGTTTATTTGGGTCCATGTCTTTTTGTTTAGAGATTTCGAAATGGGCATAACTAGAAAACTTCTTATTTTAAAGATGCATATGATTGACATCGATCTTTTTATATGTTTTGAAAGTTATTACTTGATGTGAATTTGTTATGACGTATATTTGATCTTGTAGTTGTTGGAGAAATGTTTTGTACAAACTGTTATATTTTGGATATGTACAATGCATCTTACATGTATGGTTTAGAATCTGATTAGTACAAGTTATGTTGTTTTTGTAGTTTCTTGTTATTTATGTAATGTTTTTTTTATAGAAAGTATAATGTTTAATTCAATGCTTATTATAACACATACTTTTTGTGAGGAATTTGAGAAAATTGCTGCAAAAGATCGACATTAACACTAGCAATTCTTATATGACCAAAAAAATATTATTCCCACAATAGTAATACTTTTTGTGACAAAATATAAAGTTTGGACACAAATATGCACCCTTTTGTTACGATTTTTTAAAATTCCTCACAAAAAGTCATTTAAATATTAGAAAATAATACCTATATTTTAATGTAGAATTATTATAGATATAAATGATATGAAATACTATTGTGACGAACTAAATGGCCACAAAAATTAAAAATATTTTATGGTGATTTATTTTCTCCGTTAATAACTGTTATTTCACAATATGTAAAACAGTATCTGTGACGATAATTTTCGTCACAAATAACAACTTTTTTGTGGCGAAAGTTATTTCCTCACAATAATTACTGTTTTTTCACAATATGTAGAAGAGTATCTGCGACGAATAATTTCGTCACAAATAACAATTATTTTTTGTGGCGAAACTATTTCCTCACAATAACTTTTAACAGCGGGGTTATTATGGCGTATTTGTGGCGAATATGTTCGCCACAAAAACGTTTTTGTGGCGAAATATGGACTTTTTGTGGCGAATAGTTTCTCCACAAAACACTAGTTTTCTTGTAGTGTTGGATCTCCCGCATAGGTGGAAGACCAGGTAGAATCTTTTTCGGAATTACATCTTTATGTACGATGATAGGAGGTATTGTGTTCTCTATTTTATTTTCCTCTACAAGGAGTAAAGCATAGGCCTCAGAGGAATTTGACAACTCCTTAAGAAATAATGATTTAGAACATAAGATTTTATCCTCTTCTGCAGAAAATTTGGATAAATGCTCAGGTTTGGAAGGACCTAGTGTGACTTTAATGCCATCCTTAGTGAAGGTATAGGTATTCTTAAAGCCATCATGTATGACTTTTCTATCAAACTACCAAGGACGTCCAAGAAGTAAGTGACATGCATCCATAGG
Source organism: Aechmea fasciata (assembly GCA_025177825.1). Classification (NCBI taxonomy): domain Eukaryota; kingdom Viridiplantae; phylum Streptophyta; class Magnoliopsida; order Poales; family Bromeliaceae; genus Aechmea; species Aechmea fasciata. Next base: position 2,345,028 of record CM045928.1, on the reverse strand, counting down.
GATGACATCACACCAGACTTCATCCTTATAATTTTTACCAATAGAGAAGTCAACTAAGCATCTTTTCTCCACTTTCAGATCATTTCCTTTCTTAAGCCAAGAGAGTTTATATGGTTGGGAATGTTTCTTCATAGGAAGCTGTAGCTTCTGTACCATAGTAGTAGAAACTACATTTTCACAACTACCTCCATCTATAATAACATTGCATACCTTTCCATGGGAAGTAAACCGTGTGTGAAAAATATTGTTGCGAAGCCAATCATCTTCCTTGACAGGTGTAGCGCTTAAGGCTCGCCGAATGACAAGAGCCTCTCCTCCGTCACCATAAGTGACTTCATCTTTCCACTTCTTCATCATACACGGGTGATGTAGTTTCAAGACATTCCTCTTCATCAGGTATCTCGTCCAACAGAGTAACAATTCTTCTATTTGGGCATTCGGAGGCAATGTGTCCAAGCCCCTGACATTTGTAGCACCGTCGCGGGTTGGAATTGGAAGAACTATGATGATTAGAAGTACTCACCGCATCTTGCTTTGAATGAGACTTTTGGGATATGGATTTAGAAGTTTGGGAAGCACTCCCCCGGTTGGAAGCGTTCTCACGGGATATGGATCGATTACCACTGGTACTTGATGCTTGACGCACCTCCTTTCCCTTGAGCTGTCTCTCCGCTTTAATCGCAAGCTTGTAGGCGTCGTTGTATGTCCAATAAGGTTGAAGGTCGGCAATGTCGAAAATATCACGACGAAGCCCACCAAGGTAACGAGCGATGGTTTGCTCCTCCGGTTCGTAAATACGCATCATAAGATGATCAAACTCCTCCGAGTACTCCTCAATAGAGCGATTCTCTTGTTTCAAGCGGTGAAACTTGAGAAAAGCATCTTGCATATAGTGCTCCGGTAAAAACTTTTTCTTGAGTTCTTTCTTCATTTTCTCCCAAGTTTGTATTTTTGATTTTCCTTTGCGAGCTCGTCGAACTTTGAGTTGCTCCCACCAAATAGATGCATGCTTTTTAAATTTGATAGCCACAAGCTTTACTTTGTAGTGCTCGGGTACATCTTCATATTCAAAGATCCGCTCCACAGTGTGAAGCCAATAAATGAACTCATCATGTTGCATCCTTCCTTCAAACTCAGGAATATTAACTTTGATGCCGAGGTCCCGGCGAAACTCATTGTGCCTTCGAGGTTGTCGATGTAGAGAACCTTCCTCACTAGGTTCCCGTCTACGAGCATTATGAAATGGGTTGATATTTTCCTCGTCTTCTTACTCTGAACCATGATGAGAGTCGCCATGTTCCAAAGCATCAAAACGAGCAAGTCACTCCTCAAGAAGTCGCACTTGTCTCGCAAGTCATCTTCCCTCTCAACATCTTGTAGATCTCGTTCACGCGTTACAGGATCCTCCATGCGCGGACCACGCCTTTGGTTGTTAGCCATCTTGAACCCAAGGCTCTGATACCAATCTGACGCCGGAACTTAGAGGGAACGTGGAGAGAGAGGACGAATACAAGACGATAAATACTCGACCCGTAGAATCCACCACGTCGAATTCGAGCACAGTCACCACTATGCGGAATCCACCAACACAATGGTTGAGCCACACTCTTCTCTCATAAGGAATCCACCTAGGAGATAGGAGCAAGAAGAAATCCTTCTTCTCAAATAAAAGTAGAAACTTTAACTCAACTTGACTTTTTCATTATAAAATCATTACATATTTATAGGCTCTCAAATGACCCTTCATCTTCTCTACACATTAATGCACTCTTTAATTTTATAGAGAAACTAAAATACACTTTTAGAAATACTAAAGGACACACACAAATCTAGACTATCATAACTAATTTTAAGAAAACGAAAAGACAATTATAGAAAAACGAGTAGACACACTTATTTCAAAACGAACATTTATTAAGTGATTAATGGCTTCATCCATAAGCTTCATGAACGGTGCCACTCAAGGTCTCGACTATCAAGATAAAAATTTTGAGGACCAAAATAAAATTTGATCAGAGTTTGAGAGCTGGAGAGTAGCAATGAAATTTACCCTTAATTTTACGAAAAAAAAAAGCTATTTGCACACCAGAAAGTAGTTGTACGTTCTACTTCCCAGCCATCCAAAGTTAGGAAGTTGCCCACTAGTCAAGTGATGTGATTTGTAGAGAAAACCCCTTATTTGTATGGAATGAGTATAAATCTTACACCCATTTTGGGATGTATCTCTAGCAATGCTCTATTTTAAGTCTCAAACTTTTGATTTCAATGCTTAATATCCTAAACTTTCAACAAGATTTTGATTTAGTCTTTAAAAAGATTTAGTAATATTTTATTTTAATCTTATCTTAACGTAAAAATTGTTTATAGTACTTAATTTATTGGATAACTTCAAAGTGGCCCCTATAGTTTAGTTCATTTTCACTTTGCCACCTTGTGATTAAAAAAGTATTACATTGCCCCTATAGTTTTAGCTTATTTTACTTCGCCATCCTATGGTGCAAAATGTTGCACTTTGCCCCGTTGTAATTTAGCATATTTTTTTTTATTTTTATCATCCTCTAATTTTTTTAATATTTTTACTTTGCCACTCTGTTTTATATATTTTAATAAAATAAAAATTAAACTAAAGAGAGACAGACAAAGTGAATCTTTTTAAACCGCACAGGATGGCACAGTGAGGATGAGCTAAATTATAGGAGGGCAATTTAAAGTTTACCCTTATTTATTTGTATGCTCCATGAATACATTGATTTTTGATCTACCGCGTAGTTGCAATTAATTCAACGGTATATAATTGTTATATACAGAAAAAATTGTAACTCAATCAAGGGAGGGTAATGTGGAAATATGAGATAGAAAAAGAGTCAACAAATTCATGATGCCACCTAGATGTAATGGCACACTTGGTGTCGACAGTAATTCAACATCTCATAAAGATATGGAAAAGCACTACAGAAGAGTTATTGCAATAGTTTAGGGAACGACTAAAGTCGAACTTAAAAGTTTTGAGGACCAAATAAAGACTCAGGCGGAAGTTCAGGTATTGGTCGTACAACTTACCCGTACATATTGTAAGCAAACTTTGATCAATACATTAGAATGTCTCAGAACGCTAGCAGTTGTACACCCAATAAATGTAATGCAATGACTCTTTAGATGACAATATAGCATATGTATCCACAGGGAACTAAATTGATACAATTTAAACTACAGTGTATTAAAAGTAAAAAAAGTGCGAAACCACAAGGATGGTATTTAAAGTTTACCCATAAATATATATAGCAGATGCAACTACGTACGTTGATGCGCTACATTACAAGAGTTGTTGAGGCATCTCCATTTATTGTCCTATGACCACAACATAAGGCCACAGAATCACTACTCTAACAATCTAATTTTTTTAGTAAATAACAATCGTATTTGCATTAAAGGCTCTCTGCATAACTGCAACAGCCACAACTAGACACTCTTTCAAGTATTTCATCACAAATGCACTTTCTGTATGGGGAAGAGAAAAAGAAAAAGAAAGAAGAAAGAAAAATCTTCGATTTGACAACGAATATGCCATTGTTACCGAACGACCAAAAAGAATACAAAGCTTAATGAAATAACAGAAAAATCCAGAGCAGTCCTGCAGCATTTTGTCAGAAATAACAGCGGAAAACAACTGATCCAAACTCATAAAGCGCATGAGTAAATAGATAATTGCTCGACAAGAGGATATAGAAGGCCTGAAGCTTCTTTGGCTCTACCCAACCATTCATTTCTACTAAAGCTAAAAAGTAGGGCAACAATAAAACCAAGAGACAAAAATGTTGAAATTGGTTTTAATGTTAAATATTGTTCAGCACTGGGCTATATCTCAAGTGGAAAAGTATATGACAAAAATGATCACTAAACGGCAACAAGCTAATAGAATATGGCCTAACAATACGTCCATAACATAGTAGAGCAACAGCCATGCTTTCGATGTTCAGCTGTTAATGGAGTGGAAACTCAGGAGGAGTGCTAGAAAGATCAGCTATAGGCGTCATTGATGCAGAAACAGAAACGGTGAACCACTACAATAATCAAATATAGCATGTTAGAAATCAAGAAAGAAAGTTTGAACAGATTCAGAGGGCTTGAATATTTCACTAGACAGCGATATGAAATTTGAAGGGCAAAATCAAAATTGATATATCAAAAAGAAACGGACGGCCCACCTCAGCTCAGTGATTTCAGTAAGTCCGGTATCATCCTTCACTCAGAATATATGAACAATGTCGTAAGCAAATCTATGCATGTTAAGGGTTTACCTTGAACAAAGCGTGTTGCAGATTACTGAATATAATGCTGGGTAAATACAAAACAAAAAAAGGAAAAAGAAAAAAAAGAACCCGAAGAGTGCTTCACGAGCTGTGAATGTGAATAGTTAAGATACCACCAAAGAGATCTTAGGATGCGTGCCAAATCACAAAGTGCACAAATTAACCAATCTTAAGAAAAATCATTTATTATTTACGAAAAATTATATCGTCAAAGAGAATTTTAGGATCTAAAACCATCTCTTGTTATACGCTTGTACTGTAACATTGCATAGTTCACTGCGCCATTGCCATACTGATACTCTTGACAACATGCCTTGACATATACTTTTATTTACACCTTTTTTTTTCAAAATGCTATTAAAATGTTTCTAAAATTGTTTCTATACAATTTTGTGCCCTAAACAAATGGACTTGCTCACTAATTTTAGCAAAATTCTTGAAGTGGATTTCAGGTTTTGAGTTTACTGAAGACGAAGTAGTGGGGAAACAATACTCAAAATTAACCCATACTACCCATTAGTTTCCTCATGCAAATACATAAACAAAGCTATCAAGCAGGGCTAAAAGATTCACCAATTACTTATTATTAATGTCACCACTAGTAGTTCAAATTTTTATCAGTAACAAAATAAATAAAATATGTGAAAAAATTGATAGAAAACCAACAATAAGGTAAAGTAATCATTGATTTTATCAAATTTCTTCATGTAAAAATATGAAGGAACTCAGAACAAATAAACCTGACAGACCTACCTTAGAATTCTCCAATATCTACTGAAATTGACAGTAATAATTAGAGGAAGCAAATTTCAAACTTAGCAGTCAACTTCATATTGCTACATTATATGTTTTCGTAAAATTAGGTAGATTTCCTATATAATGGTCAAGAAACTCAATATTCTCCAAATTAACTCTCAATTACATCAAATTTGATCAATCAAATACGCTGCGAATAGAAGAAACAGATTTAGTAATTTTAAACAATTTTAGTTGAACTCGAGAAACTGAGTTTCTATTGCATTTAGTCAGCACACTAGCACAACAACATGAGTATGTTGATACAGGGCATGGACAGGCATGAGTGACAGGAATTATTTTTTATGATTGCTGATTTCCACATTTTAGCACAGTTTACAATGGACAACTTATTGAGGGCAACAAACTAATAGAACAACTAAACAATAAACTGGTACACCAGAGTAAAAGCTTACTAGTTGGCAAAGTCCCACTAGCATATTGCCTAAATAACATGACACCCCAAGCCATCAGCAAGGGAATCGTAATTTACAAAATACAGTGCATATTGCCAACCCCAAGAATTGACCTTCCCAAAAACCAGTAAAAATATCGGTTCTTCTACTCATATGATACCAGGATAAACCAAAGAGATACACTAATAAGAAGGTGACAAGCACTTGACAAACCAACAAAACAAGAATATAATAGAGCATTTAAATGGAAATGGTAATTGACTAGCTTAAGTAGGTTAATTAATATACATGTACCAAAAACTGCTACTCTCTATCAAACAAAGCAATAGTTAACCTGATGTGCAGTGACAATATGCATAAAGTGCAGGAAAATGTGGACAAAAGTGGACAAGTACGTGTCAGCATGATAAAAGAAGGTGGAGAAGGTGTGAAAGAAAAACCATAAGCTTTATATCGACCAAAGGATACGTCCAGAAAAGCACGAATGACTGCAAAAAAGAATATGATAATAGTGTTAGAAAACAAAATAAATAGGAAGAAAACAAATAAAACAAGCAAAGTGTCGATATTAGAAGAGAAAGTAAGCCTGAAGGCATTGCCAGTGACAAAAAAGGGAAAAAAATATTGGGCACCGCTGTCTACAACTCCATATAATCGTCTAAGATTTGTATATATAAGAATTATCACGGCTCCACTATTCACAAGCCATTATTCCCAGAGAGTCACAATATCCTAGTACACAAAATAAAATGTTTACTGGTAATAAGAAATTCTAGAAAACGTCCCACCAATGGTCTTCCGTTACCCAAGTTAACCACATTTCAGTTATTATAGATGCGGGGAATTCAGCCAAGAAATAATTACTGCATCTTGCAGATCGTAATATTAGATGTGTTGTCAAGATGTAACGAAACATAATGGTAGATAAATGAGCTACACAATATTTGCTGGAACAGGCAGGATGTCACAAATGCTATGTTTATAAAAGCACAAGCTCCAACCATAGTTCCCAATCAAAGGATATACACTTTCCAACTCAACTCCTCGTCATGAAATCACATCTTTGAATATGAGTCGATGGTAGCAGTTTAAATAGATAATTGTCACGTCAATTCATTTCTGGTTTAGTGCATATAAAAATTAGGCTATGCAAAGAATTATGTATAAATTACAAAGTCTGTTCAATTATATACTTCGCTCTTACAAAAATATGAGAATTAAGGTTATCTAAATCGATTGATATTGCTAATTGAAGTCAATGCACATCCTAGATATGGTTATACCTCTCTAACTTGATTGGCTACTTGACCAGTTAAACCTACTCAATGATCAAATCTGAAGTATAGACCAGCATTCTTAGAAATTTGGAATAAAATGTTGGTGAGGATTCTTCAAACTATCTGGATGTCTATGATGGACAGCTTCAACTTAATTATAGTATTAAGGTTGATTCTATTAATAGACTTAATGATTTTTTGTATTCATTGTACTTGACATTTTATGACGTTCCTATCATCCGAACTTCATGCTCTAAATTTTCATTTAATGGAAAAAGTGGCCTATCACATTAGGGTAGTCAGTCGGAAGGGCTAGCTCTACTCATGGTAACAAGTTACCTACATAATTTTTTGTGCCTAGTCATACTGGTGAATGTCCCCTATCTATTCTTTTTATAAGAACCCAAACTCATCTGAGTGGGCTTTGTAGCCCCTTTATAATCCATGACTGGACTGCCTAGGATAAAATGAGGTATATCTGTTTGGGAGGAACATACACAAAATTGTACTGACAGTGTAATGATTTCTACAAAACACTCACTTAATGCCCATACCCCCTATAAATGTTTAATATATCAGTCAAGTGGCACCACTAATTTGTTTCCAAGCTACGAAGTTTGTTGCGAGCTTTAAGTTTGCTGCTGTTCAAATAATGATACAACTATCAAATGAGTGCATGTTTCAGACAGTAGGAATGTAAAGTGTTCTGCAAAAACAACCCAGGGTTCTAATGCTCACTCTCTATCCCTATAAATGAGGCACCCCGCACCATGATAACATGGTTCTGGAAACATTTTAGAGAGGTACTAGGATTGGATTCTATAGCATAAAACTAGGCATCTATTACAGTACTTAACATCAATTAATGAGGTACCAAGTGAGTGTTTTTGCTTCTATGTATTGTTCCATCCATATGCTACCTTCGAGACAAACATAACAATATTATGCCCCACATCTTTTATTTGTACGTTTCATTGATATCTTTCTGTGGTATCTGGGCTTTAATTTTGAAATTGGGCGACTTTTGTGCAGAAAGGCTGACATTTTATGTGAGAATATTTGAATTTTTAGCCAATTGAGGGGCTTATGCATAAGATGGCTCAGTGAGGGCTGAGTGGATGAAATTTCAGTGAAGTTCGAAGGCTTTGGAGCATTTGTGCAGCATAGCAGTTTTATGTCAAGATAGAAAGTGGGTCAAAAGTAAAAGGATGTTATTTCTTGTAAAAGAGATCAATATCTCTCATTTTGAGGAGCTCTGGTGCAAAGTTTTGCAAGAGGGCTAAAGGATACTGTGAAACAGTGTAGGAACTAAGCTACTATTGTTGCTACTCAAAAAGATCAAAAATGGATTTAGGGTTTATTGTCCATCATTTCTCCCTCTTTCCATTGATGCCCCAGTAGCCACCCTCTCTCTCCATCTCTCGTGGTTGTACGGCATCCCCTACCAGCCGGCGGCCATCCTGCGCAGGCATTGCCCTCCAGCCGGCCGTGAGGCTAGCCTCCTCCTTCCCAAGCTCTCTCCCTAACCATCTCTCTCCCTCAAAGAGGTTGACACCACCATCACCACCTTAGACTGAGCCCAAGCTCGATTCTCCCCCTCCTCAGTGCCATCTTTCTCTTGAAATGTGCATGCTCCGGCTATGTATCCCACTCCGACAACGCCACTTCCCCTTATTACTGCATGCAGCCGGGCCAGGTTGAGCCCACCTCAACCAATTCTTTGCTGGTCCGCGTCCTCGGCCGATGCTTCACCAATTAGCTGCTTCCCTGGGGCTGAGCCTACCTTATCTCGGCAGATGGTGGCTCGTGCAAACTCGACTACCATCGATATCTCTTTTCTCTGATCATCTTTGCTCTTCTTGAGGCCGGTGACGATTTTCAGACCCTTCAAGGCAATGGATGAAGTCCTCGGCCTTGTCTTCAACCTCCTCGCATCATCGGATTGACTTCCGAGCGAAGCCGCGCGGTAATGATCACAACCCTCCTCTCGTTTATTGTTCGATATCGCTTGTCAAGCTTCGTTCAATTGTTGTAAGTTGTCATAGTGTCACCGAAAACTCTCCAAAGCGTAAGCAAGTGGCTTATCCTTGTTGGATCTAGCCAGGGAGTGCCCAAGGGTGATTGAAACCCATTGCGGATAGGCCTAGATGCCCGATTGCGACGCGACTGTACCAAAAGGGACTGCGCATCACGTGGGCTGCAACCAAAGTGGCCGAGTCCTTCACCGCTGAGTGCGCGAATGCTAAACATGTTTGGTCTCATTGGTCGAGCCACAAGGGCTAAATCGCACGATCAAGGGTTCGTTTGACAGGTGTAGTCTCGTGGTTCGTATAGGACGTCTTTGACAACGAGATCCGAATGCTTGTTACTGTCCGGAAGTGGTGGAATGTGTGCAATGTGTTCACCGCTGGTTCTGACACTAAAATACGTGTTTTTTTGGAACCTGTTTGAGGCCAAATTCGTAGCCAAGACTCCCTTCTATGTAGCACCTTACGTATCGCTGCCTTGACACTAAAAATGATACATTTCAAGGCAATAGTGCCTAAAGTGACATTCGAAGCATCGTGTGAGGTTTGGCAATTGACACTCCAAAAGACCAATAGCTTGTTGTCTTGCGACCTATTTGTGTCGTAACTAGTTATGAGGTGCTGTTAGGTGTCTTAAGCACTTAGGAGTGTTTGGTTCGTCGGAAAAGCATGGCAAGAAGTTTTTTGAGAAAAAAAGTTTTCCATGGAAAACCTATTTTCAATATTTCGTCTGTTTGTTTCAAGGAAAACTAGTTCTTTTAGAAATTTGTTTTCCAAATTTCATGGCAAATTTATGTTTTGTTTTTCGGATTTTGTTTAGAAAAACAAAAATGCTAGTTTTCCATAAAATTTGGATAGAAGCTTTCCAAAAAGCTAGTTTTCCTCCGAACCAAACAGACGAAAAACTAAAAAAGAGGTTTTTCGATAAACATTTTTTTCGAAAAACCTTTATCCATATTTTTCCGACGAACCAAACAGCCCCTTTTATTGTTGTGGCGTGTGGTTGGGGTTGTGCACGGCAAGTGTAGTCACTTCCGACACCGAAATGGTGCCCAAAACCCATAATCAAAGCTTTGTGGCCGAGCCGAGTTGATGGAAACTTGCGACCATGCTTGTTCCCTTCCGAGGGTTCTCTGTGAGTGAGTTGCATATGGATTTAGCCTTCTGAGCTGGACATGAAATGTGTAGCTATCCCGAGACTGAAAGGTGTAGTCTCAGGACCCTTTGAAGACGAACTTAGTTATCGTGATGCATCGTCAGTGCACTTTAGTTCTAGAACTTGTGGGGTGGGTTCTGGCGTCTTTGCAAGTCAAAATCAATAGCTAGTGAGTGTGGATCCCAACATCTGATGCAGCAAATAAACTTTTTATTTTTGAATGCAATTTTCTTTTATTCTGTAATTTCGTGTTTAATTCAGGTTTAAATCGTTTAGTTTTAGTTGGTTCACATAACCCAAACCCCCTTTCTCCGATTAACATAGAAACAAACCCAAAAAGATCCTTCGGCTTTTCCAAAATTGTCTCATCTTCTATGCGTGGCCCTTGGGGGACCGTGTTGTGTTGAAGTCGAAAGGACAATCATTTATTATAGGATAGACTCTTAACATTTTGAATACTTGATTCGTAATGCTTTGAAAAGCAGATTTGATGAATAGAAATTTCTTCTCTTATTCTTTATCCTTGTCGTGGTGTTTTTCTTCTCGATGTGATCATTGATGCTACTTTTTTGCGCCAAAATCGTCTTCTTTCTCAACTCATCATTGCTTCTTCCTTTTGGGAAGATTGGCCTTTGCTCTGCTCCTACCCTTCCTCTTCTTACGGATCCCTGCCTTCTTTCCTGTTGTCGAAGTTTTACCCGTGACGTACTGTCCTTCTCGTTGATCGTGAATCCCCCGCAATCGTGTGATCAATGTACTTCTTGAATCTTATCTATTCTCTCATCTTCTGATATCTCATTATTCCTTTCAATCAAGTCTTCCACCATTACAAACTATTTTTGCCAAAGCAATAAAATCTAAAAGCATTTAGTCTGATAAAACCAAATTTACCTTTTTGAAACTATTATATGTATTTTCAATTGGTTATTATTATCTCATATATTGAAGATTTGTCACTATCTTAGTATTGCTTCAATTTGATTTTAATTTTTCGTCTTGCTAAAATTTTTTTGCTTCCCTGCTTTAATTTTAGTAAAGTTCGCTGGAATCAATAAATTGAAAATTCGAATTTGAAAATTCAAGAAATACCTTTAAACGAAAACAAAGTTGAAATTCAAATTCGACAACCACTTGATTTGCATCAGCACCAAAAATGGTGCGATTCGGAGTCCATTACAATGTAGTTTAGTAATTGTATTCTCTGCAGTAGAGTACTTGGTGTGCAACTGTCCCTATGCCTAAGGTGGTATTTTTCCAGATAGCAAAGAGGTTGGGATAATATACTCTGAGTTGGTACTTGATCAGTTTAGTTTCTAAAGTCGGTTTATGGAACCTATGATCCAATAGCTCTATAGCACACTGTAGTGAGAATTTATCATGTTGTTTGATATCATAAACACATAGGGGCTGGTTATACATCTCGTTTAGGCCCAAGTGACATCTAGAGGTTCGTGTTGTGGACTTCGGATGAGTCAAGGACTTGTTTTCACATGTTATAGGTGGTTGCTTCGATCCGGATGTCAATATAGTTGTTCCTTATTCAGTTATCCCTTTTAAACCTTGGTATATATGCATAACCACTAAGTAGATTTGTTGCATCTGTTCATTATCTCAGATTGAGCTGATAGCATGATTACTTGTTCACTACTCATGTTGAACATTATAATCATTGAGGTGATATCATGCTTACTGTTTATTACAACCCTACCTCTTGTGATGACTATATACTTGTGGAGACCATATCATGTTAAGCTATTGATTATCTACTCACTTATCACACTAGTCATCATACTTGTTGAGATTATGTCATGTTCATGGAGATTACATCCATTAGACCACATGCTAGCCGCTTGAAGCTTTTCATGGAAAATGATAATTTCACTCCCAGAACAAGAATCTACCACTTAGCGATTAAAAGAATAGTCACGCACTAGGGTTGAGATGATCGTTTTGCAGGGAAAAATTAATTAGCAGGCTATAATATGAATGGAAATGCTGAACAGGGCATAGACAAAGCTGGCAGAGGTTGGAATAAACTTGTTCAATCTGCCATAATATAGCTAGACAACCAAATAAAGATCACATCATAGAAAATAACAAGGTTTTAAGTGCTCGTCGGCACGGGCCGTATCCACCGTCTTAAATCTTAGTGCCAACAAGATACGGCACGATACTGAGACCTGTGCGATGGCACGACTCAAAACCCTCTATTCTTTAAATTAGTAAGTAATTTCCTCAATAAAGTTCAAAAGATGTGATAAAAAGACATAATAAATAGTTAGAATATTTTATTGCTAAAGAAAATAAATATTTCATGCTATTATGTGTCGGCACACAAGAATTTTTTTGGCCGGCACAAATCGGCTCGGCACGGCTCGACATGCACCGTGCCGCAAGGATTTAAGTGCCGTGGCACGGGGTCATGTCGGAAACTTGCCGGCACGGTACGGCACGGTGCGTGCCGATGCGTGCCGGTCAAAAAAATTCTTGTGTGCCGACACATAATAGCATGAAATATTTATTTTCTTTAGCAACAAAATATTATAACTATTTATTATGTCTTTTAATCACATCTTTTGAACTTTATTGAGGAAATTACTTACTAATTTAAAGAATAGAGGGTTTTGAGCTATGCTATCGGTACGGGGTCTATATCGTGCCGATATCTTGTTGGCATGGTACGACACGGTGGATTCGGCCCGTGCCGATGAGCACTTAAAACCTTACCGTGCCATACCGTGCCGGCAAGTTTCCGACACGACTCCGTGCCACGGCACTTAAATCCTTGGAAAATAATGAATCTCCACAACTCAGGATGATGTAGAGGGCCTATGCACCACTATATAGGGCCAGTAAAGATAATAGCAGCGATAAACTAGATTGGTGATGTAATGTGGAGGAAAAATCCCTAGTAATTAGTAATAGCAGTATAAGAAGTAATAGTAGTATCAAGCTAAGTATCTGACTTGATCTGATAGAGACAAAACAAATAGCATGTGACGCCCCGATTTCGCAGGGGGTCACCTATCCTAGGACTACTCCTGTCCCAGCACGTTTAACTCTCTTAACCTCTTAAGCCTAACAACCATCCAAAATGCTTAAGCCATGTTAAAAATTTTAGCCCTACTATATCTTATATTTAGGACTACAGAGTATCACATTCTCCACTAAGCTTGACGTCTTCGTCAGGCTCAAATTCATAAATACCAGGCGATGTAAGACTCGTCTCGCTAGCCTAAACCGATCTTGTGGTGGTGCGCTCCACCCCACGTGATCCAACGACATGAGAGCCTTGCTCTCCCCACTATACAATCCGGCCGGTAATTAACTCTGATACCAAACTGTGACGCCCCAACTTTTCAGAGGGCCACCCATCCTAAGACTACTGCCGTCCTAGCACGCTTAATTCTCTTAACCTCTTGAGCTTAACCACCATCCAAAATGTTTAAACCAGGTTAAGAGTTTTATCCCTATTATATCTTATATATAGGACTATCTGGGGTCTCACATAGCATATCCAAATTCAACACCTTGACTCAAGTAAGCAGGTTTCGGAGTGATTACTAAAAACTGTATTATAGCTCCAAAATTCAAACTGATATAGGTACTTAACGAAATGAGGCGAGGTCGGGCCTTCGAAAAGGAGCAAGCAAGTGACGTGCAAGTGACATGATGGTCATTTATAGTTGCATCAAGCTAAGTATCTGACTTGATCTGATAGAGACAAAACACAGTTGATCCAGATTAAACACCTTGATTTAGACAACAAAGCAGCTCAAGCAAGCAAGTTTCAGAGTGACTAATTAAAACTATAGTACTAGCTCCAAATTTCAAGGTGAGATAGCTACTTAATGAAATGAGAGGTGGGCTTTCGAAAAGGAGCAAGCAAGCAACGTGCAAGTGACAACATGATCATTTGCAGTAAGTATATAAATAGTGTTGACAAGCTATAGATCTTCTAAACGAGCAGAACAGAAGATACTTAGTGGAACAACAAGGCCCAAAAATTTCGCAGGTTATGGTTTTATTAATGAAGTTCCTTATCAAGTCACCAATTCACAATCGTGAATCATCTAACAGAATACTTGGATTTAATAAAAAGAGAAAAAAACAACAGCGCATATATTTGAAAAGGTATTAACAATCTAATGAAATCTACCACTAACAGATATGGCATTGATGCGTACCATAAGGCCACCAAGAACTCCATCAACAAGAATTCTGTTCCAAGAATCGAAGTATGTGTGGACAGAAAATTTCGCCTTCGCTGCAAGTCCCAAAGAAGCTACAACCATTATCAAGAAATAGAAGACAAAACCCGTCAAGCCAGTGAACCCCCATATTCCAGCAACAACTCCACCTATGATAGACAAGAAGGTACGGCTGCAAAAAAAAAAGTTTGGCCGTTAGTTATTTACTAGACGGCGTACTACATATGGCGGCATGCCGCATGCCTAGCTAAAACAGTCCAATATTGTTATGATCTAGACTACATTAATTTTTAATCACATTTAGCTAGGACATAAGCAGCTAAGGACCGATGCATCATTGACTTATAGAAGATACGGCATTAATATTAGGGTCTGCTTTGAATGCATGAACATCTTGTTCAGCACATCTCTTTTGTTAAATGTGGAGCATGCAGTAAGTGATAGATGAGGAGCATGATTAGATGTTAATGACGGCATACCATATTCGACATACAATATTCTCTAAATAACATAAATCACCTTCCAGGTGGAATTTATTATCTTGACAAATTATGACTACTTGGACCTTGCAAGATTTGCATCAAAAGAAAATGCTCATAGCGCACAAGTTATCACTGAATAACATAACCCAACATCCAACCAGGCTTTGATTGTCTTAACGATAGTTCTAGATTAAGGCCCTAAGGTCTTGCCTCACCAAACATGTTGCCTAAGGACGCCAATTGCCAAGTCATAGTGAACAAGAAAAGTAACAACTAGTGTCCTCTAACAGCTAGCAAACTGAACGAGCTCTTAGCTTTACTAAAAATGGCACTTTCTCGTGCTATCAAGTATTCGCCTCCATGAACCCTTTGAGAGCAAGAGGTTGTGTTGAGCAAGGCTTCTATAACTACTAGCAAGACTAAAAATTAGACGAAAATTTTCTTCTCGACAGGTAAGGGTGGGTTGATATGTCTGCTCATAAGACAAAAGAGTGCGCAGTCAATGGAGTGATTCCACAAACGTTCTTCGAATTCACGAAACATAACATCACAGCCAACTAACAAAGACCTAGCATCAACAATTACGTTCACAAAGCTCTCTTTGGATCTTTATCTAGAGTTGGTTCTTGAATCTAGATCTACTCATCCAATCTTTGCGATCATAAGAACATCCAAAGATCCACCAAAAGCATCAACAATCAATCAATCAACCAATCAAAGCACCAAATCGAACAATCAAAGGACATAGTAGAATTAAATGAACTCAGGGGTCAAGTGGGGGCGAAACCTGTAGTAGATGGATTTCATGTTGCTCTGCAGATTCTCGGCGTTAAAGATGGGCAGATCATCGGAATCGTCGGCCGATTTCCTGTCAGAAGATCTCGAGTCATCGTTCGCCGCCATCGCCGCCGGTCGCCTTTTGCCCTAAATGAGAGATCGTGTGATAGGAAGATCTGAGAAAAGAAAAGGGAGCGGGGGACGGCCGGCTGCGGCGCCTCACCTGGTCGATGTTAGTCGGCCTTGGGAATTAGGAGATCGGGAAGTCGGGCCGCCGCCAAGAGGTTCTAGTATCAGGCTGCGACGAAGAGAAATTTTTAAAACTTTACACTGCTGATCTCTGAACACGAGCCGAGCCGGCTACCCATAACTCGGCCCGCACCAACTCCGCCGCTCTCTTTCGCCAATTTTTTATTGAGTTAATTAATTATACAATTGGTTTCCAACCTATTGAGTTAATTGATTCCGATTGATTCATTTTCTTGTCCATCAAAATCCGCAATTGATATGCCTGTGTAGTTGTAACTAATTACCTCACCTCTTTTGGTCTCTGCAACTTTAATAGTTAGTAAGTATAATTTTTTCAAGCAACTTTCTAATTTTCTCACAAATTGGTCAATATTATATTCCTGCAAAAATAAATGTCAAATAATTAGTAAATTTATTAAATTGTTTTTTGTTTTATTATAATACATGTGGTACCTTTAATTGGCGAAGTTCATTAACGTTGCAATTCAATAGTTTCCCCACTTCCTTATGAAACAGTGATACCCAAAGCTCGCCAGTATCATCGAAACTTTTAGACGAAACATAAACCTGTAAAAACTTAACAAGTACTTAGATTTTTATTTAACTTTAACATATAAGAAAATAATATTGCTAATATTACCTATATTCAACATCAGTTTCGAAATTGGGACAGAATTTGCATTGCTGAACACCATTAATTTCTGTAATTTTCTTGTGGCATCCCTTACAAGCCATGTACCAGGGATCTTGCTTTTTGTTTAACTCCACCACTTGTATTTTTAACTCTCATAACTGGAAATAATATATAATCAAAATTAAATTTTTTTGGTATAAAAGAAAAGTATCACTCACTTAATTTAAATGCATGTAATATTCAGGATACCTACCTCAAAAAGTCTTTTTCTTCTCTTTGGATATCTCCTTCTAAAAGTCTTTATTCTCTCTATATTCAAGTCTAATTGATTCTACTGCTTATGGTGACAATACACTCTTATATATAGAAAAACATAGAGAAATTTTTAAAAGATTTATAAATATTTAATATTTATTACTATTATTGTATTAATTAAAAATACACACATCTCTATTAAAACTATTCGTTTTTAGGAGAAAACTTTTGTTTTTTGGTATAATTAACATAGATAAATTTAAAAATTATTTATAAATATTTACTGATATTTAATATTTATTACTTTTATTACATTAATTCAAAATGCACACTCTTCTATTAAAACTATTCGTTTTTAGGAGCAAGCTTTTCATTTTTTGGTGTAATTATTTCATTAATTCAAAAGGCACACTCAGCTATATATTAAACATATTTGACAAACTTCTAATATTTTTTATTGCATCAAATCAGAAAATTTAATAATATTTATTATTTATTACTATTATTGCATTAATTAAAAATACACACTTCTCTATTAAAACTATTCGTTTTTAGGAGAAAACTTTTCATTTTTTGGTATAATTAACATAGATAAATTTAAAAATTATTAATAAATATTTACTGATATTTAATATTTATTACTTCTATTACATTAATTCAAAATGCACACTCTTCTATTAAAACTATTCGTTTTTAGGAGCAAGCTTTTCGTTTTTTGGTGTAATGATTGCATTAATTCAAAAGGCACACTCAGCTATTAAACATATTTGACAAAATTCTAATATTTTTTATTGCATCAAATCAGAAAATTTCTATAAATATTAAGTTTAAATGCAAACTATTTTAAATAATTTTGATAAATTGTTTAATATATGGAGATATATGTCTATTTTTAGAGGATATAAGTGAAAAAATTTTTCAAATTTTAATTTGTTTATCTCAATTTTTCCTAATTAATGTCCGACATAATGGTATATGCAATACAAATCACCTCAGTGCAATTTTTGTAATATTTATGAAATACAAGATGAACCAAATTAGAGCCATAAACCGAGTAGAACCAAACCGAAATAATAATAATTAATATATTTAATTATTTGATTATTATTTATAAACCAATACGTAATATTTTAATTCAAGACTAATATATAAAATTTTAGTTTGTTCCATTATATTTGTTTTTCCTAATTTTTTTATACTTTTAGAATCGAACTAAAACTAATTCGATCTAATTATATTTATATATATATATATATATTCTTTTTGTCACGCCCGGTCATTTTAGAGTATAAAAACAATAAATTTTTTTTTTTTTTTTTTTAAACCACCCCGACCCGGACGTACGTACCACTGCCACAATATAGAGAGACCACTGTACACACGGACGAGTCTCCCCGTATTTGCACGCACTGATAAATAAAGCCAAAAAACCACAACCAAGTGTACAGATATTTATTCCAACCAACATACACATATTCACACCATTCACTACAGGTTCATTCATATTTACTCATTCATAAAACCACATCTATCATTTGAAATGTTTCCTACTCGGAAACTGATTTTTAAATGCTAAGTTATAAAATTCACGAGAAATCCTTTAAAAACTGTTTTCCACCAGGAAATCCTTTTCTTTCTTTAAAACGCTACCACGAGGGGTAGAAAACCACTTTATATTATAATTCCCAAAAACCATTATTATATTCCAAAATCAAACGATATTTATAATTCCAAAAACGGTATTAGAGAAGTGAACCATATACAAAGCTAATTACTTAATCAAATAAAGTAAGTTGTAAGGTAAACAAACCACGGGTCGGGAGCTAGTACACGTGCTAGGTACGCTCCTCTCTGTCGTCCCACTAAACACGATGAAACACACGAAAAAGAAGGCGAGGGGTGAGAACATATAAACATGTCTCCCCCTCCCAGTGGATACCTCGCGGAGATAGACACAAGAGGAGATAATAGTAGTACAGTAGCTATGATAAACAAATAAACGGGAGAGATATACAGATATGAAACAACAGCTACTGTAAGTATGCGTCAACAGGTATAGAAGCTCAAAAATACCCAATCTGAACCAATGCTCTCTTGGTCTGTATCACAGACCTCATGCAGAAGCCCTCTTGGTCAGTAGTACCGCAGACCTCAAGCCAATGCCCCCACTAATCTACCATGCATCCAACCCCAGCATAAAGCTCCCGGGCTCACGGGTTGAACCTCTGCAACCACTTTTCCGGAAAAGAACACCCCACTTGCGGTGGATCAGACCGCTGGTGTTCGTGACGTGCGACGAGTATCGGGCGATTAATGTAATTATGCTCAAAGATCTTTCATCGGCAACCAGCAGACAATCCTGCCCCCCAGGGCCCATCGACCACGTGGGTCGTCAAGTAACCAGAAAAACCAACCAGGTATGTGACTGACCAAATAGGTCCCAAGTATGCAAAGTAACTGACCAACCAGGTCCTGAGTAGAGAAAGAAACTGACCAACCAAGTCTTGAGTAGAGAAAGAAACTGACCAACCAGGTCAACTAGGATGGAACAACTCAACATCCTCTCAACTGTATGCAAGTACTACTGAAGGAAACACAAGAACTGACCACTCAGGTCAACTAGGATGGAACAACTCAACATCCTCTCAACTGTATGCAAGTACTACTGAAGTAAACTGACCGAACAGGTCACAGATGTCATAGGCTGACAAGAAGTAATCTACTCTACTCCTACACATGATACTAAACATGAAAATACTGAGTAGAGTAATACTGTAACAAACAGGTGCAAGATATATCTAGGATAAACGATATAAACAGTAAGGGTGGACGTCGGATCGAAGTACCCACCTGTACAAACACGGCGTCTGACTCTCGTCTGAGGAAGAAGTATCGACCGGACCTAAGGAGATCCACCAGGTTAGTGTCTAACCCACTAACACAAAACACTAATAGCACAACTCTACCAACAACCCGCGGGAGTTGATTTCTCGAAATCGATCACCGTAACTCGCCGGAAGTCCCGAAAATCGCGCCGGGACTCCGCCGGGACCCACAAACTGTCCCGAAACTCACCAACTCGTTTCACGAGTCACCCGCTGCCACAAAACACTCCAATTTGGATATTTTGGCAGCAAACACAAGTTAACACTACTATACAATTATCGTCGGATAATTGGTTGTCTACTTCGACACCGGAACCCACCGTCGCTCACCCGTCATTTTCGAACCATCGAAATGACGCGAGTGTCCAGCCAACAAGGCTCAGCGACCACACAATAGTTCCCAAAGTACCATCGAAATAATTCCGAACCAAACCCGCGTTCCGTCGGCGGATTTCGCCGAGAAACGCGCCGGAAATCACTTTTCGGACTCTACGAGGGCTTGGGACCTTGGACAATCAGTCCAAAGGTTACCCACAACTCACACTTGCTGTCCACAGCAGCCACGATAAAAACAATTGCATAAAAGCCCTCCCGACTATCCGAAATCGCATTATTTCACATGATTTCGGGGCTTTTATGGCCCGACTACGCAAACCGGAGGTCAATCAGACCAACCGAGACACTTGCTGATAGGTTTCGACGTGCTGGATATCGTGATCACCTTTCGGAGCAATTCTGGACACTGTGGAGAACGCGGGAGCGACCCGAAGTTCAGCGAACTACGCGCACTGCATGAAAAACATGCAACTTCTCACTAACCAGGAACTCGTTGACCCCAAATAGGGTGACCACTGTGATCGTCACTGACAGACGATCACCGTCCTCCCCTCCAGAGGCATCGAAACAGCCTCGGGTCTCCCGAACAGCGTGCGTAAGCGAAACAAAGACCAAAAACGCTCAAATATGGCCGACATCGCCAAATCAGCGAAACGGAGCTTCTCCGACCGAAAATAAGGTGAGCACGATGATCAGTGATCTATCACGATCATTGTGCTCCCTTCGGTAAAGATCGGGGAGACCCCGGTTGCTCGGAATAGCAAACCATCTTATTTAAGCCCTAATTTGGACCTTGGCCCGAGCAAGCTAGCTCCGGCCGGTCACCGGCGGCACGGCGACGCGCCAGGGTTTCAGAGGAGGGTAAGGGGATAAGGAGGAGCATGATGCTCACCTTTGTTTGCGGCGAGGAGTGGCGGCGGCCGCGATGGAGCGATGCCCTAGCTGCACCACTCGAGGAGAGCTCGGCTCGGGTTCGTCCAGCAGGGCACCGCGGCGGGGACGCCGGCGATCGGGTGCGGCGGCTAGGGTAGGCCGGCGCTCACTCATGGCGTCGGGGAGGTGGCCGCGGTGGCGCTGGAGCACCTCGAGCCGCATGGGCTCGGCTCGGGTACGAGCGGCGGCGGCCACGGCGATGGCTAGGGAGCCGGGCGGCGACGGTGAACGGTAGGTCACCTGGGACCCACGAGGCGGCGTGGCGGTCGGGAGCAGTGGCGGCGCGCGCGAGCCGCCGAGGCTCGGGCCGGGCGCAGTCGGCGGCGGCGCCGCGCTCGGGAGGCGGCGGCGACGGCGGAGACCTCGCTGGCCGGACGCGGAGGTGCCGGCGGTCACGGGGGGAGGTCTCCGTCGGGTTCCTAGGCGGCGGTGGCTCTCGCAGGCAGAGATCGTCCAAGCTCGGCCTAGGCTGCCATCAATGGCCGCGGATGACTCCGGCGGCGCTGGCGGCTTACGGGGACGGTGGGGTCCGGCTAGATCCACGCCCGGTGGTAGGTCTCGGCCACAGGAAAGGAGTACCAAGGGTGTTGATCACCATGGCGATCTACGGCAGCGATGGGGGAGGTGGCTAGGTGGAGGAGTTGGTGGAGGAGAGGGAGGAGAATGTAACGACCCAGCCCACTAGCAATAATAACTCGTTGGGCCCAACTATCGGCCCAAAATGCTTAAGCCCAGTTATTATTACTAGTGTCTAAGTCTATTATAAACCCAATGACAATCCCTTTCCCATCCGATGTGGGACTATTGGGGTGTCACAGACTCCCCCCGTTAAGGCCCTGACGTCCTCGTCAGTCCAATCACACACACAGCCCAAGATCACTGTGCTATGTGAGACTCGTCTCGCTAGCCCGTCATCCGCACTCGCTCGAGACTCGCCGCACATGTCCAGTTGGTGAACCGGCTCTGTTACCAAAGGTAACGACCCAGCCCACTAGCAATAATAACTCGTTGGGCCCAACCATCGGCCCAAAATGCTTAAGCCCAGTTATTATTACTAGTGTCTAAGTCTATTATAAACCCAATGACAATCCCTTTCCCATCCGATGTGGGACTATTGGGGTGTCACAAAGATGCTTTTCCGGCGGCCGGCGGCGCTCCCTGGTAGCCGGGGCGCGCGCGATGAGATCAGGGGAAGAGGAGGAGGCGGCTAGGGTTAGGTTTAGGGAAGAGGGAGGCCAAGGGATTAGGTTTCCTTGAAGAAACCCTAATGCATCAATTATACATAGGTGTATTTTTGCGGAAAAGACCCTCTAAACAGAAAATTTCATTCTGAGTCCCTCACAGCACGCGTATTTTGCGCGTTAGCACCCACATGTGCGATTTCATTCGATTCGGCACATAAAATATTGGGACTTTTGCGAAATTACCGGTTTGTCCACAACGACCTCGTCTCGATCAACGTGCAGTTCCGGTCGATCCGTCCGTCCGATTTGTGAACGGATCGCACCA
This sequence comes from Aechmea fasciata, assembly GCA_025177825.1. Classification (NCBI taxonomy): domain Eukaryota; kingdom Viridiplantae; phylum Streptophyta; class Magnoliopsida; order Poales; family Bromeliaceae; genus Aechmea; species Aechmea fasciata. The sequence continues at coordinate 2,322,776 of CM045928.1, read as the reverse complement.
GTACGATCGGAACGTCAAAGACATCAAATGCACGATTTTGGTTTGCCTCGATCGGTCACGGATTCACAAAGAAATCCGTCCGCTCTCCGATCATCCGATTTGCCAATATCGAACCCTTTGCGATCATCTTGCAATTTCCGGCGATCCGTTCGACGGATTTACAAACGGCTCGCGCCATCGCGTTCAAAGACGTCGGGGCATCGAAACTTCCATTTTGTTTCTTTATGTTTGTTCGCCGAGTTGCGACGAAGCCTTTCTTCTCTCCAATAATCCATATATTATACATATACCGACGTGTGAACCCGTGAAATCGTGATTTCGCCTCGTATCGACTTCCTACCTCTAGTAGAGACCTCAAACATCCTCTACCTAACTCTAGGTCATATGCACGGAGTTCGAGGAGTTCCACAATGCAAGAATAGCAAAGTGCGAAAACCCTCATTTCGATAAAACTCCTTTTTCTCGAAATCCGTTCATCGGATCAAGAATCCGTCAGTGCCATTGGTTCCAGAATAGCTGAACCGGTCGAAACGACCTATTGGACTGCTATGATCAGAGTCCGATACGTACCAGAAGCCAATTCTCCTCCGCGGCTTCACCGAAAAACTGAAGTTACTATGCACTTAAGTCAAACTTCATAATCGTTTATCTTCTCCGTTTTAGCTCATTTTCTCCTGAAACTTGATGAGTGCTTATGTAATTAAATTACACACATAAATATCGTCAACAGAGAGTCAAATGGCACAGTTAAAATTTCAGTCTTTACACTTTTAGAATCAAACCAAAACTAATCATATATAAAACTAAATCAAACAACTGATTTCGATCTAATTATATCATATAATGCTCATTCCGACATTAGGGTTTGATTCAGAAGTAGATAACACTACGATGATACGATATTAGATTAGAGTAACGATACGTGAAGAAATCTGATTGGATGAGGGGTAAAGCCATATGAAGGGGTACGTCCAAATAATGAGTACACATGAAGGTTGTATTTTGGTTCTTGAACAAATGTTAAATTTGATTAAATCAATCACAACTTAATTTTAAAATTTATGTTAATTGCACAAAATTTAGTAAAGAATCGAACTAAAACTAATTATATATAAAACTAAATCAAACAACTGATTTCGATCTAATTATACCGTATAATGCTCATCCCGACATTAGGGTTTGATTCAGAAGTAGATAACACTACGATGATACGATATTAGATTAGAGTAATTAATATATTTAATTATTTGATTATTATTTATAAATCAATACGTAATATTTTAATTTAAGACTAATATATAAAATTTTAGTGTGTTCCATTATATTTGTTTTTCCTAATTTTTTTTTACTTTTAGAATCGAACCAAAACTAATTCGGTCTAATTATACATATTTTTTTACTTTTAGAATCGACCTTTAAATATGTTAAATTTGATTCAATCAACTACACTTTAATTTTAAAATTTATGTTAATTGCACGAAATTTAGTAATTAAATATGTAAAAAATAAGTGACTCAACTATAATTTATCGCACTGTTAAATTATTAAAGTAAAAATTATTAAGAAAAAACTATTGCCTACGTTCCCATACATTTGTATAATTATATATTTTAAAATTTTCAACTATTTTATTCCATCACATTATTCAATCTACTACTAATAATATTTTTAAAATTGAGTTTCCACACATTTGTATAATTATATATTTTAAAATTAAGAAGATTCGAATCAAACATATTTTAAAATTAAGAAGATTCGAATCAAACATAAAGGGGGAGGGAATTTTAAATTTATTATTCAATCAGTCAAAATCTAATTTCACTATCCAACCTTTAAATATGTTAGATTTGATTCAATCAACCACGCTTTAATTTTAAAATTTATGTTACTTGCAGAAAATTTAATAATTAAATGTGTAAAAGATAAATGATACAACTATAATTTCTCCAATTTTGTTTATAATTATCAATATGCCCTTGGTAGGACTGGTGAGGAAAACCTACCAAACATTTTTGTTTATAGTTTAATATAGGATAGGATAGAATAGGATAGGATGTTTATAGTTTAATATAGGATAGGATATCTTAAGTTTTTATATCTATCCAATATCACTAAAAGGTGAACCCTTAACCCCTTTTTTGCTTTCTTCGTGATTTCGGCTCTCACTCTTAACCCCTTCAACGTTCCCTCCGCATTTTCGGGTCCAGCTGTTTACAGCAAAGAAAAAGAAAATGGGAAACGAAGAGGGAGGATTGCCCCTCTTCTCCGCAAGATCCCGACAATCCTGCCCGTACCGTACACCGATCCCAGAGATCCCGCACCCGTCGCCATCGCATCCCGCAAATCCCGCGCCCCAACTCACTGGCAGATCCGAAGATCCCGCGCATGTCCCGTCGCCCCAAATCTCTCCGCGTACCATCTCGCCACCCCACGCAATTCGCTGTACGTAGATCCCGAGGATCCGGCCGCGGATCGTGCGTCAAATCGCCGGCAAGAAGCCCGGGATTTGGTGCCATAGAGGCCTATCGGGGAGAGCGGAGCACACAGCGGGGAGGGAGAAACCAAGACACACACACAACTCATCCACACACACTGTGAGCATGTAATGACCTGAACTAGTCGCTGACCGAGGTTGCATGTGCAAGGAGTTCTGCCGAATTGTCTGCAGCGAGGCAAGCGTACCATGCTCAGTTCAAGCGGTCGATCGAAGAGGGCGGCGCACACCACCGGCGACATGCGGAAGGTAATGGAATAGCTTTGTTCTCAATGCATGATTCAATTTGATGTTCTGGTGAAGAAATTATGTAGTTCGGAATATAATTAACGTTTGGTGAGAGATCTGATGATTCCTTTTGGTTAATTGTGTGATATGTGCGCTGATTTTGTGATTGTAGTGAGTAAAACGCCAATTTAGTTTGGTATGTGAAAGAGATTGAATGTGCTCTTTGATCTCTCAGTATTGCAGCATTTGGAGTATGATTAATGTTGTTTGGTTGTGACCCTGTTGTTTTTATGTGTTAAAATTCATTATTTGACACTCTTTAGCATGCTAAAGTTTCAAATTTGGTCCTTTAATTGAGAATTTTATCAAAACCACGCATTTTTGTAGGTGGATCTCTAGATTTGACAGCAAGAAATTCTAATAATGCTGCGAACTGAAGAAGGTTGAGAATTGGAGCCATATTTTTTCAATCACTTTCTGTCCCCAGTAGTAGAAGTTTACATAAATATCCATCCCGGCTACCTATAAAACCATATTGACCCTCAGAAAGTTGTTAAATTATTAAACTTTCTTTGAAATATTGATAGTTGCCGTAATTGTTTGGTGTTAAAGATCTATCTATATTTGACTTATGCTCATTAGTAGTTGTTCATACAAACTTACTCCAACATTTCATAATAGTATACCCATTTTATGATATTTGACGGCTTGAACGAAAAAATTGAGCTTGCTTGTACACTCAAAGAAACATGACAAACAAAATAGTGAAGCTTGCTGTGTCAAAGTTGTGCTGATTCCTCAGCATAGGTAACTCTGAAGAAAATTGTATTTTTAGGTAGGTTATAGTGTTGGAGCCTTGATGGTAATAAAGATAAGGCACAAGTTTGAGTGAATGTCACTGTGGTGTTATGCTGATAACCATTTGATCAATTTACAGGCGTATTGTAAAGAAATTAACAGCAGGAAATCATTAATACTTACAGTAACAATCAGATATGTTGAATACAAATGACCAGATAGGCAGATTAGATTTAGAAGTTTATACCGATGTAGTTTAGTTCAAGTTGTTGGTTCAGACTATGAAAATTTGAAGCATATGCTTACTAGCTAATTTCCCTGTACTTTTCCATTTTCCCAACCCTTTCCACTATTAGGACAATTATGATTTATCTTAGTTTATTTAATGTCCTTTCATGCATCACTAGTGTAGGTACCGCATGATAGTTACTGCTAAAGTAAAAAATTTATAAATAATAAAATATTAATATAACTAAATAAAATATTAGTATGTTAAAAAGAGTATAATATAGACAATTATATAGCAATCGATGTCCGCAATACAATTATTGTCACGCCCCGAGACCGATCCATTTGGCCGGTTCGAGCGCGTCAACAGACGCCGAACGGACAGAGCTTCCCCTGTCCGCCCAAGGCTCAACAAGTACAGATAGAGTATAATTTTACACGTGCGGAAGCATACACAAAAGGCTTACACGAGGGTAAGCAACATAGCCAAAATGAAAGTAACTAATGTAAACATACAAGTACTATGATTAATTGCAATCACATACATGCATAATTCTTACAACTTTAAAGTCTTTACATACTAAGCATCATTTCTTTCTTACATCATATTTTCCTCAAAATGAAAGTTGATTACATTAAAGTTAAGCAACTATAATCATCAAATACAAAAGATGATATATATAAAAAGAGAGTGCAACTACCAAAAGAAAATACTCGGGCGGTCTCTATCTAGGGCGCGACGCCCTTACCGCAATCATCGGCCGACTCACTCGGTCCCGGCTCTGTGGAAAAAGGGGTGTGAGAACTACAACAAAGTTCCCAGTGGGTTCGGCAACCAACCACGCCGACTTTCCCACTAGGTCTAATTCAAGCGTAATAGAAAGAAAGGTAAGATAATAACCAACTATCAAATGCAGCTAATACGCTTGAAAGTAAACAGTAAGATACTCAAAGTAGAACTCATGCAAGATCATAGTTCGATACCCAATCTCTTAGCTAGCCCGGGGGTTCGCCCTCAACACAACTCAACCAAACCAATTCCCTTTTGTCGGGGAGAGAAAACACTACGACCCGACGGGACCGTCCTCTGGGGAGAGAAAACACTACGACCCAGTGATGACACTCCGGAGCACATCGCCCGAGGGGGAGCTACCGCGCCTCGAGCAAGGACTAACATGGTGAGTACGATCAATCCTTAACTTTAAGGATTCCAATTCACAATCCATCCTTGACTTCAAGGAGACTTAGGTTCATATGACTCTTAACTCTAAGATTATTGTCATAATGTCAATCTCTCAATTGTACTAATGTCAAGTAATCTACTTGTTCATATTCTTGTTCTTAATGCCACACTGTTGTCTAAGTATTCTAGACTCGTCATTGCCACACTTGTTCTCTAGCACATGTCCGATGTCATAATAGTACACTAGGTTCACTAGGTTCTTTGTCATGCATACATAGGGTTCTTTGTTCTTTACCAATACAATCATTCTCATGCATTTGAACTCACAAAAGCAAGAAACTCACAATTAACCCTACTATGCATTATGCTCAATGTATATAGTATGCTCAAACATGACACTTAGACATAAAGAGAAGTTCGTTATCTTTGGAATGCACCACCCACCTCCAAATATTTTTGTGGGATCGCCCAACAAGTTTCACGATCAAACGAAGCCTATTTGAAAACCTGTTACGTTAAAAATGAGCCTAATCAGGTTATTTTACATAGTGGCTTCTATATCGGCTTTTCGTTAAATTAAACGGAGTTGTCCCACGCGTCGGGGACACTCCCAATTAGGTTTCTACAAGGTCAATTTGACCTTAGAACCTCTATAGTCAAAAGCCCCAAATTTGGGTGCTCTACCAAGCCCTACTTGAAACCCTAGGTTTTGATCTCCTAAACAAGCAAAAGAGAGCTTGTTGATCTTCTAGGAACTCATCTAAGACCATTTGAACTCTTCTCTTGGGCATGCATTTACACCCTAAGGTTCCACCATGAGAGCACATGAAGAAACTAGGGTTTTCATGTGTTCTATGTGCATAGGAGGCTTCTACACTTGTAGAAACTCCTAACCTCGAAAATCCATGGAGAAATCCCAAACCCTAGGTCTAGGTTTGCAAAGACTCACCTTTGCCCAAAGCTATCCCAAGGTCCACCTTGTAGGAGAGCTTCTAGAACCACCAAAGCCACCAAATCCACCTTCTCCAAGCTTCTCCTTCTTCTCCTCCAAGCTCTAGGGGAGGTTTTCTAGAGAGAGAAAGAGGGAAATGTGTGAGAGAGTGTGTTTGATAAAGTGGCTGTGAAGAGAGGGGTGTGTGTGAGCCTATAGTGTTGTAACAAGTACATTTAGGCCCACAAAACACTTTATTTGCGGGCCCAATCGGGCCCAACTGCACGTATGGAGGGCTTCAGACCGGTATGGGATCGGGCTTGTACCGGTATGGGCCATAAAATTTTCAAACCCGAGAGCTCTTCTCCTCTCGGTAAAGGTGGCTATACCGGTATAAATCCACTTTGTACCGGTACAGACACCAAAAATCTCAAACCCGAGAGCTGCTACCCTCTCGGTAAGAGTTGCTATACCGGTACAGCAACTTTGCTTGTACCGGTACAGGTTGCCCAGACTTGAGTTTTTCGCGTCGTTTCGACTCTACTTCGTGCCGAACAACGCCGAATCCTTTATAACTCTTTTAAACCCTCCTTTAACCCTTCCAAAACGCTTGGAAAGGTAATTGGAACTCGTCCAATTATTTCTTTCGCGTGCTTCAACCAATTTGGCTAAAGTTCGGTTCGTTACAATTATTATCTATATCATGTAAAGATATGGATTACAAAGTTGTGTTCCTTTTTCTCCCCCTTTTTGACAAACCATCCTTTGGGCAAAGAGAATTGGCCTACTGTTCCTGTGAATTAAACCAAATCTAAAAATACAGGTAATGGAAAACAATCTAATAATTGTAGGCAACTAAGCCCACTGCAGTCCCAAACTGATCATATGATGGCACACAATCTCAGCATCGTTAACTATTACAGAATACATCCAAAACAATTGAGACATATTCAAGAAAAAGAGAACAGATTATAAAAATAATAAATATACAATGTATATATATATATATATATATATATATATATATATATATATATATATATATATATATATATATATATATATATATATATATATATATATATATCAATACAATGTCTTTATATTGCATGATGATTTACAGAGACTGCGTGCATATGCAACAATATCTGTTAAGATATTACATGTAGTGTTATTTTCTCTTTTCCCCTAGTATGCTTTGTTTTGACTTATTATAATAGAGAGAGAGAGAGAGAGGCCCTTAGGAAGAGAAAGAGAGAGGAAAACTGCAGACGGTGCGTATTGGCTCCCAAAGTATACGTAGAAACTTAATTGATTTGCAATCAGGGAACAAAGCGAATCAATTAGGAGTCAAAATCCATTGCTTGGAATATGAACTTCATTGTTTACTTCTCAATTTCGCCGTCTTCTCAATTTCGCCGTCAGTCACATCTACTGGCAATCAGAATATACTAGTAGACGAATTTTCATATGGTTGTGAAACTCAATTGATAGCAAACCAACCTCAAAGAGTTTGGATTAGCTTGCACTTACCGAAATCCAACTAATTTAGAGAAGATTATTACAAATCATGGACAGATAAGTTCTCGGATCAGAGGATTACACTCTGCTCAGAATCCTCCAAATTCGTGATTTGGGTGAAATTGCAAATCAGAATGCATTCGCTATGTAGAGAAATATACTCTTTGTAATTTACTTATGAGCCATGAGACTAAGGATAACACAGCAAAAGCAAACAATGGAGTCCAATCCAATACCAATCTTTCCACACACATGCGCGTGTGCATGCACACACGAACATTCAAATACACTGAATTGCAAAACAATCCACACACACACACGCGCAGAGAATTGCAAAACAATCCAATTCTATAATAATTCGATACCAAAAGGACAAAAAATACAAAAAAAAAAAGGAAAAAAGGAGAGGGTAAAGGGAAGAACTGGACCTGATCGAGGGAAGGGGCGAACTCAGATGTCGTGGCAATAGAGGATGTCGACGTAGTCGAGATTGAGGCGGGCAAGGCTCTCGTTGACGCCGTGCGACACGCGCTCGGCGCGGAAAGCAAACCGTCTGCGTAGCGCGGCTAGCGCCCGTACTTGGTGTAGACGATGATCTCCTCCCACGGCACCCCGATCTCCCCGAGGCACTCGCCGAGCATTGCCCCCAACACCTCCCCCGCGTCATCAATAACAACACTGATACACAACTTTCACATAAGCGACGCATTAATATTTAGCCAATTTACTAAATTGAGTTTCAAAATTGATTGCAACAATTTAAGAAGTTATTGTTTCCTAAAGTTTATTGGTTTACAATAGTTCTGAATGAAAGAATCAAAGATATTCAAGATATATAGGGGAAAGATCTGCAAAATCATTCCATGATAAACAGCATTAAATGTTACTCCCCTTCAACTTCATGTTTAGCATTACTTGGAGAAATTAATAAACCATGACTTACATGTCTTCTACCATACGTGAAAATCTCATTCGATAGGAAATACTGAAATTGTCTAATCTCTAATTTCAAATAAAAAAGGTGCATCAATCTCAGTAGCAAGTCATCTGTCAGATTGTCATAAACCTGAGAAAGCTTAAAACCCTAAACAAACACATCATGTTTGACATACCACTACAGTACAAATTGGTCAAATAAGTATTCTATCTTCAATTTTCTAATTTGACCAAACTTGCCTTTATATTTAATTAATTGAATTTGATCATGTAGTAACTTGAATTGATCTAATTAGATAATTGGATAAAAAAACTGTTTTTTGATTAACATTTCACGCGCCGATCTCCTTGATCTCCTCCCAAGGCAGCAGTTGCAGGAAATTGCTCACTGAATACTGCTTGAAATCAGTTTTTTTTTTTTGATAAAAAAAAATTTAAACCGGGCCCAAAAATAGTAAATATCCAAACAGGAATCGACCTTGCATAGGTAAAGTTAGAAAAATTATAGACAAACAAATCCTTCCAACCTCTTCTCACCTTATCAATATTATTATTATATTGATTTATTTATATGTATGTAGAATGGAAGTCAATAAATGCTGCAATTAATAATGATGTTACCAACCATTAAAAATTAATTCCTAATGGGCCATAACAAAATTGGAGTTTGAAATTAGGGATTTATTATTATTATTATTATTTTTTAATGAGGATATCCAAGCAGTTACCATGTTGTCCTGATATGAGCCTGCGCGCATTTTTCGAAGATAAAATCTCAGAACCAAATAGAGTTTAAAAATTTTTGCAAGCAGATCTTTGAATTAAACACAACTTTCAAGGCACAAAAGATACTAACTTGGGCTGTTGCTTTGGAAGCATTGCTCGCACAGATCAAAACCTACAAAAACGCCACCAATCTAGCAACAGCAAGAGGAGCCAAATACAATTAATAATCACTTCAAAATGATAAAGCAAACACAAACCCTAACCATAATTAGGCAATCAAAAGAGGACCTGCTTAATGGCGATTAGCTCCCCAGAATCTAGATTCATGCCCATATAGACGTGTCCAAAGGTGCCGCAACCGATAAGCTCCCCCTTCCTCCACCGGATCCGAGGGCCTCGACCTCGACGGCGGCGGTGCTTGCTATCCTTCGGGCGGGGTTAGGCTCTTGGGCAAGAACCCTAACCCTAACCCTATGTCCAATCCGACCCTCGATTTCCTGAGGCAAGATCCGATCTTCTCCGCGATCCGGCTCACCCCTCCGCCGTTGGAGCTCTCCTCCGCACTAGGGTTTGGTCTTCCGACGAAGGTTCGGCGCACGGATCCGAAGTGGGTTGGGTCTGGGGAGTGGACGGAGCGGAGGAGATGGTTGGGAGAAAGAGGAGGAGAAGAGGAGGGGCGCCATGGATTTTGGGAGGAGGTAGATGGATGGGGAAAAGGATTTTAGCATTAGGGTTTGTGATAAGGGATCGGTCCAACATACGAAGCGTCGTAGAACGGAACGGGCGCGGCGCTAAGGAGCCGAAGCGTAGGGAGGAAGAGTAATTTGGTTCGGTGGGCCCCACCCACTAATTAATTAACATTATCTTACAATGACATGTAGGGTCCACAGAAAATTAGATTAATCTAATATTGCCACGTGGACAAAGAGCACGGGTTTAATAGAGGTTATAGATTAAGAGATTACCCATGAGAATTCATGAATTTCCCTATAACGAAAGGATAAAATAATTATCCTAACATGATTAGAACTTATCTCTAATTAGCTTTCCAATTAAAAGCGAGATTAATCCTAATCCAATTAGATAACGTAACAACCGTCGGATCGAGCTCGATCATGGGCGCACCCGATTCGATTTAACCGAATGCCAACAGATGCAAAGAGATGTATCTCTTTACGAAGAGATGCATTTCTTCACGAAGAGATATGAACCTTTCGCGAAAGGGTATGTCTTTTCGTTATTCGTGAAAGGACGTGTCCTTTGGTGAAAGGATATAACTTTAAAAGTTGTGTCCTTTCATCGTAACCATTCACCTCCTATAAATAGGAGATGTTTGAAGGCTTCAAATATAACACAATCAATACTTTCTTCTTCCTAGTTTTCATATTGATGCTTAAGAGAGAAGTTCTTAAGGAAAAGTCTTCAAAAGTGCTGTTTGCAGTCTTTCGGCGGTCTTGTTGTATCCTGGAGGTGATTTGCTGGTAACCCGACAGCATACATTCGAGTGGGGGCAAATAACACCTTAAAGAAAGTGAACTTACACGCCTCAAGATCATAATTTACTTGATCTCCATTCATATTTTCCCAACAAAACTATAACATGGAGAGGAGTACTAGTCGATATGGCATCGATATTAGGTGTTTGTAAAGTAAAACGGCATATAACAAATGGCTTTACCTCGAGCATCCATCTTACATACTTAACGTTGTTGACATGGTGATTCATGTCCAAATCGCTCCGCTTCGGCTGCAAATTGCATTGTAGATCTTTTTAGTATGAATGTTGTTAAAATGTTAATGACAAAAGAAAATTGAAAACTGCATATAATGAAGTTGAAATATCAGAAAAGGAAACCCATGGGGAATACCTATTTCCTGGAATTTGTTACATGAGATTATGTGTATTAACTAGTGAAAACAATAAATATATAGTACCTTCAAATCCGAGTCGACGTACTTGGCATTGTCATCAAGCTTGATGATCTTCTCAGGAACATCCTCTATGATTGCCTGTCTCTCTATGAACCATGGCGAGATCTCATCTCTTACCTCTTCTGGCATCTTCGAAAGGCGCCTTGTTTGTTTGTTCATCATGACCCATGTACTGTTTACACATGAATCATGTCAGCATCAGACATGTTTTTCTTGCGAAAAGCTTGCTAATTAAGGGGATTTTTTAGAAAGTTGTTAGTACATTTTCGAATAGCTTTGGACAAATAGAAGATGATATGTAGTAGTTAGGATTTGTTGCAATTAAGGTCAAAAGAAAGGGGAGATGAGAGAGGTCATGCCTTGTTGCGCACGCAAAGACGACCCCCGTGAGGCGGCTTTGGATCAACCCGCCTCTCCGCATCCTATTCTTCCCTGAGGCGCCGACCCATGTGTCAATCTCCGACCTCTCCCTGGAACAGTGAAAGATTAATTAAGAGTCAATTTTCATCAAGAAAAGTAGCTGGGAGGAGATGTTAGCAACTCTCGATCGATCTCACCAGATTGGGTACTGATCAACTTGGACATGCATCCTTGTAACCACCCATCTATTAACTTATATTAATCCCCGTAGGGAAATCCACGTGTCATCTTATTAATCCCCGTATTACGCTAATCTATTTTTAAAGTTTTGTACACACGCCTCTTCGATCCCTCTCCCGATCCCCGTCTCTTCGATCCCTCCCCCACTCACCGCTTCGGTCCCTCCCCTACTCCCGCCGCTTCAATTGCTCCCCCACTCCTGCCTCTTCGATCTCTACCCGGCCTCCTCTTCGATCCCTCCGCCGCCTTTTCCATCTTTCTCCCCGTAGGGAAATCCACGTGTCATCTTATTAATCCCCGTATTACGCTAATCTGTTTTTAAAGTTTTGTACACACGCCTCTTCGATCCCTCTCCCGATCCCCGTCTCTTCGATCCCTCCCCCACTCACTCACCGTCGGTCCTCCCCTACTCCCGCCGCTTCAATTGCTCCCCCACTCCTGCCTTTTCGATCTCTACCCCGCCGCTTCTTCGATCCCTCCTCCGCCTTTTCCATCTTTCTCTTCTCTTCTCTTCATCATCTCCCTCCTCAAAACCCTAATAGTCGTTGTTGAGGAGGAGGAGGTAGGGGAGGGCGCCGTAGTAGGGGAGGAAGATAGCGTCGGCGGCGGAGGGGTCCGGGGTGAGGCAGGGGTACTCCAGCAGGCGCGCGTCCGTGCGGCGCCACGACCGCGACCGGTTGTACGTGCGCGGCCCGCCCATGGTTCGCCGTGCGCGCGAACTCCCCCCACTGCGAGAACGCGTCGCAACCCCGTAGCGCCTCCGTGTTGAACCGCGCCGGCAGGCTCCCGGATGTGGATCCGACGCCCTCGCACCCCCTATCACCGTCACCACCGCCGCCGTGGTTGTAGTATCGCGACCGAGGTCGGATCGCCGTCGCCGGAATTAGCACAAGGACGAGGACGACGAGCGATGGAAGAAGAGGCCGGGCCACGTTTGAGGTTTCCCATTCCACTTTCCTTTTTCCTTTTCCCTTTTTCGTCTTCGTTTCGTGATGCTAATAATAACTCATTGGGAGTAGGAGGTGGCGCCCGACGAGCTCGCCGCGGCGGTGCCGCCCTCGCGCAGCCACGCCCTCGGCGTCGTCGCCGCCGCCGCCCACCCCTCATAAAAGGGCACATGTCACAGCGTTCGCAAGAGATAGATGTGCACAGCAGGTGTTTGTAGTAATGCTTCTGAGAGGGTGGGACAGCTTCACTGGTATTACTACTGCTGCTACTACTAAATCTAGCAGGACATAATTATTCCATAGCATACAGATAACTTCCTGATGAATGTAGTTCAAATGTTCAATTTGTTCTGCTAGAGAAAAGATATAGTAAGCCAAATGTTAGTTTAACCAACATAGTAGAAACTGCTAAAAGTTCTTGAATATGCACAATCAATACTTTTACTAGATAGTTATGTAGATACACTAACATTTGAGGTAATTATAATAACAGTTCACATTTATCAAATGTTCTTTCTTATGGCTTAAGAAGTTACTGCTGCTGCTGCTGGATATGGCAAGTAGTTAAACAAACAGTACTCGCAAACCTGAACGTGCTATATGCACATAAAATTCAATCGCTTCATCAATCTAAATAATTGAGAAAATAATTTATAATGGTTTGATTAATTTATTAAGTTATAAAAGTAGCGCATTATCACTTCACATGCATGCCACACTGACCATGGCACAGTGGACAAAGATCACAAACTATAATTAAGAGTTTTGACTTTGGTTGTTCATGAATATATATATATATATATATATATATATATATATATATATATATATATATATATATATATATATATATATATATATAGTTGCCTACTTTTTCATTATATTACTGTTATCTCTTACATTTAAGAGAAAGAAAGAAAAACCTTTTTATCGTCAGTGCTAATTTAACTTTGTTATTTGCAGCAACTTTGTCTGTACTTGAAAATTTAGAAGTTTGTCATGGTGGGAAAAGTGATTTCACTAAAGCATCAATGAAACTTGGGAAAGCATTAAACCTCGATGGAATTCAATCTTTGGTAGAATGTTTGGAAAAGAAGAACGGCGCCGAAATGTATATATTGCATTGTATTTTGCCCGCCGCATCGTGCGGGTTACTACACTAGTATGAGATTATTTCTTATCATACCATGCGTGGCTCCGAATCCATCGCCAAGTAGACCCGACATCCATACATGATTCAGTGCAGTTTCCTATCGAGATTTCAAGCAAGCTTTTGTGATATACGCATTCAGAATCCAAACTTCAATTAAGGTTCTATGCGCAACTGTACATGTAAGCTGTAAGCTGTTTCATTCAGAGCCTGCTGCATGGCCTAAGAAAGTTTCAAAAACGCACTAGTAGTCTTTTCTTTTGAAAAAAATAAATATTGACTCCAGGTTACATACAGCAGGAGAAGAAGTTTCAAATTACTTCTTCGCTTTCAGTAAAATCTTTTGAACAAAAAGACATTTATTCTCTTTCCAGTTTCAATTAAATTGTGAACTATCTATAATATTATATTATATATTGTGATATAAGACATGTTGAGATACCTGTGTACCTGGTTGTCTTTTATTCAAGGATTTAAGTGTCGTGACACGGAGTCGTGTCAGAAATTTGCCGGCACGGTATAGTATGGTGCGTGCTGGGCTATTCCAACGCGTGCCAATATATATATCGACACATAATATCACGAAATATTTATTTTTTTTATCAATAAAATATACTAATTATTTATTATATATTTTTATCAAATCTTTTAAATTTTATTAAGAAAACTACTTATTTATTTAAAGAAAAGAGAGTTTTGAGTTGTGGCATCGATACGACGGCTGTATCAATCTTGCTAGTCCGATACGGCATAGTGAATACGGTCCGTGCTTATCATAGGCGCTTAAATCATTGCTTTTATTAATTACTTTTTTTTAACTATCGATCTATGCTGCTATATAAATAGGTGACAGTAAAATTGGCTAAAAAGTAATAGGACGAGTAAGTCACCTGAAGAAGGTTGAGGATGGTCTCGAGAGTCGCGGTTTTATCGGGACCAACTTCGTAGAACTGGATGACGACGGTCTGCCGATATCCGACTCCGCCTTCGACGATGAGTCCTTGTCGAAAAGGATCGGCATTCTGCTTCTCGGTGGGAATGTTTTGCCTGCTGCGCTGCCCCGCGACATCTTCGACGAAAGCGACGGCACAAGTACTGAAGGTCTCCAGCTTGGTTGCAGCGTGCGGGAGGCCTGCAGGCACAGTACTGGGGGTGCCATTCACTTTGACGGAGCTTTTGTACAGCTTATGGCTTCTGGGATCATATTCTCCTGCGGACGAGCACCTTATTGTCCAGGAGAGGGCGTAAGATACACTAGTAGTAGTAGCAGCAGCAGCAGCCATACAGCTAGCTGTTGCCTGAAACTTGTTAATGCGTTTGTTAAAACTAACAGTTGGTTGGAGTTTCGAAACTAATTAAGATGGGAATGGGCTCAGCATTAGATTTAAAGATGCTTAGGAATCCAAAGTTGGCGAGTGTCAATAAATGCTTTAGTTCGCTAGCCAAGAGACAAAAAGTAGCAATTTTTGTCTTTTGTTGCTTTATTATGGAATACTCTATATCAAGGTTTTAAATGCCCGGCACCGCCGTATCTATCGCGCTGACGCGCTAACAAGATAATCGATACGATAGACTGTCATTAATGATAGCTTCAAAACCTTTTATTCTTTAAATTAGTAAGTAATTTTCTCAATAATATTCAAAAGATGTGATAAAAAGACATAATAAATAGTTAGAATATTTTATTGCTAAAAAAAATAAATATTTCATCCTATTATGTGTTAAGACATAATTTTTTGACAAGACGCATCGACACGGCTGACACGCATGCCGTTGCATCGCGCAAATTTTCGCACGACTCGCACTGCACTTAAATCCTTACTCTATATATGCATGACATGACAGGTAGGAAAGGAATAAGATATTCAAGGGCTTATTTTTTTTTTTTTAATATCTTTTTTATTTTATTTTTATTTTTTTGGTAAAAATGTATGGAGACGCCTCGCCTACGGTCGATCTATATTCTGAAATCAGACATGCCTCCTCAACTTTAAACAATTTTAGATTCACGCCTTCTCAACTTTTAAACCTGTACAGTTGCTTGGATTTTATCTACTAATTAAGTTGGGGTTTTTGTTGAATTCGTGAGTAACTTTATCAAATTCAATAGCTTTGATCACGCTTAATTTGTTAGATGAAACTAAAACTTGCTAAATAAATAACAGCTAATTAATAGAACAACAGAATTCAAAAGAATTTCAACTTGACTGAGTAGAAAATTTACATAAATAAATTTAAATTTAAAAGAGTGTCAATTAAAAAAAAAAAAGAGAGTATATATTGGAGTCGAGAGGGCTATTTCAGAATGGTTTATATATAGAGTCATTATATATCAGAATAATTTCAATTTAACTCGGTATAAAAATTTAAATAAAATTTTTGAAATTCAAACAAGGTGTCAATTACAAAAGAATATTCCCCTATGGTGGCGTGTTAATTAATAGAGGGATTAATTTTATTGGGCATTAAAATGATCACCCAGGTAAAGCTACGTCTACAAGGAATCTCTGCTGGATTTTGTGGACTTTGGACGCTATACAAGGATTAGAAAAATCTCGAGTCGTCAGACTTTAGGATTCTTTGGTGTCCCTAGAATTTAGGATTTTTTACCGTTTGGTTCAGGGTTAAGGAAAAACTAGTTATTAGGGGATATGGTTAAGTTTAGGATTAAGGTGGGGTTAAAGTATTTTTGTGTTTGGTTGAAGAAGTTAGTCCGGGATAGTGAAACATAGTATTTGGTTGGAGTAGGTGGGATAAGAAGGATAGTGGGTTATTATGAATAAAAATAGTGTTTGGTTGGGGTTAGGTGGGGTTGGCTATCCCGGGATAGCCTATTTGAGGTGGGGTTAGCTAACCCCACCCATTTTTTAGTGTGTTTGAGAATAATATGGGGGTAAAGGGGTTATTCCACCCCTTAACTCCGAACCAAACAAAGGCCAAGAGTTTACACGAGAATAGCGAGTTGACCCTAGCTAGAAAGGTACGAACAAGATGTTTTCCACTGACTTTTTCTTAATAGTGGCCCAATTTCGAAAGGAGAAAGTTTTGATGGAATGATCTAAAAGTTTATACACGGATTTCAAGAATGATGGTGCGGATGCCGAAGAATCAAGACTCTCTTAGGTTTCGTTTGGTTCAGGTATAAGGAAGAACTAGTTATACCGGGAATAGGTACAAATATGAATTTTCGTAGGAACAAGGATATTTTTTTGTTTGGATGAAAATGTGGGTATAAGCTAGAACTAGAAAAATTGTGTTTGGATGGTTAGATTGGAACAAGAGGAGTAAGAATTATAATTTGAAATTAAAATTATATTATCTAATTAATTAACATCAAATATTAGGTTTATATTCTAATTTCTAAATGTTATATTTATAATATTTAATTAAAATTTCTAATTTTAAAATTTTAAAATTAAAAATAAAAATTTAAAACTTACAATTGTAAAAATTTAAATTTTAAAATTCTAAAATTTAAATTTAAGACCAGCTTTAAAATTTTAAGTATAAAATATCAAATTTAGAATTTAAAAATTTAAAATTTAAAGTTAAAATTTAGAATTTTAAATTATAAATTTTAATTCCTAAATTATAAATTAAATATTTTTAAAATTTAAAGACTAATTTAAAATTAATCTCTCTCTCTCTCTCTCTCTCTCTCTCTCTCTCTCTACTCAAGTGGGCTGGAACAAGCTTGCAGCCCCGGGTGGGAACCCTTATTCCCACCCTTAACGGGTTGTACTAAGGTGGGAACAAGTGTTCCCACCTCTCAATTTTTTTGTTTGGGTACAAAAGGGGGGATAACCCCCTTATCCTCCCTCTTGTACCCAATCCAAACGGAGTGTTAGAGTTTCTAGGTTGATAATAAATGTAGGGGTGAAACTGGGCTGGACTTGGGTCAGGTAATACTATGCCTAAGTCCGGTCCAAAAGAAAATGTTAGGCTTCGGGTCGGGCTTCTACTCAATTTTTTTGAAAATTAAGGTTCGGCCCAAGCCCAAGCCCAATGCTCAACATCCATAAACCTATTTTATACATTTATTATGTAATATATAAATACCTTTATTTGTATAAAATTAAAATAAAATAACAATTTTTACTGTGATTTGTGATCACATAAAAGAAAATTAATATCTAACATCAAATATAATACCATTAATATTTACCAATAACTATCCATTAATGAAATAAGACTAAATAAAATAAATTAATAAACTAAAACTAAGATTTAGACAAGTAGAAGATGTGATTCGGCAATCTTCACTCTTACTCCGGTGCTGGCAATCCTACAAAGTAAATAATAAGATAAAAACTTCTCATATAAGAGTAGAATGTTTAATTAATTAGGGCATAAATAGCCTTTTAAAGGAGCATTGCAGTAAATTATGTACATAGAACGTCTAATTATTTTTTAAATTTTTTTTAAAATAATATATATTTAGTAAGTGTTATGTGCATATCTAATTATACTTATTTAATATATCCTAATATGGAACAAAATATTTTGTTAATATATATATATATATATATATATATATATATATATATATATATATATATATATATATATATATATATATATATATATATATATAGAGTAGGGCTACTATACTATTATGAGTATAGAGCCCCTACTACTCATAAGTTGTTTTCGATGTTGGGATTTTCGAATCGGCGATCCACACCGTTAAATATGATCTAGAGTATTTAAAATTTCTAGAAAATAAATTTCGTAATTTTTCGAAATCATTATAAGGTCCATCAAGCGAGTATAAAATGAACGGTCAAAATCGAACGACATCCTAAAAAGGGATGATCGGATCCTTCAATTCAAGATCGGAGTTATTGATCTTTATCTATGTAGTGAATAGAATTTTCTATCAAAAATTCAACAAATTCCGATTCTTTTACACCGTTGAACTAGAAAGTATTCCATACCGGCCTCACAAAATTGTCAATTTTGTGAGCTTTTGATCGTAGGGTAAATGATATCGAAAAATTATAGAATTTTATTTCTAGAAGTTTTAAATGCTCAGATAACGTTTAACGGTGTGGATCGTCGATTCTAAGCTCCTTCATCGAAAACAACTTATGAGTACGAGGGCGATCGTACTCATAATAGTATAGTAGCCGGTATATATATATATAGTAGGGCTACTATACTCTTATTAGTATGAGACCCTAACTACTCATAAGTTGTTTTTAATGATGGGACCTCCGAATCGACTATCCACTCCGTTAAATATGATCTAGAGTATTTAAAACTTCTAGAAAATAAAATTTGTAATTTTTTGAAATCATAATAAAGTCCAAAGAAACGGGCATAAAATGAACTAGAAATCGAACAACGTCCTAAAAATAGATGGTCGGATCCTTCAATTTAAGATCGGAGTTATTGATCTTTATCTAGGTAGTGAATAGAATTTTCTATCAAAAATTCAATTTATTTCAATTCTTTTACACCGTTAAACTAGCAAGTATCCCATACCTACTGTTAAAAATTGTCAATTTTGTGAGCTTTTGATCGTAAGGTAAATGATATCAAAAAATTACGAAATTTATTTTCTAGAAATTTTAAATATTCTAGATCATATTTAACGGAGCGGATCGTCGATTCGAAGGCCCCATCATTAAAAACAACTTATGAGTAGTAAGGGTCTACTACTCATAAGAGTATATATATATATATATATATATATATATATATATATATATATATATATATATATATATATATATATATATATATATATATATATGTGTGGAATTGAGCTCCTATGCTTTTAAAAGTATGGTGCCTGTAAATTTTTAGCCCTTGGATTAATAGATATGTGGTTAGGATGATGTGGGCCTCCTTGGATTAAGTGGGTGGTTGGTTGAATAGTATAATCTAACGGATGAAAATGATCAAAGTCCTAGATCAAACGGTAAAAAATTCACAAGCACCAAATGATTGGTGCTTTTACAAGCACCATAGGACTTATATATATATATATATATATATATATATATAGAGTAATACTATTATGAGTAGTAGAGCCCTACTACTCATAAGTTGTTTTCGATGATAGAGCTTCCGAATCGACGATCCACTCCGTTAAATATGATCTAGAGTATTTAAAACTTCTAGAAAATAAATTTCGTAATTTTTCAAAATCATAATAAAGTCCATCAAACGGGCATAAAATGAACTAGAAATCGAACGATGTCCTAAAAATAGATGATCGGATCATTCAATTTAAGATCGGAGTTATTGATCTTTATCTAGATAGTGAATAGAATTTTCTATCAAAAATTCAACCTATTTCAATTCTTTTACACCGTTAAACTACCAAGTATCCCATATCGACCGTTAAAAATTATCAATTTTGTGAGCTTTTGATCGTAAGGTAAATGATTTCCAAAAATTTAAATTTATTTTCTAGAAGTTTTAAATATTCTAGAGTGGATCTCGAAATTTCTATCATCGAAAACAACTTATGAGTAGTAGAGTTTACTACTCATAATAAGATATAGAGCCCTACTCTAGGGCTACTATACTATTATGAGTAGTAGAGCCCTACTACTCATAAGTTGTTTTCGATGATAGAGCTTCCGAATCGACGATCCACTCCGTTAAATATGATCTAGAGTATTTAAAACTTCTCGAAAATAAATTTCGTAATTTTTCAAAATCATAATAAAGTCCATCAAACGGGCATAAAATGATAAATCGAACGATGTCCTAAAAATAGAAGATCGGATCCTTCAATTTAAGATCGGAGTTATTGATCTTTATCTAGATAGTGAATAGAAATTTCTATCAAAAATTCAACCTATTTCAATTCTTTTACACCGTTAAACTACCAAGTATCCCATATCGACCGTTAAAAATTATCAATTTTGTGAGCTTTTGATCGTAAGGTAAATGATTTCCAAAAATTACGAAATTTATTTTCTAGAAGTTTTAAATACTCTAGATCATATTTAACGGAGTGGATCGTCGATTCGGAAGCTCTATCATCGAAAACTATATATAGAGAGGAGGGCTACTATACTATTATGAGTAGTAGAGCTCTACTACTCATAAGTTGTTTTCGATGATAGAGCTTCCGAATCGACGATCCACTCCGTTAAATATGATCTAGAGTATTTAAAACTTCTAGAAAATAAATTTCGTAATTTTTCAAAATCATAATAAAGTCCATCAAACGGGCATAAAATGAACTACGAAATCGAACGATGTCCTAAAAATAGATGATCGGATCCTTCAATTTAAGATCGGAGTTATTGATCTTTATCTAGGTAGTGAATAGAATTTTCTATCAAAAATTCAACCTATTTCAATTCTTTTACACCGTTAAACTACCAAGTATCCCATATCTAGTTAAAAATTGTCAATTTTGTGAGCTTTTGATCGTAAGGTAAATGATTTCGAAAAATCACGAAATTTATTTTCTAAAAGTTTTAAATACTCTAGATCATATTTAACGGAGTTGGATCGTCGATTCTAAGCTCCATCATCGAAAACAACTTATGAGTAGTAGGGCTCTACTACTCATAATAGTATAGTAGCCCTACTATATATATATATATATATATATATATATATATATATATATATATATATATATATATATATATATATATATATATATATATACATATAGAGTTGAACTAGAATACTATCGGTAGTAAACGAGCCGTTTTACTACCGATTTGTTTTCAATGATAGAGTTTCGAAATTGACGATCGGCTCCATTAAATATGATATAAACCATTTAAACTATCTAGAAATAAAATTTTACGCACTTTCGATATTGTTCTTTTATCCATCAAGTGAACAGAAAAATGAATGACTGAAAATGAATGCTCTTTAAAAAATGATGATAGGAGTCTTGTAATCAAGATCAAGAGTATAGATCTTATTTTAAATAGTTTAAAGAATTTTCTAACAAAAATTCAATTGATTTGGATATCTTTACGCCGTTAAACGAGAAAACGTTTCTTATCGACCATTAAAATTACAAATTTTGAAACTCTTTGATCATTAGGCAAATGATGTCGAAAAGATTTGAAATTTGATTTCTAAACACTTCAAATGATATAGATCATGTTCAACTGAGTCGATCGTCAATTTGGAAGCTCTATCATCGAAAACAAATCGGTAGTAAAATGACTCGTTTACTACCGATAGTATTCTAGTTCAACTCTATATATATATATATATATATATAGAGAGAGAGAGAGAGAGAGAGTGTCACGCCCGAGACCGATCCATTTGGCCGGTTTCGAGCGCGTCAACGTACGCCGAACGGACAGAGCTTCCCCTGTCCGCCCAAGGCTCAAACAAGTACAGATAGAGTATAAATTTTACACATGCGGAAGCATACACAAAAGGCTTACACGAGGGTAAGCAACATAGCCAAAATGAAAGTAACTAATGTAATACATACAAGTAACATGATTAATTGCAATCACATACATGCATAATTCTTACAACTTTGCATTCTTTAAAAGACTACCATTCTTTACATTCTTTGCATTATTTCTTTTTACATCTCATAGTCTTCAAGGATAAAGCTTAAATACATTTGATATTAGCATCTACCATCATCAAATACAAAAGATGATACAAAAGGGTAATGCAACTATAACAAAAGTAAAGTACTGGTCTCTACCTAGGGCGCGCACTTTACCGCGATCGTCGGCGGCTCACTCGGTCCGGCTGCCCGTGGAAATAGTGGGGTGGGAACTACAACAAGGATCCCAGTGGGTTCGGCAACCAACCACGCCGACTTTCCCACTAGGTCTAACTCAAGCGTAATAGAAAGAAAGGTAAGATAAGAACCAAACTATCAAATGCAACTAATACGCTTGAAAGTAAAGATAATATGCTCAAACTGTAAAACATGCAAGATCATAAGTTCAATACCCAATCTCTTGGCTAACCCGTGGTTTCGCCTCAACAAGACTCAACCAAACTCGTAATCCCATAGTATACGGGAGGCTCAATCGACCCGTTGGGACCGTCTCGGGAAAACTCATTCCCTCGGAAAACTCATTCCGGTGGTGACCTACTCCGAGCGCACCGCTCGAAGCGGGAGCTACCGCCTCGAGCAAGGACTATATGGTGAGTACGATCAATCCTTAACTTTAAGGATTCTAAATCTCAACTGTTCCTTGCCTTCAAGGAGAACTCATGTTCATATGACCCTTAACTCTAAGGTTATTGTCAAATGTCAATCTCATGACTCTACTAGTGTTATATACACTACAAGTTCTTGTTCTTGTTCTTTGATGTCACACAAGTTGTCTAAGTATTCTAGACTCATCTTTGTCACATTCTCTAATACATGTCCAATGTCACATTCACTTGTCAACTACACCAAGTTCTTGTTCTTGTTCTTTAGCATGCATACATAGGGTTCTTGTTCCTTATCATATGATCTCATACAATTATATCTCATGCATTTGAACTCACAAATTGCAATATAACTCATAATTACCCTATTATGTATTATGCTCAACATATATAGAATGCTCAAAAGTGACACTTAGACATAGAAAGAATTCCTGTCCTTGGAATGCACCACCCACCTTCTAAAATTACGGATGGGTTGCCCGTCGAGTCTCGTAGCTAACCGAGGCCTATTTTGCAACTGCGCAGCTTATCGATTCTACATCGTGCTAACTTACATAGCAACTCATAGACAGGATTTTCGTTTAATTACACGGAGTTGTCCCACGCGTCGGTGATACCCCCAATAAGGTTTCTACAAGGTCAATTTGACCCTAGAACCTCCATGGCAAAAAGTCCCAAATTTGGTGCTCTATCCAAGCCCTATGCAAAACCCTAGGTTTTGATCTCCTAAACAAGCAAAAGGGAGCTTGTTGTTACTCTTAGAGTTTATCTAGAACAATTTAAACCATCATTAGGGCCTCTACTTGAAACCCTAAGGATCCACCATGAGAGGACCTTGAGCTTTCATGGGTTTTCATGGAGCTCAAGCCTCTACTAGGCTTCTACACCAAAGAGAAGACTCAAAACTCTAAGTTCCTTGCTTAAAACCCAAACCCTAGTCTAGGTTTACTATGAAACCTCACCTTGGCCCAAGCTCCACCTTGTAGGAGAGCTTCTAGGTCTTCCCCAAGCTCCAAATCCTCCAAGATCACCTCCTCCAAGCTCCTTCTCCAACTTCTCCAAGCTCTAGGGCTCCTTTTCTAGAGAGAGAAAGAGAGAAGTGAGAGAGGGATGTATTGGGAGTGAATGGCTGTGAAGAGGAAGCCATTGGGTATATTTTGTGTTTTTACAATTGCCAAAAAGCCCCTCCATTTGCGACAATTACAACCGTCGAATCGCGCTGTCCACTGTCTGGCCGGTTGTCCTGGCCTCGCATTGTTTTCCAGGACTTAGCCATTTTTCTGCATGTTACGCAGCCATCCGTCTTTGGCCGGTCGTCTGGTTTTGGATCGTCCTGGCTTGGTCGTCGTCCGTCTCAAGATTGGTTTCCTCATCACTGGGCACTTGGTGGCATCCGGACAACCCCGCTGTCGGTCTCGCTTCCAAGTCCGGGAATTTCCACCGTACTTGCGGTTTAGCTTTTCCAAGACCCCACTTCGCCGCGCACGTGTTCCAAAGCACATAGAACCCACACTTACTCGCTCCACTCCGGTCCCGCTCATTTTGACGAACTCGGCGCGCTTTACGGGGAGTGGGTTGTTACATTCTCCACCCTTAAATTTAGTTTCGTCCGCGAAACTATTCCTTTATCTACAATCTAGATTCGTACCTTAATCCAGATTTTCGAATAAATGGGGATAGTGCTCCCGCATTACGCTCTCGAGCTCCCACGTAGCTTCCCGGTCGTTGTGTTCGCTCCAACGGACCTTGACATACGGAATCCTCCGATTCCGTAGCTTTCTTTCTTCTCGACCGACTATGTATGCTGGGAACTCGTCATAAGTCATATCCTCCTGAATCTCTGATGGTATATACGAGAGAATATGATCGGGATCATGAACATACTTGCGGAGGTTGGATACATGGAATACATCATGAACTCCCGCAAGCCTCGGTGGTAATGCAAGTTTGTAAGCCACCGCTCCGATTCGTTCCAAAATCTCAAACGGTCCAATATACCGAGGACTTAATTTCCCCCGGATTCCAAACCGTTTAACTCCCCGTGTTGGCGAAACCTTTAGGAACACATGGTCGCCAACATCAAACTCAACGTCTTTTCTTCGTTTGTCGCATAACTCTTATGCCGCGATTGCGCCGTCGCAAGTCGTTGGCGAGCGAACTTTCTTCCGCCTCCCGCACTACGTCCGGGCCCAGAACAGATTTCTCGCCCACGTCGCGCCAATGAATTGGAGAGCGACACTTTCTTCCATAAAGGGCCTCGAATGGCGCCATCGCGATACTTTCTTGATAACTGTTATTGTATGCGAACTCCGCCATCGGTAAATGGTCGTGCCAATTGCCCTTGTAGTCGAATACACACGCCCGTAGCATATCCTCAAGTATTTGGATTGTCCTCTCCGATTGTCCGTCACTTTGAGGATGGAATGCCGTGCTAAAGTCGAGCCGTGTGCCCAACGCTTCTTGTAGGCTCCTCCAAAAGTGAGAAGTGAACCTCGGGTCCCGATCCGATACGATAGACGCCGGAACCCCGTGTAGTCTCACAATCTCATCAATGTAAACTTGAGCCAACTTGTCCCCCGACCAAGTAATATGAATCGGAAGGAAATGCGCCGACTTCGTTAACCGGTCCACGACCACCCAAATTGCATCGTGTCCCCCTTGAGATCGAGGCAATCCGGTCACAAAGTCCATAGCGATATTTTCCCATTTCCAAACGGGTATAGGTAAGCTTTGTAACTTTCCCGCCGAAACCGCCGCTCCGCCTTTACTTGTTGGCAAGTAAGACATTGCGCAACAAATTCTCCAATGTCTTTCTTCATGCCCGCCACCAATATTGCAACTTTAGATCTTGATACATTTTGGTGCCGCCGGTGGATACTATAAGGAGATTGATGCGCCTCTTGCATAATCGCCTTACGGAGATCCTTATTCTTGGGTACACACCAACGATTTCGAAATCGTAGTGTGCCGTCGGTCCCAATGCCAAAGTCATCGGCACTACCGCTTTCTACCTCGCCGCGCACCTTTTGGAGGTACTCGTCGGAAGTTTGCAACTCCTTGATCCTCTCCAATAAAGTCGGTTGCACCACTAAGGTGGCAAGAGTTGCCGGCACTCCCGGTGCCACTACTTCCAACCCAAATCGTTGCATCTCCTTTTTCAACAACGGTTGGGGTGTAATTGCTGATGCCAAATTTTCACCCGACTTTCTACTTAGCGCATCGGCTACGACGTTTGCTTTTCCGGGGTGGTATAAAATCGTGACATCATAGTCCTTTAACAAATTCTAACCACCGCCATTGCCGCATATTTAGCTCTTTTTGGGTGAACAAATACTTAAGGCTTTTGTGATCCGTGTAGATCTCGCAATGTTCACCGTACAAGTAATGCCTCCACAACTTTAGCGCGAAAATCACCGCGGCTAGTTCCAAGTCATGAACCGGGTAGTTCTTCTCATAAGGTTTCAATTGGCGTGAAGCATAAGCTATAACTCGCCCATTTTGCATCAAGACACACCCGAGTCCAATGTAGGAAGCATCACTGTACACGACGTATGTCTCCCCCGGCGTCGGTAAAGCAAGTACCGGGTCGTCGTTAACCTTTCTTTTAACTCTTTGAAGCTTCGATCGCAATCTTCGCTCCAAACATACTTGACTCCTTTGTGTGTAAGGCGCGTTAGCGAGTGGATATTTTGGAGAACCCTCCGCGAACCGCCGATAATAACCCGCAAGTCCAAGGAAATCGCGGATTTCCGTTGCACTTGCTCGCGAGG
Organism: Aechmea fasciata; assembly: GCA_025177825.1. Classification (NCBI taxonomy): domain Eukaryota; kingdom Viridiplantae; phylum Streptophyta; class Magnoliopsida; order Poales; family Bromeliaceae; genus Aechmea; species Aechmea fasciata. The sequence continues at coordinate 2,296,209 of CM045928.1, read as the reverse complement.
CCAATCTTTAATTGCCTCTACTTTCTTCGGTCCACCGAGATACCCTCACCCGAAACCACATGTCCTAGGAAAGTAACCTCCGAAAGCCAAAATTCACATTTCTTCAACTTGGCATATAACTTCTCTTTTCGGAGTATTTCCAAGACAAGTCTCAAGTGCTCCTCGTGTTCTTCCTCGGTCCGAGAATATACCAATACGTCGTCAATGAAGACCACGACGCATTGGTCCAATAGCGGACGGAAGACACGGTTCATTAAGTCCATAAATGCCGCTGGGGCATTAGTAAGCCCGAATGGCATTACCGTGAACTCGTAATGGCCATACCGCGTACGCACGCCGTTTTATGCACATCCTTGGGCCGTATCTTCAACTGATGATACCCCGACTGAAGGTCTATTTTAGAATACACCTTCGACCCTCGCAATTGATCGAATAAGTCGTCGATCCTTGGCAATGGATACTTGTTCTTTATTGTTACCTTGTTCAACTCGCGATAATCCACGCAGAGTCGAAGTGTGCCATCTTTCTTCTTGACGAAAAGCACAGGAGCTCCCCACGGAGACACGCTCGGCCTCACAAAGCCTTTGTCGAGCAAGTCTTCCAATTGCGCTTTAAGCTCCTTTAGTTCTACCGGTGCCATTCTATACGGAGCCTTCGAAACTGGCGCCGCCCCATGAATCAAGTCAATAACGAATTCAACTTCCCGTGGCAATCCCTAATTCCGTCGAAACACATCCGGGTACTCGCACGCCACCCGAATGCCCTCAAGGTCTGGGTGTTCCTTTCGGTCATCTACGATGGTCGCCAAATAGGCTTTACAACCACCCTTTATCATCTTCCTTGCCCTAACCGTGGATATGGTCGCTGCAAAGCGCGCACCCTTACACGCTCGATACACCATTTCCTCTTGATTTGGCTCACGAAAAGTGATCACCCTTCTCTCGCAGCCGATGACCGCATAATACTTGGTAAGCCAGTCTAGCCCCAAGATCACGTCAAACGACCACAACCGAGTTAGCACTAGCATATCGATCGGCATGACCCAATCACCTATCTGGACTGGACACGCCGGACACTCGTCGTAGACTGTATAGGCGTGCTCAGGGGATTTAATATCCCAACCTTCCTTATCATGTAAAACCTCTAAGTCATGAGCACTAGCAAACGATGCACTTATAAATGAATGCGATGCACCAGTGTCGAATATAGCTTGAGCTCTCGCCCCATTGATAGAAATAATACCTGCTACAATGTCGTCTGGGAGCCGGAGCCCGCTCCTCCACCCGAGTGGCAAAACCCGCCCACTCGGTGCTCTCGATGCCTCCGGCTGGCGCGACGATGATGAGCGCCCAGCCGCTATAGGTGGTGGCCCATCACCGCCTCGCGTAGAAGGAGCCGATGTCGCCGACGGCAGAAGATCCCCACTCGGCACTCTCGAATCATGTGCCTGTGCCGACCGCACTTGTAGCACTTCCCTTCTCCCTGCGAGCATGTCGCCGGCTGATGGTTGCCGCCGCAGATAACACAACGGAAGGGTCTCCCGCCCTTCTGCTGCTGTCGGGGATCCCGAGGGGGTTTCTTAGCATTTGGCCGCCGCACCACCCGCCGCCGCTTCTTGCCTTTCTCCTTACTCCGCCATGGCCTCGCTCCTCCCGCGCATAGGCGCCGCCGTGCTCCGCAGATAGAGCCCGGCCGAAGACCTCCGCAAAGGTCGTGAGGTGGAAAAGTTGCACCGCCTCATAAATCCTCGGCCGAAGTCCTCGCAAGAACCAATCGGCCCGATCCCGGTCGTCACGTACAACATCCGGGACACAATCTATGATGTGGGAGAACTCTAGCTCATAGTCCGCCACAGAGCGGTCTCCCCGCCTCAACTTGCGAAATTCCTCGTGCATCTTCCGCTTCACGGAGTCGGGGAAGTAGTTCGAAAATACCGCTCTCTTGAACTCCTCCCACAACATTGGCGGTAGATCGGGTGACCGATCCCGCTTAACCCGCTTCCACCACGCCTTCGCCGCCTTGTCTAGGCAATGGGTGGCGAAGTGTACTTTGTCTTTCTCCGGGTGTTGAAGTCCTCGAAGATTGTTTGCATGGAGTCGACCCACGACTCCACGACCGCCGGTTCCACCACTCCTCCCTCGAAGATAGGTGGCTTGAATTTCATGAACTTAATGAGCGCCGCCAATGCGCGCTCCCGGTCCTCGTCATTCGCCGCACTACCCGGGTCTGAAGTCCCCGATCCGGCCTGAATCGCCGTAACTGGTACGGCCGCAACTGGATCCGCCGCCGCCGCACCATCGACTACGGTCGGCATCCTAGCAGGAGGTGTAGGGTGTTCAGCCCCTGCCTGCGCCGCCGTTTGTCGTCGCTCCAATGTCTCCTGGAGCCGTCGAATCTGCTCGCCTTGAGCCCTTACGGACTCAGCTTGTTGCCGCACTACGCCAATAAGCGCGGCCATCTGCTCCTCAAGCCCCCCGCCGCTACCGGCTGCGGGTTGCACAGGAGCCGCACTCGGTTCCTCAGGCATCGACCTTGTTCGGGGTCGACCACGAGGTGCCATTGCTTCCTGAAATGAAGCAACTCACGTTAATACTCAAACACGTACTCGGATATACCCAATCCGGCGAAAGCAAATAAGCGCATTCATTAACATTCCATAGTATCGTGTCGTCGGCGGGCGATCACAACACAAGGAATAGAAAACAAATAGCAACTTAAAGATAGTCTCTAATCATCTTAGAGACATAAGACATGAACCCAATCACATGCTTTCGCTATACTTGTTCTCGTCACTCACGTTTCCTTAGGTCCTTAGGTTCTTTCCAATCCTATGGCCCCTAGGTCCATCCTAAGCTTTCACCTTTTTGGCTTTATACCCGCTCTGATACCATTTTATCTGTCACGCCCCGAGACCGATCCATTTGGCCGGTTCGAGCTGTCAGTACGCCGAACGACAGAGCTTCCCCGTCCGCCCAAGGCTCAAACAAGATGGAGTATAAATTTTACACATGCGGAAGCATACACAAAAGGCTTACACGAGGGTAAGCAACATAGCCAAAATGAAAGTAACTAATGTAATACATACAAGTAACATGATTAATTGCAATCACATACATGCATAATTCTTACAACTTTGCATTCTTTAAAAGACTACCATTCTTTACATTCTTTGCATTATTTCTTTTTACATCTCATAGTCTTCAAGGATAAAGCTTAAATACATTTGATATTAGCATCTACCATCATCAAATACAAAAGATGATACAAAAGGGTAATGCAACTATAACAAAAGTAAAGTACTCGGGCGGTCTCTACCTAGGGCGCGATGCCCTTACCGCGATCCTCCGCCGACTCACTCGGTCCCGGCTCCGTGGAAATAGTGGGGTGAGAACTACAACAAAGTTCCCAGTGGGTTCGGCAACCAACCACGCCGACTTTCCCACTAGGTCTAACTCAAGCGTAATAGAAAGAAAGGTAAGATAAGAACCAAACTATCAAATGCAACTAATACGCTTGAAAGTAAAGATAATATGCTCAAACTGTAAAACATGCAAGATCATAAGTTCAATACCCAATCTCTTGGCTAACCCGTGGGTTTCGCCTCAACAAGACTCAACCAAACTCGAATCCCATAGTATACCGGGAGGCTCAATCGACCCGTTGGGACCGTCCTGAAAACTCATTCCCCCGGAAAACTCATTCCAAAGGTGACCTACTTCGAGCGCACCGCTCGAAGGGAGCTACCGCCCTCGAGTAAGGACTATATGGTGAGTACGATCAATCCTTAACTTTAAGGATTCTAAATCTCAATCTGTTCCTTGCCTTCAAGGAGAACTCATGTTCATATGACCCTTAACTCTAAGGTTATTGTCAAATGTCAATCTCATGACTCTACTAGTGTTATATACACTACAAGTTCTTGTTCTTGTTCTTTGATGTCACACAAGTTGTCTAAGTATTCTAGACTCATCTTTGTCACATTCTCTAATACATGTCCAATGTCACATTCACTTGTCAACTACACCAAGTTCTTGTTCTTGTTCTTTAGCATGCATACATAGGGTTCTTGTTCCTTATCATATGATCTCATACAATTATATCTCATGCATTTGAACTCACAAATTGCAATATAACTCATAATTACCCTATTATGTATTATGCTCAACATATATAGAATGCTCAAAAGTGACACTTAGACATAGAAAGAATTCCGGTGTCCTTGGAATGCACCACCCACCTTCTAAAATTACAGATGGGTTGCCCGTCGAGTCTCGTAGCTAACCGAGGCCTATTTTGCTATCTGCGCAGTTATCGATTCTACATCAAAGTAACTTACATAGCAACTCATAGATAGGTTTTTCGTTTAATTAAACGGAGTTGTCCCACGCGTCGGGATACCCCCAATTAGGTTTCTACAAGGTCAATTTGACCCTAGAACCTCCATGGCAAAAAGCCCCAAATTTGGTGCTCTATCCAAGCCCTATGCAAAACCCTAGGTTTTGATCTCTTAAACAAGCAAAAGGGAGCTTGTTGTTACTCTTAGAGTTTATCTAGAACAATTTAAACCATCATTAGGGCCTCTACTTGAAACCCTAAGGATCCACCATGAGTGGACCTTGAGCTTTCATGGGTTTTCATGGAGCTCAAGCCTCTACTAGGCTTCTACACCAAAGAGAAGACTCAAAACTCTAAGTTCCTTGCTTAAAACCCAAACCCTAGTCTAGGTTTACTATGAAACCTCACCTTGGCCCAAGCTCCACCTTGTAGGAGAGCTTCTAGGTCTTCCCCAAGCTCCAAATCCTCCAAGATCACCTCCTCCAAGCTCCTTCTCCAACTTCTCCAAGCTCTAGGGCTCCTTTTCTAGGGTGAGAAAGAGGGGAAATGAGAGAGAGTGTGTTGGGAGTGAATGGCTGTGAAGAGGAAGCCATTGGGTATATATTGTGTTGTGACAATTGCCAAAAAGCCCCTCCATTTGCGAAAATTACAAACTGCTCGAATCGCGCTGTCCATCGTCCGGTCTCACGTTGTCCTGTCTCGCACGCGGTTTTCCAGTGACTTAGCCATTTTTCTCGCATGTTACGCATGACCGTCCGTCTTGGCGGTCGTCTGTTTGATCGTCTTGGTTTGGCCGTCTGCCTCGCATTACGCTGTTTCTCATCGCTGGGGCACTTGGCATCCGGACAACCCCTACGTCTGGTCTCGGCCGCCCAAGTCCTGGGAATTTCCACCGTACTTGCGGTTTAGCTTTTCCAAGACCCCACTTCGCCGCGCACGTGTTCCAAAGCACATAGAACCCACACTTACTCGCTCCACTCCGGGTCCCGCTCATTTTGACGGAACTCGGCGCGCTTTACGGGGGAGTGGGTTGTTACAGAGAGAGAGAGAGAGAGAGAGAGAGAGAGAGTTGAGCTCCTATACTTTTAAATGTACCAAGTTATTGGTGCTTGTAAATTTTTAGCTATTGGACTAAGGGATGTGTGGTTAGGATGATATGGCCCCATGTGGTTGAGTGGGTGGTTGGTTGAATAGTATAATCTAATGGTTGAAAATTCTCAAAGGCTAAATCTAACGGTAAAAATTTTACAAGCACCAAGTGCTTGGTACTTTTACAAGCACCATAACCGGACTCTATATATATATAGAGAGAGAGAGACGGCTGGTATACTATCGGTAGCATGGAGGCCTTCGTGCTACCAAGTTGTTTTCAATGATGCGGCTTCTAAATCGACGACTGGCTCCGTTAGACTTGATCTACACTATTAAAAATATTTGGAAACTAACTTTTATAATTTTTCCATTTACCTATCAAACTAGTCTAAAAATGAACGGTTGGAAATAAAAATTTCATAAAAAATGATGATAAAAGACTTGAATTTAATATCAGAGGTACTGACCTTACTCTAAATAGTGAAAAGAATTTTTTATAAAAATTTCATAAGATTTGGATTGTTTTCAACCGTTAAATTCACAAACGCATCACATCTAGCATTAAAATTGTCAATTTTGAGACATTTTGATCACTTGTCAAATGATACCGAAAAATTATAAAATTTAATTTCTAAATACTTTTAATATTGTATATGAAGACTAAGCCGATCGTTGATTTGAAAACATCATCATTGAAAACAACTTGGTAGCACGGTGGCTTCCATGCTACCAATAGCATACCAGCCTAGCTCTATATATATCATTAATAACAATATATACTACATAGTATATACTATATCATTTATTTTTTTTATAGATAAAATATAATATATATAATTAAATATTTTATTTTAATAATTAATATATGGATTGGGCAGAAGGTACTGGTGGGTCACCCGGGTCTATGAGGTCGAGGACCTCAAGCTACGGGTTGTCACGCCTCGCAACCGCCAATTTGGTCGGTTCGTATACGCCAACAGACACCGAACGGACAGAACCTCCTTTGTTCGCCCAAGGCTCAACAACAACAATGTATGTCACTATCCGGGACCGCCTATGTCACGCCTCGGGACCGACGGAGGCCCTTCCCAGTAGTGCACCCAGACCCACCATATGCCAGCACATATAAGGCGTCTACAACAAAAGCGAAAGTAAAACAAAGATAATCTACAACTAGAGATATCAGAGCAATAAGCTAAGTTCTATCAACGAGTATAAAGGAAAGTGAACTAAACAATAAGGATAAAACATCAAGTAATACAATAACAGTCTCAATAATCCAAAATAGGGTGGTCACTCTATACACAGGTAACTCACCAAAACCTTTCCAAAATAAAAACATCGAGAGGTAGACCACCTATCAACATGGTCCTCGCAGCTACTAGCTAGCTCGAGGCAATTCCCTTTTCTCGATCCCTGGCCTCCTCCGGCACAGAAGGCTCTGAAAAGAAACATAAAACAGAGGGCGTGAGAACTATAATTTATAGTTCCCAGTGGGTAATTACTGATCTGAGCAAAATGCACAACTAGGCCCAAAAGAAGTAAGCATGATAGAGTACGATAAACAACTGCTGGTATGAAAGCATATGTAAAATGCTATACTACTATGCCACAAGTAAACATGATGATTATCAATGCTATCATAATCCACTATGCCAATATATGATGAATATGGTCTATCATCGCAACCAAGTATACTATGATGCAACAAGTAAACTATCAAGTATACTACATGTCCAAAGCTATGATATCAGCATGTCAAGGTAATCCAACTACTATAACCTATCTAGTAGTGATTGTCTTTTATGAATTAATGACATTGTTCAATCTTGTTATAGGATCTACACGAGTGTAGTCCGGCTTGTGCCACCTAAGTGCCGTGGTAGCCCCAACATCCCCCGTAAGGAATGAGTCTATCCCACTCGGCCCCGTAGGTTTTTCGATACCGCACGAGCGAACATAGGTCGTAAAGGCTAACTCCGGAGTGCCGGCTTGTAGGGAGCGATCCTCACAAGTATGTGCGAATGAGCACAAATGACAAGCAAGTATGGTCAATATCTCAAGTGTCGAATCGTCATGTCTCTAGCATGGTAATGATCTCTAGTAACCCCAAAGGTCTAGTGCAATGCCCCTTTATGACATTACATCTCAATATATGTCCAAATCCGGTTCCAACACTAATGCCCCTTTATGACATTAGGTTTACTAATTCACAAATAATCCAAGCTTAATGCCGCTTTATGACATTAGCTTACTATTTCTCACATAAATGCCAAGCCTGATGCCTATTTATGACATTAGCTTTCTCTATACATACACCACTCTATACTAATGCCACTTTATGACATTATGTTTACTTCTATGCTAAGCATGAGTTCTAAGTCCACACTACAACAAAAACGGGATATAGCGACACTTTTAAATGTCGGTATAGGTAAAAAAAAGTGCCGCTGGCTAAATTACCGACACTTTTAAAAAGTGTTGCTATATGTGGCGTCGCTAGGTATATAGTGACACTTTTTAAGAGTGTCGGTATAACCTAAAAAGAGTGCTACTAATATACCGACACTTATTTAAGCTTTTAGCAGTACATAAAAGTGATGCAAAATGATATTCTAGCAACACATTTTTTTAATTTCAGCGACACTTTTTAAAATATAATACCACCTGCATGGCAAGGGCCGATGTTGACAAAGACCCAAAAGCGTCGACAACAGAGAATACAAGCCGAAGCCAAACAACATTATGAAGAGGTGAAAGGGATGAGATTAAATATATGGAGGTGCCCTGATGAAAAGCCATTTCCCAGTTGCCCAATGTCGCATGACCACGAGGCAGGCGGTTCTGCGCCCGCCTTTGTGCTGAAGTCGAAAGTGGAACGGCCACTCGAGGCCGAATCAGAGGAGAAGGCTATCCGCAGAGAGCTAGAAGACAAGATAGCTTCTCTTGAAAAAATGATAAAAAGAGGGCGATGGTCTCCTAAAGAGAGGGAGGTTCGAATGGAGATTGATTCTTCAGCCGAATCGGCCAAGGAATTAGAAGAGAAGAAGCAAAAAGTCAAGGATAAATCGGCTGAGGAATCATCGGCCGATGTGAACATGGTGTACGCTCTGCCGCAATCGTTTAAAGCAGAGCTAGTTGAATACGAAGACTTCAGAGAAGAGGAAGAGGTTGGGCTCGAAGTAGCCCAATTGCAGTTGGAGGACGTACAACCGGCCGATGCGGTGGCATTCGAAAAACCATCGGCCATGCAGATTAGGTTCATAAGACCTTTGTTCATCCAGGCCTTAATTGAAGGTCGGCCGCAGGCCAAGTAATGGTAGACGGTAGAGCAATGGTTAATGTAATGTCTACTTCTTTCTTTAAAATGTTGGGCAAAGACGAAGACGAATTAAAGCCCACCGATTCCATCATGACCGACTTCACCGGGAACGGTCAACAAGCCAGAGGAGTACTTACCACCGAGATAACGGTGGGGTCTAAGACGTTAAAATCTACATTTTTTGTAGTGGATGCAGACAACCACTACAACTTACTTCTGGGGCGTGACTGGATTCATGCCAATGAATGTATACCTTCCACACTCCACGGAAAACTTTTCCAATGGGTGGGGAACAAGATTGAAGAGATACGGGCCGAAGGACGGCCCCAAATGGTAGATGTCAATATGGAAAGGATCGGCCACAATAATTGGGCCGATACAGACCTAGATCAAATTTCCTTTGTAAGGGTTACAGAGGAAGGCATTCAGTTGATCCTCTCAAAGGACATAGGAGCTATGGTGGCAAGCGAAAAGCCACCAAAATGGTTAAAATGGAATTGCCAAAGGCAAGAATAGAGGCTTCCCATAAGCCTCAAGAAGACAAGCCGATCGACAGGGTCGGCTATGGGGAGGATTCGGCTTTTGAGGCCGATATTGCAGTATTGAGCAATTCGGCTTAGACAGCCGAAAACGATGTAATTAACTCGGCTTGTCAAGTCGAAGTTAAGAATCAATTGAAATCGGTCAGTGAGGCCGACAGATTACAAAAAATGAAAGAGCAAACGGATAGGCCGAGTTTAGAAGAATCGCCTATCAAAGTTGGTGAGAAAAAGTTAGAGACTCAGGATCAACTTGTTGAAGTAAATCTGGGATCCGAGGTAGATAGAAGACCGACTTACGTAAGCGCGAAGCTTTCGGCTCAATAGCAGGAGGAGCTGAAAGGATTGGTGATGGAGTACAAAGATTACTTCGCATGGAGTTATGTGTTACATCTGCCAGGTAAGAAGAAGAGTTAGGTTTAGAGCATGAAGCAGAATAGTTAGGGGAGTAGCTAAAGGAGGAGTATAAATGGGTACTTAGCTTTGCTTGGGAGGAAGTTGGCATCGTGGACCACCCGCGAGGAGGAGCACGAAGCGGCGAGGTGCTTGATCGGGAGCGGCATCTGGTGAGGCGCCTTGATCGGGAGCGGCGGCTTGAGAGAGGACTGAGGCTAGGAGGAGCTTTCTGGGAGGTTCTAGAGCGACGGGGAAGGGGAATGACATAGAGATGAGAATGGGTGACCACTTAACCCAGCATAAGGGCATCTGGGCCCAACTGGATTTAGAGGCTAATTGTTCATCGAATAAGACCCAAGCAGAGGAAGCCCACTTTTATTGCAATTCTCAATTAGCTATGTTTAGTTAAGTTAATTACGATTTTGTCCTGAGTTTAGGGTAATAAATTGGCAGATTGTAACAAACTAGGGTTTTATGAAAATTAATGAAATTGTTCTTCTTTCTCGTCTCTTCTCTATCTCTCTATCTCTCTATCTCCCTCTCGATTTCCTCCAACCCCTTCTTCTTCCTCTCAACTCTATCCTCTCTTCTCACTCTTTCTACTTGTATTGTTCACCTTCGTTCATATCTGATCTATCCGGAACGTTACGCAAACCATCATCCCCGGCGCCGTCCATCGTCTCCCGAGATCTCATCATCGACGGTTGCGCCGAGTCGTATGTAACAATTGGTATCGAGCCATCCGATCCTCGACCCGTGTGGTAAAATTGCTTCCAAACTCTCATCTTAAAATTTTCGAGATAATAGCATAAGATCCTACACTGAGGTCGAAGTTGGGTATCACCCCACAAGAACCATTGATCAGAGGAAAAGTCCCTCACTCCTCTGATATCTTGTCCCACTGGCACATTACTCAATCCGAGGCAACCGAATATCTATAGCACGGCAAGATTGGGGGCAAGCGAGGCAACAAGTTTAAATTCAACCCAAAGGAGTATTTAGAAGAATTTGACATGGCAGAAGGAACTCGACTGAGGGATTTGAGTGAACACGTCCATGCATTAGAAGAGAAATACCAGCAACTGGGAACAGAACATCAAGCCAACATAGAGACACTTACCCAGCAGATAGTCGAAGTGAGGGATACGGGGCAAAGGCAATTTGAGTCGCTACAAACCGAAGCCAACAGGAGGCATGAGGAGCTACTGAAACTCATGGCCGCTCAGCCACCTACACTCAAGACTCAAGGCGAGGCACCTTTTTCGGATCGTAAATTCAGACCTGGGAGTAGCAACACACCATTACAGATCAGAGATGAAAAAAGAAAAGGTATTTTACCTAATCCGTTTAGACAGCATGATACGGAGGAGGATCACAATTCACCAGGAAGCCATCGAACCTTTAATCAACATTTGCCATACCCTCGGCTAGATTTTCCTTACTTTGATGGGGAGGACCCCAGGAGTTGGATCGAGAATTGCGAGCAGTACTACGAATTGTATCAAATACCTCAACACCAGTGGTTAAGTATTGCGACGATGCATCTGACCGGCAAAGCAAGGACGTGGAAACAAGGTTACTTCATTAATAAACAAACAGTCTCATTGGATGAATTCACCGACGCGGTGTGCCGAAGGTTCGCACAGTTAGGGGAGAGATACCTGATCCGAGAATTCACTAATTTAAAGCACACTGAAACTTGTGAGAAGTATCAAGAGAGGTTTGAAGAATTAAAATTCCAATTACTTAACTTCAATCCGTATCTAACTGAGGAGTATTTCATAGCATGCTATATTAATGGACTTAAGGAAGAGTTGGTTCACTTCATAGACATAGCACACCCGAACACACTGGAAGAGACTTATGAGCAAGCACAGTTGCATGAGAAGGCTTTAACAGCGCTTAATAGAAGGAATAAGTATTTACCCAAGGGTTCTGGAGACCCATACCCATCAACATCACCATACAGAGGCAACACAAGAACTGGGGGCAATAAGATTAACGAAGGTACGAAAACTTCTTACCAGCCTTCACAACGGAGTTCTGCAGATCAACAGCCCATCAACAGACAGTTAATGGAACACAGGAGAGCAGCAGGCTTATGTTTCAGGTGCGGAGAAAAATACCATCCGGGTCATGTGTGCACCAATAAATCATTGAATATGGTGCAGTCAAGCGACGAGTTCATGGAGGTCTACGATAAGGGCTGTTTGCAACACGAAACAGGTGAAGAAGAGGAAGAGCAAGGCTCGGGAACTTTACCTGATGGTGACGACGGGCGAGAAATGGGAGTTTCAGACCATGTGCTGAATGGAGAAAAACCCCAAGATACCATTAAAATAAAAGGCGAAGCTAAGAATGTGACACTCACCCTCCTAATAGATACGGGAAGTACCCACAGCTTCATCGATTTGCATGTTGCCCAGGCAATAGGGGCAAGGATGGAAGAAGCACCGCCCTTGGTGGTAACTATTGCTGATGGACACAAATTGTTATGCAAGCTTAGATGTCTTGAATTCTCATGGACTATGCAAAGGCAACGATTTGTAACGGATTTAAGGGTTATTCGGATCGAGGGTGTCAGTATTGTTCTGGGCATTGACTGGCTCAAGTCTTATGGGAAGATAACTTTCGACTTTTCATTAAACTCGGTTACCATACTTAAAGAAGGGCAGAAATTGGAATTAAAGGGAATTGAAGACAAGGCTAAACTGAAGCTGATTACTGTAGCTCAGTGGAGGCAGGAGATGGGTGCGGGGGAGTGCTACTTGTTGAGGCACCAACCAATATTAGAAAAGAACAAGCCAGAAGAGGAAATCAATCCTAGCATTCAGCACTTATTAGGGCTTTACTTAGATGTTTACCAAGAACCAAAGGGACTGCCACCAACTCGCGTCCAGGATCATAAAATCCTGCTGCAGCCCGGAACTGCCCCAATCAATATGAGACCGTATAGGTATTCATATGAGCAGAAGGAAGAGCTAGAGAAACAGATAAAGGAATTGTTGAACACCTCAATAATACAAAGGAGTAACAGTCCATTCGCATCGCCGACTCTGTTGGTAAAAAAGAAAGACAGAAGTTGGAGGATGTGCATTGATTACCGCCAGCTTAACCAATCCACCATAAAGGACAAATTTTCTATACCCATCATCGATGACTTATTAGATGAATTGGGAGGCTCAAGGTTTTTCTCGAAGATTGATCTACGATCCGGCTATCATCAAATCAGAATGGATCCAGCTGACGTCCCAAAAACAGCTTTTCGTACTCACCAAGGGCATTACGAGTTTCGAGTGATGCCCTTTGGCCTCACGAATGCTCCGGCCACCTTTCAAGCGATCATGAATTGCACTTTCGAACCTTATTTGAGAAAGTTCATCCTGGTGTTCTTTGATGATATACTGATATATAGCAAAAGTTTGGAGGACCATAGGGAACGCTTGCGCATCACGCTGGATGAATTGCGGAGAAATCAGTTATATGCTAAGAGGAGTAAATGTTATTTTGGGCAAGACCAGGTGGAATACTTGGGTCACATAATCTCAGCGGAGGGCGTAGCGACAGATCCGACTAAAATTGAAGCAATGATCAGTTGGCCGACACCCAAATCAGTTAAGCAGCTTCGAGGTTTTTTGGGGCTCACAGGTTATTACCGGAAATTCATTCGTGGATATGGGCAGATTAGTAAGCCCTTAACCGAATTACTAAAAAGGGATCAGTTTCGGTGGAATGACGAATCCCAACAAGCTTTTGAAGAGTTAAAAATCGCTATGACTACCGCTCCAGACTCGCGATGCCTAACTTTAACCACTCTTTTACCCTGAAAGTTGATGCTTGTGGTGCAGGGATTGGAGCGGTATTGTCACAGGAAGGAAGACCCATTGCCTATTTGAGCAAAGCGATTGGGGGAAAGCACCTGGGGTTATTGACCTATGAAAAGGAGTTTCTAGCCATTCTCATGGCATTGCAGAAATGGAAACATTATTTAAGCATGAGGACCTTTGTGATTCGGACAGATCACGAGAGCTTAAAACACCTCTTGGAACAAAGAATAACGACTTCGATGCAACAAAAAGGGATGATGAAATTGATGGGGTTTAATTACACTATTCAGTACAGGAAAGGGAAGGAGAATAAGGCGGCCGACGCCCTATCAAGAATCACAAGAGGGGAAGGTGTTACATTAGCAGTATCGGCGGCGACACCGAGTTGGATGCAAGAAGTGGCAAAGAGTTATTTAGGAGACCCACAGTGCGAGAAACTAATCGGTGAGCTTCAGCCACATCCGACTACGCAAGGAAATTACTCTTATAACAATGACCTATTAAGGTATAAGGGTAAATTATACATTAGAAATGCGGGGCAATTGAGGGAGAAGGTTCTCGACCAAATGCACAACTCGGCACTGGGAGGCCACTCGGGTATCCAGAACACTTATCGAAGGATTAAGCACCATTTTTATCGTCTTGGATCGAAAAGAGAAGTGGAAGAGTGGGTCAAGAAGCGCCGTAACAAAGTAGATGGAACTCCGCAGTGTGTTTACTACAGCCACTACCCATACCTCACCAAGTTTGGGAGGAAGTGAGCATGGACTTTATCGAATCCCTACCAAAATCTGAAGGAAATGATGCAATTTTGGTCGTAGTGGATAGACTTACAAAGTATGCCCATTTCGTATCTTTAAAGCACCCATTTTCAGCTCCACAGGTGGCATGACTCTTCATGGACACTGTTTGCAAATTGCATGGATGTCCGAGGAGGATAGTATCCGATCGAGACAAAATATTCACAAGTCTATTTTGGAAGGAGCTTTTTCAATCCATGGGAACTAAGTTACAAATGAGCTCGGCCTATCATCCCCAGACTGACGGTCAAACGGAGCGCGTGAACAGGTGTTTGGAAACCTATTTGAGGTGTCTTTGTTTTCAACATCCGAAGAAGTGGCATTCTTGGTTAGCATTGGCGGAATGGTGGTACAACACAAGCTTTCACTCTTCGATAGGTATGACTCCCTATGAAGCGTTATACGGTTACCCCCCTCCTAACTATCTGGTGACCACCATCGACTCCAGTGCCTCGAGAGAGTTTAAAAAATGGGCTAAGGAAAGAGAAGGCTTAACTCGTGAGCTAAGGGATCGGCTGCAAGTAGCTCGGAGTAGGATGAAACAACAAAGTTGATCAAAGATCGGAAGGAGAAGGAATACGCCATCGATTGGGTCTACCTAAAATTACTTATAGGCAAACCACTCGTGGCGATAAGGAGAAACCCGAAGCTAGCAGCGAGGTATTATGGGCCATATCAGATTGTGGAACGCATAGGGCTGGTAGCGTACAAATTACGACTACCTGAAGGGTCGAGGGTACACCCGGTGTTTCATGTGTCACAAGAGGAGTCCAACAGCGGTTCGCGCCTTACCGCAGGTGCCAACTATAGATGATAATGATGAGCTACTAGCGGAACCTGAGGAGATCTTGGAAAGAAGGATGGTAAAAAGGGGAAACCAAGCTGCGACTGAAGTGTTGATTAAATGGGTAAACCTCCCCGTGGAGCAAGCTACTTGGGAAGATTATGGAGCCCTCAAAAGCCAGTTTCCTTCCTTCTATCCTTGAGGACAAGGATCAATTCAAGGAAGGGGGAGTGTTACATCTGCCGGGTAAGAAGAAGAGTTAGGTTTAGAGCATGAAGCAGAATAGTTAGGGGAGTAGCTAAAGGAGGAGTATAAATGGGTACTTAGCTTTGCCTGGGAGGAAGTTGGCATCAGGGACCAGTCCGTGAGGAGGAGCACGAAGCGGCGAGGTGCTTGATCGGGAGCGGCGGCTGGTGAGGCGCCTTGATCGGGAGCGGCGGCTTGAGAGAGGACTGAGGCTGGGAGGAGCTTTCTGGGAGGTTCTAGAGCGACGGGTGGGGATGACATAGAGATGAGAACGGGTGACCACTTAACCCAAAGATTGGCATCCGGGGCCCAACTGGATTTAGAGGCCAACGGTTCATCGAATAAGACCCAAGCAGAGAAAGCCCACTTTTATTGCAACTCTCAATTAGCTATGTTTAGTTAAGTTAATTATGATTTTATCCTGAGTTTAGGGTAATAAATTGGCAGATTGTAACAAACTAGGGTTTTATGAAAATTAATGAAATTGTTCTTCTTTCTCGTCTCTTCTCTATCTCTCTATCTCTCTCTTTCCCTCCCTCTCGATTTCCTCCAACCCCTTCTTCTTCCTCTCAACTCTATCCTCTCTTCTCACTCTTTCTACTTGTATTGTTCACTTTCGTTCATATCTGATCCATCCGGAACGTTACGCAAACCATCACCCCCGGCGCCGTCCATCGTCTCAGTGAGATCTCATCATCGACGGGTTGCGCCGAGTCAGGTACGTAGCATTATGAAGAGATGCCGGGCTTAAACCGAGAGATTATAGAGCATAGATTGCCAATTAGAAAGGGGTACACGCCTTTCAAGCAACCGACTCGTAGGTTTGAGCCGAGTATTGTACTTCAAATAAAAGATGAAATAGAAAATCTTTTGAAGGCCAGATTTATTAGAGCGGCCCGTTATGTTGATTGGGTGTTTAATATAGTTCCTGTACGCAAAAAGAATGGCAAGCTAAGAGTTTGCATTGATTTTTGAAACTTAAATTTAGCCACACCTAAAGATGAGTATCCAATGCCAATAGCCGATATGTTAGTAGATTCTACCGTTGGTAATGAAATATTATCTTTTATGGACGGTCATGCCGGTTATAATCAAATTTATATCGCTGAGGAAGATGTAGCTAAGACAGCGTTTAGATACCCTGGTTCAATTGGAACTTTTGAATGGGTAGTTATGCCGTTCGGTTTAAAAAATGCCGGAGCTATATACAAGAGAGCAATAAATTTTATTTTTCATGATTTAATTGGCAAAATGTTAGAAGTATATATTGATGATATAGTGGTGAAATCCAGGCCGCAAGTCGAACATTGGATTGATTTGAAACTCGCCTTTGAAAGAATGAGAGAATACAATTTGAAAATGAATCCTTTGAAATGCGCTTTTGGAGTCTCAGCAGGAAATTTCTTGGGATTCCTAGTTCATAGAAGAGGGATTGAAGTTGATAAAAACAAGGCGAAAGCAATATTAGAGTTACCACCACCGAAAAGTAAAAAAGAGCTACAAAGCTTGCTGGGAAAGGTTAATTATCTTCGGCGGTTTATATCTAATTTGGCTGGAAGAATAGGGATTTTTACCCCATTATTACGGCTCAAAGATAAGGAAGAATTCATTTGGACAACGAAACAACAAGAGGCGTATGAAAATATAAAAAGATATTTATCAAACCCTCCAGTATTAGTGCCTCCAAAAGTGAATCAACCGATGAAATTATACATATCGGCTGCAAAAGAAAACTTAGGATGTTTATTGGCCCAAGAAAATGAAGAAAAAGAAGAACAAGCTATTTATTATTTAAGCTGACGTCTCTTAGACACAAAGAAACGATATTCGGCTATCGAAAAGTTATGTCTGGCATTGTATTATTCGTGTACAAAGTTGAGACACCATATTTTACCAAACGAAATATCGGTAATATGCAAAACTGATTTGGTGAAATATATGTTATCGAAGCCAGTACTAAGAGGGCGGATGAGAAAATGGGTGTTGGCATTATCCGAGTTTTCCCTTAAATACGTCCCTGCAAAAGCTATTAAAGGACAAGCCATAGCAGATTTCTTAACTGATCATCCATGTGTAGAAGTTGAAGAAATAGTACAGGGTATGATCGGTTGTCAACCTTGGGTACTTCACTTTGACGGCTCAAAAACAGCCGAATCCGCAGGAGCAGTAATAGTCATACAGTCGCCTGAAGGGTACGTTTGTTAGTTCGCTTTTGAATTAGATTTCGGCTGTTCTAATAATCAACCCGAATATGAGGCTTTAATAATCGGCCTTGAAATTTTGCAAGAATTGGAAGCAAATCGATTAAAGTCATGGGTGATTCACAACTTGTAATCAAACAAATTAGTAGAGAATACCGATGCGAGAATCTGAATTTGCAAAGTTATTTAAAAAAGGCAATAGAGTTATTATGCAGTTTCAGGGAAGCTGAATTCAAACATCTGGGCAGACAAGAAAATGAAAAAGCAAATGAGTTAGCCCAATCGGTTTCTGGCTATAAAGAGCCGAAATCAGAATCATTAGCAATTCAAAGAAGGTTATTGCCTTCGGTTCATGTACGAGAACCGATGATAGCCCCAGTAGAGATAAAAGAGGATTGGAGAAAAAACTCTAATCGAGTATTTGGAAAATCCGAATAAGGGGGCTAACTATAATATTCGAAGAAGAGCTCTCGGCTATTGTCTGTTAGATAGACAACTCTATAAGAGAACAGCCGAAGAAGTACTTTTGAAGTGTTTAGGGCCTGAGGAAGCTCTATTAATAATGGGAGAAACGCATGAAGGTATATGTGGAACCCATTTAGTAGGAAAGAAGCTAAGATGGACAATTCGACATTTGGGATATTATTGGCCAACTATGTATCAGGATTGCATAGATTATGCTAAGAGTTGCCAGGAGTGCCAGTTCTATGGTGCAATACAAAAGGTTCCTTCGTCCGAAATGTATGCTATAGTTAAACCGTGGCCATTTCGGGGGTGGGCCATGGATTTGATCGGAGAAATACAGCCGAATTCATCGGCTAGTCATAAATTCTTAATGGTGGTCGTTGATTATTTTACTAAGTGGGTAGAGGCAAAACCTACTCGATTGGTCACTCAAAAAGAAATTTTTGACTTTGTCGAAGATAGTATAATACATCATTTTGGAATCCCCGAGACCATTACAACCGATCAAGGAACAATGTTCACGAGGGACGATTCGTTCGATGTATGGAGTCGTGAAGTATAAAATTGCTTCATTCGTCTCCTTACTATGCTCAAGCTAAAGGGCAAGTAGAAGCAGTAAATAAAATCATCATCAACCTGATGAAAAGACATATTGTAAAACACCCAAGAAAATGGAATGAAAAGCTCAACGAAGTATTATGGGCATGTCGCACCTCGGTGAAAATGGCAACAAGGATGACGCCGTTTCGGTTAGTATACGGCCACGAAGCCGTAGTACCAGTCGAGATAAGAGTCCCTTCCTTGAGAACAGAAAAACAACGGAAACTTTCGGCTGAAGAATATAGCAAATTAATGAAAGAAAACATAGAAAGATTGAGTGAGACTCGGCTGATGGCTTTAGATAACATACAAGCATACCAGAACCGAGTGTGTCGGGCATATAACAAAAGGGTTCGGCATAAGTCATTTGCAGCTGGTGATTTAGTACTTTGACTAGTGTTTCTAATCAGTCAAAAAGACCGAGCATATGGTAAGTGGTCCCCAAATTAGGAAGGACCATTTCAGATTAGCCGAATTGCAAGAGGGAATGCATACTATATTAAAAATATGAATGGAGTAGAGAATGAGAAACCAATTAATGGAAAATATTTGAAAAAATATTATCCTTCAACATGGAAAAACAATACAGAGTAAATCACAAGCCGAATCAAGATAAAAGCTCTTTAATTTGATTCCATTCAGCTATTAAATTGGCCTGAGCGTTTTCAGCAGCTTTCTTCTTCCGTTTCATCAGGGGATGTACTTTGTATAGTTGGGAAAGTTGGTCCTGAAGCTTTAGTCTCTCATCTCTTTTGATCTTCAATTGGTCTTGAAGAAGGAGCCAACGTTCAGAGGTATGAGCTAAGGTAGCTTTGGCTGTGGCCAATTCTTCCTTCAGAGTCACTATCCGCTGTTGTAAGGCCGATTCTTGATCGGCCAAAGATTTATCTTCACGACTCACTTCCGTGATAGGAGTCGTTACCTCAGGGATAATTTTCTTAATTTGATCAACACGACCGAAATGTTGATCTAAGGATAGAAGCTCGACATGCAAAGATTGTTGCCGAGACAAAAAAGAAGAAAGATGAGACGATAGAGTCTCTATAAAACATATACTGGCGGGAGAGATACCCGATTGATCGGCTAAATTAGCTAAAAGGGCATATAACCGATCAAATTGCTCTTGATGTTGGGCTAAGTAAGGAATGCCACAACTATATAATTTCAGACACTCATCCCAATTTTGTCTTGTGTCTGACGACATAATCAAAGTCGTTGGGTCATCTCCATTATGTGAGCTAGGGCTCGAAGCCAACATGGAATAAAGAGAGATAGACAAAGGATCATCTGAAGCTGAAGCAGGTGTTTTTGAAGAAGGATGAGACCTTGTTGGTGCATCTTTGGGATTCTCTCGTACAGGCATACTTGAACTTGGTTCCACCACCGATGATACATGGCCGATGGTGGAGACGGTGGTTTCTCGACATCTTGCTTCTTTTTAGTACGAGATTCATGACGAATTCGTCTTTCAACTGTGTCTTCAAAGAAGAGGCAAAAGAGATCCTTGAGTCGATTTCAGGTGAAGACTGTTTTAGGGACAATAATAAGTCGAGGAAGTAAAGCAAAGATGAAGTAAATTATCAGAAGGACATACTTCAACATCAATAGGTGTGATCGATTCAGCAGGAATAGAGGCTTGTTCTGGAATGTCAGCCGGAGGAGATGGATCGTGGCCTCATGAACAGTAGTAGAAGGTGTATCGTCGACTCGTTCGTCGATCGGAAAAAATGGTTCAGCCTGTTCTCTTTCGGCTCTTTTCGATGACAGTCTTTTCGCAACCGTCTTACGCCGTTTTTGGGGCGGCGAAGAAGCGGTTAATGTAACCTCGACCGGTTGTTTCTCTGAAACAGAGACGGACGAAGGAGTAGGAATAGACAACAGACAAAAAAGAAAAATATATAGATATTGAATATATAAAAAGAAAGAGATTTCTCTGAAACAGGGACTGACGAAGGAGTAGGAATAGACAACAGACAAAAAAGAAAAATATATAGATATTGAATATATAAAAAGAAAGAGACAAAAGTGGAGAGAAGCAAAACATATTACAGCAGAAGGAGGCGAAGATGCGAGGACTTCATCTGATTTGTCCTCCGAAGTAGAGGGCTCAATAGGATTCTCTGATTGAGGTCTGCTTGAAAAGGGAACTGCGAATGAAAAATAGATGAGAAACGGTAATTATAACTGTGAGCATGAAATCAACATGCAGTAAGGTAAAGTGCGAGCGGGTGACGAGTCTTGTGGTGAGCGATCGAAGCCATAGGAGGAAAGGTTTTCTTGAGGAAAACGTCCCAATTGGCAGTGAACCGAAAACCTAACACACCAGTGTAATTCGGCTTGAAACTCATTAACTTAAAAAAGCGTCGAAGACGGTTCCCCATAGCCGAAATCCGGTCGGCATCGGCTATACTTTTAGTAGGAGGGCGATAAGTGGCAGTATTAGCCGTGAAGAACTTGGCTGGAGCAGGTATGGGCTGAGTAAACCCTAATTGATGCGCCGCAAATTGTGGAGAGTAAACCTCGATGCGGCGTAATTTCGAGCGCGTTTTCATACCAATATGAAGATCTCGGGGAGCCAAGAAAGAATACCAAACGTCAAAATGATCATTAGCGCGGGAAGAAGCAAGTCGCCATGAAGAGCTTCATACCGGGCCAGGAACCAAGATGGCCTAGTAACACGATCCGCTAGAGGAGACCAATAAATAAGAAGATGAGGACTTGGATCATAGAAAGCAGAAAAATAAGTAAAGAAATCAAGAGGGTGGCCGGATGTCAACGGCGGTGGGCAACCAAGAGCAAGCCCATATGAATCAAAATGAGCAGTCGAGTTCATGTCCAAGGGTTCTCGGCATAATGTACGGAAGTACATTTGCAAAAATATTTGCAAAAACCAAAAGACACCACAACCCGAACTAATGGTAAGACCATCTAGGGGGATGGTTTTATAGAGTCAAAAATCTCTCTGTAGACAAAAGCAAGGAAGTAGGGCCCTAGAGCCAATTTGTCACCGTGAGACAGACCTACGGCGATCGAAACAAAATCTCGTTGATCTTCTCGCGAACGAGTAAAAGGTTATGACAGAGCCAATACAAAAGAAATGCTGTATGTTCCATCCTAGTAACTGGAGCAGAGGATTCGCCGACAAATTTATGGAGAAATTTGGAATAAGCCAGATCATTGAGGTCAAAATGGGCCTCAAAATCAGATACGCCGTCGGGATTATAGGCCATGGATAGAATAGTACCATGAGGACGTAAACTGACGATGGCAGCTACATCGAAAAGAGTCGGGGTAAGAGGCCCTCCTCTGAAAAGAAAAACATTGGAGGCAGGGGACCAAAAATAGAGAGCAGAAGCTAGTAAAAGATTATCGGCTATAGGAGGTTGCCGCGATAACTGTATGGCTTCATAAATCCCCACTTCCTTCCAATGATCACTAAAAGTGGCTTGTACTCGATCCATCCAAGATAGATATGCATCTGAGATACTTGGCCAAGTCCGAAGGCTTTTTCCCGTCGAGGCCGAAGGATACCAGGAATGAAGATGAATGGAATCGCCCATCAATGGAAGACCTTCGCTGGAAAAAGGAAAGTCATCAGGGGTAGGATCTTGTGTAAAGGAAGGTCCCAAGATTAACCTAGCAGGGTCAGCAGGAAGATATGATTTGAGCAATGTATAATCTAAAGAGGAACGAGTTGGTAAAGGCGAAAGCGACGCCATTACTGGAGAAAAAGACGAAGAAAAAAAGGTAGAAGACGAAAAAAAAAAACACAAGAAGATGGCGATAGAAAATATAGAGAGATAAAAGGGTTTGACGGAGAAGACGAAGAGAAAACCAGAAAGGTAAAAGGCATGGGGAAGAGGAAGAAGGAAACTGTCCCGTCGCTTTGACACGTCGATACGATTTTCGAGGTAGGTCTTAATGATGAATAGACGGCGGCAATTAAGAGGATGCAATCAATGCCGCACATAAGAAAAAAATCGAAAGTGAATCAAGGCCGTTAATGAAAAAAGGAACGGCCGGGATTAAAATCGTACATTAGACTTCAAATTTTGTATAATCCACTGACGCAGAATATTTGAAGTTGATTGGGCCGAGAGATATGTCTCGGATCACGCTTTTTCAAAGTTAGGGCAGAAAATTGAACCGAACGGCTTAAGCAAGACCGAGCCGAAGGTAGAATGTTCCTCAAGAGAAACGCAAGCTACCAAAGTGTCACTTCGGAAGCTGCCGAGGGGGCAATTGTTGGGGCGGTTTAAAGCAAAATGACAATTTTAGAAGTTCAAGTTGCCAGTGCACTGGGTCGAGACCAGAAAGTGATCCAGAAGGATGCACCAGGAACACGAGAAGGGCATGAACTGCGGAAGTTTTGCAACCGCAAGCGGTTCCGAGTTGGTTGCCGATCGGCTAGAGGTGGTACGAGATACCAGGAAGTGGAAATAATGGCTTATTGTGCAAGGATAATAACCAACAGAAAGAGACCCTATAAATAGACACATCGAACCAGGAAAAAGGGTCTTTTCTCCCCTGCGAACAGAAGATCATCCTTATTTTCCCTACATTTACCGCTTTCTGTAGGAGTAGCCTGTAACTTAAATATCTGGAGTCAGTCTGCCCTCAGGGCATCACTCCGTCCTCCGCTATAATCTTTTAGAGTCTGTCTGCCTTGAGGGCATCACTCTGCTGAGGGTTGCAATCTGTTTCTTTGTACTCTCCCTGTGTGTTGTTCAATACAAACCACCATTCGGCTGTTCCGGGCCGATTGTTCGTAGTACTTTCTAGCCATTCGGCTCTTCTCTGTGCTTAATTTCCTACTTTTGCTGGCCATTCGGCTCATCAGGCCAAACCGAACAGAGAATAGAGCTTTCGAACCCGGTTGGTTTGATCCCTCGCCGACCGAATCGCTTGACCGTCAGAAGGGCGCACTTCTCGAGGGTCATTGATTGGAGCCGTTTTTCTACTCCGACGCGCTTACCGAAGCGGATCTCTGGCCTGGTCGAAGGTCGGGACGAACGGCGCGCAACAACTGTCATATTATTTCTACATTACCGCTTGTAGATTTACAATCATGTTTTTTTTTTAATTTGGAAATTAGAGTATTGAATTGAAAGTACGAGATGAAAGATGGGTTGATGAATTTGTGGTGCACAAACATACTGGTAAAATTTTCCAAGGTATTGCTGTCACGGCCCGGGGTCCTTTTTGATAGAAACACAGCGGATTTTTTTTTTTTTTTTCAAAACCTAACCCCCAGGGTATGCTAGATCCACCACAAATACAGAGAATCTACTGTTCACACGGACAGAGTCTCCCCTGTATTTGCACGACGTCGCACAAGTACAAGAGTATAACCAGGATACAACGACAACAATGAATATGCAATATCTAATTTTTTATACATTCATACACCATTCACCACATATTCACATTCGATGTTTAATTATAAATCCACAGAAAAACCTTTGAAAACTGTTTTCCACACGAAAGCTCTTTTTTTTTTAAAATGCGCTACCACGAGGGGTAGAAAACTATTTTCCATTTCACAACTTCTTTATTTCATTCAAAACCACATGAATTCGAATAAAGTAAACCAACTGAACCATGAAATATCAAAGCTATTAGCAACAAAAGTAAACAGGGTAGGAACTAAACCAACAAACTGGGTCGGAAGCTCTAGCGACCACTACGAACGCGTCTCACGTTTCGTCTCAACTCTCACCGCCCGCAATACCTGAAAAATGGTGGGTGGGGCCGGGGGGGGTGAGAACATGTAAACATGTCTCCCCCTCCTAGTGGGTACCGTAAGCCAATGAAGGCGAGTACTCACCAGATCAGGAAGAGATAACAATAATATGGGTGAGTGAAATACTAAATACAGTAACAACAATAATACATGAACAAGATGTATAAGAACAACTATCGCTACTGTAAAGAGGAACAGAATGTATACATACAACGAAACTATAGTAGCACAACAAGTGTAAAGAAAGAACTGAAGGAATACCAAAAACAACCGCTACTATAGCTACATGCGTCAACCGGACAAGAAGTCCAAATATACCCAATCTGATGCCTGTCACAGAGCAGACACTGCAAGCTTATTCATGCGCCACCGACGACCTATCCGGATACGTACACCCCCTTGGCTGGTGGCCAAACCAACCTGGTGTCTGGAATACACAGTCTTTGTGACTAAATCATGCTAATATGCTCAAACAAAAACCGGCAAAAAGAGACCGGTGCCTTGGTCGAAGCCAGGTGCAAGGGCGTACAACGCCGAACCACGATCAACCAGATCGAAACACACGACAAAAGATCGATGTGTTGCCTGGACCCAAGGTCCACGGAGATACAATATATATATGCAACCTGCTCTACATGTCTATCCACAACTATCCAAAGGCAATCAACGAGATACGATAAACAATCAACTGACATGTAGAGACTACGATACTAATATGAAGTACGAGAACCGATCAACCAGGTCAACAGATACGGAATGCAAATAGAACTGCTCTACTCCTACTCAGGATACTGAGCATGCAGACAACGAGTAGAGTATAATGGAATAACAAGGGTGCAAGGCTCAATATATATAGGTAATAATAATCACGAGAGAGCAAGGTAAGAAACCATCACCGAGCGTGCACCACTGTACCGACGTCGGATCGAAGTACCCGCCTGTAAGGATGTCGCGTACGTTTCACGACTTCAAAAGGATGTCGGACCTAGCTTGGCGGCGAGGATCGGCGGCGGCGATGGCGACAAGAGGCAAGCCCGCACGAGCTTAAGCTCGGGTCCAGAGATGACGGCGGCCACGACGGCGGCCAGGGAGCTCAGGGACGGCGGCGGTCGACTGCCTGAGGTCGGAGGAGGAGGAGGGAGGCGACGGCTACGCACGGGGAGGCCGCGAGCCAACCTCGGCACAGGCTCGGGTGCAGGGCGGGCTGCGAGAACCCGCGGCGACTATGGCGGCGCGGGGAGGCGGCTCCGGCCGGCGGGGGCCGGCGGGGACGGCGCCGAGGAGGATGTCTCGGCCGAGGGCAAGCTTCCAAGGGTTTACAGCGGCCTCCTGTTTTCTACGGCCGAGAGTGAGGCCATGCGGAGGGAGAGAGAAGTTGAGGGATGGCCGGGACTTCTTCTCCGGTGGCCGGGGGTGCCTGCCGGCGGCCGGGACGTGTGCACGAGCAGGTAGAGGCTGCTGTGACGGCTAGGGTTATCTTGGAAGAGGTAGGGTGCTCCAGGAGCTAGGGTTTCTTGATGAAACCCTAGTTGCTCTATTTGTATATATTGTACAAATGCAAAAAGGCCCACAAAATCCAAATAATTACTGCTCAGTCCCTCACCATGCGTGTAATATGTACGTATACACCCACATGTCCGATCTCACGTGATTCGGTACATAAAATATTGCAACTTTTGCGAAATTATCGTTCTGCCACCACCGACCACTCCTCGCTCAACGTGCAATATCCGCAGATCCGTTCGCCAGATTTACGAACGGATTGCACCAGTGGGATCAGCAAAACGGAGACAACTAACCTACGATCTTGGTTCGCCTCGATCGGTCATGGATTCATGATGAAACATCTCTCTCTCCAACAAGAAACTACGCACAAAGACATAAAAAACGTGTATTGCTAGATTTTCTCAAAATCCGTGCGTCAAACTCAAAATCCGTTAGCGCCATTAGTTCCAGAATAGCTGAACCGGTCGAAATGAGCTATTTGATCGCTATAAACAGAGTCCGATACGCGCCGAAAGCCAACTCTACTCTGTGGCTTCTCCGAAAAAT
Organism: Aechmea fasciata; assembly: GCA_025177825.1. NCBI lineage: Eukaryota > Viridiplantae > Streptophyta > Magnoliopsida > Poales > Bromeliaceae > Aechmea > Aechmea fasciata. The sequence goes on along the minus strand of CM045928.1, from coordinate 2,269,807 downwards.
CGGAGTTACTATTCACTTAAGTGAAAACTAATAATCGCGTATCTTCTCCATTTTAGCTCATTTTCTCCTGAAACTTCACGAGTGCTTATGTAATTAAATTACACACTGGAACATCGTCAAATAAGAGTTTAGTTACACTGTCAAAATCTCAGTCCTTACATTTGCTTTAGAAGGTATTGCTGTTCATTATTTTGAAGAATTATATATTTTATTATAAGATAATTTATCTTTCCATGAAAAAATTGATTTCTAGGCTAAATATTTTATCCATTCTAGAAGTTTGATTATACTCCTCGCAGTATGAAATAATTGCACAAAGCTAGAGTTTCTATTTTGCACAAACTTCAATTAACCCCTCCTATGATTTACTTGTATTTTTTTAATTTTGCAATCTTGCGACTTAAAAGTTTTATTTTGCTATCTCATAGTTTTTGTTTTTATTCCACCGTCACAATTTGCCATTAAATAGAATAGTAAAGTACGATTATTGTAAATTATTATAAAAATAATATGGTTTGTAAACTATAATATTTTGGTTACATGTTGTTTATAAATTACACTATTACTTCAACAGAAGGTCTTTATAGTGATAAAAATAAAAATAAAAATTAAAAAACAAGGGCAATATGGCAAAGCAAAAGTTTTTTCAACCACATATTGAAAAAGTGAAATAGTGATAATTTATAGGGGACTAATGGGAAAAAATAATTTCATATTGATGTCCAACGGGATAGAGGTATCAAAAGTGCAAATAGGTCAAAATCGGAGGACCAAATTGAAGTTTTTATTCTCGCTATAAAACCCCACCCATTTGAAACCCCCTACTCCCGCTTCTTGCATTCCCTCCAAAACTTCTCCTCTCAAATCCCCTCCAACTCCCAAAATCAATAATGAAATCGAAGATGAGCGAATCCTCAGCCTCCGCCGGTGACGGCGAGAGCGAAAATGAGCCGTGGGCGCCGTCTGTTTCTAGGGACCTCTTGCCCTACATCGCTGCGAGGCTGACCGGTGCCGATTACGCCGCGCTCCGCGCCACCTACAGATCATGGCACGCCATCTTCTCCGCCGTGCCCCCCTCCCCCCGTCTCGGCTTTGCTCCCTTTCTCCTCCCCCCCCCCCCCCCCCCCCCGCATTTCGCCTCCCCGATCCCCTCCTTCCCGACTACCCTCTCGGCCCCATCATCCCCTTCCCCGCCTCGATCATGGCCATTCCGATTCCCCTTCTTCCCACTCGACACCCTCCGTAATCCCACATTTCGCCCGCTCCCCTCTCCGACACCACCCGTCACATCTGCGTCGTGCTCCCACTACCGCTCATCCTCTTCGGCCCCATCTCCCACATCTCCGCCTCCTCAACCCCCTCACCGCCGACACCATCCCCTTCCCTCCCCCGCTCTCCTCTGCCCCCCTATCCTTTCCCCCCTACGATGAGAACACCGTCGACCTCTACCTCCTCTTTCGGGGCGATCCACCTCGCAGGCTCCGACACCTCACCGCCCTCGTCCGCCTCGCCGTCCTCTCCGCCGACCCCACCGACGACCCCTCATCTTTCATCCTCGTCCTCGTCCTCAGAAGCACTATCTCAGCTCGCATCATCACCTGCGGCCCGAGCGATGGCTACGCTGTGTGGAGGCACGACTCCTACGGGGGGGTTCGCCTACGGCGTGACCAACCTCATCTTCCAACACGGCCTCTGCTTCGCCGCCGTCACGTGGCGCAGCATTGGCCACTCGATGCTCGGCCCTGTGGACTCAATTGTCAACTTCGATTTCCACGCCAATCCGGCATTCCAGAGGTTCCGCGGGCTGCGATCCCAGAAAAGAATGTCGAAAAGAACTACGCCAACTTCTTTATCGAGTCGTCTGGCGATCTACTGCTTATAAGCAGGCACGGAGACCTCACCGCGGGGCGCATCTTGGTCCATTGTCTGCCTCCGTTGGAAGGGGACGGTCCGCTCGTACCGAGTCCCCTGGCCAGCATTGGCGATCACGCCTTGTTCTTGGGCATGGGGAATACCGTCGTAGTCCACGCGCCCGACTTCCTGTTGTCCGTCAGAAGGAACAGCATCTACTTTACCGACGTGCATCGCAGGGTGGTGAACAATCAGTTCATTTTCGTCGGCTGCGTCTACGTGTTCGACATGGAGTAGGGCGTCACCGCGAAGGCGTTCAAAGTGGTGGAAACGGACGAGACGAACATGTGGGTGAATCTGAGGCCGTGGTGGGTTACACCGAATTTGCACAGGAGAGATCCATGAGCACCGAGAGGTTCGATCTCGTACCGCACTTTCGTTCTCCCTTGATGCACATTCTGAGTTTCAAATACAATTTTAGTCTCATTGTGGATACAATCTGTCACGCCCCGGGTTGCACAGTTCCCCGGGCACGCCGACAAATCCGCCGTATACAAGAAATTTTTCTTGTATACGAAGCGTAGCTGTACCTGTATAACATACAATACTACAAACAGTAGTATAGAGCTGAAGTAAACAGTAAACAGGCAGGTAGGAAAAACAAACTTTATATACATACAACCACAGAAACAAAAGAACACTACTCGCTCTAGCGAGTTCAACTGTATGTACAAAAGTGTCACAAAAAACTGTTACTACCTGCAATGGGAGTCCTCTAACACTGAGCTCGAAGGGTAGGCTCTAGCTCGCCACGCCCTTCCCGCGGTCCGTCTCAGAAGGAGGAGCAGCAGCCGCAACAGAAGGCCCTGCAACAGCGGTGGAGGAAAGAGGGCGTGAGAACTACTATAAAAACAAGTAGTCCTCAGTGGGTGCCGCCCTAAACAACATCGGTCCACCCACTAAGTCTACAGGGTAAGCAAGAAAGTGAAAGAAGCCGGAACACTCAACAGCTAAGTACCACTACGCTATCCTGCCCTCAACAACTCCCCCCGTAGAACAAGTAAAAGGCCGACCCAATGCGAAAGGGGACTGTGAACGCATCCGTCCCTGGGACTGTGAACGCACCCGTCCTGTGCCCGGTTGTGACTGTACAGCTACCCCCACTCTAAACCTCAGTGGAGAGCAAGTCTAACCTGTACTACTCGACACCGACGCGAAAGCACAAAGCCTAACTCCGGAGAGGCACTCGGGGGAGCTACCCGGTGAGTATGCGGCGTAAATCATCGAGCTCAATCGGGCCCTACAAGCCAAACCCAAGTAACAAAACAGACATTGGGCCCACCGCCTGGCCCAACGGCGCCCGACACCCCGCAACAGTCTAAAACTCAGCTAGTATACGCTCGGCGTCCCAGCACGAGCACCAACACAAGCTACACTACCCTGGGTATCCATCGCACAAGGCCCGCGACGATACAAGAACAAAACGACTCCTAGAGCTAAATCCGGTAGTATATGTAATGACGATCAATTCGGGGTTTTCTCCTAAGTCAAATTCAAGTCCGACATGAATGTTGCTAAGTAGTAACATGCTCTCTAAATTCAGATTTTACAAGTTATATCCATGAATTGAGCTACCGCTAAATAACGTCCAACGAATAAAGCATACATGCGGCTATTATGAACTTAGGAGCGGAACGATGAAATCCCACCTTAATGTTCGAATCTTGGCAGCGCAGGAAGTGGTCCGCGTCCGAGTGATCCTTCGCTGGTCCGCCAATGGTCTGAAGTCCCCTGCTGCGAAGAAATAGACCCAACGTTACAACACTTCACGAAATCTGCCCGGAAAAACAGCGGCTGAGGAAAGCTTAAATCCAACTGGGCTAACCTTATCCAAAATCAGCAAACACGGGCTCAGAAGCTTCGTCTCGAAGTCACGAATCCAATGGTCCAAGATTCCCTAGATTTCGCCACTTCTACGCAGAGTACGAGCCGAAACACGAAACGTCGACGCTGGAACCTGCAGTTCGGCATTTCAGAATCTGCTCGCAAAACAGCAGCTCAGTAAAGATGGACTTCGACTGGGCAAACCTGATCCAAATCCAGCAAATAAGGTCTCGTTGGAATCGTCTGGAAGTCGCGGATCCAACGCCCCAAGTTTCGCCGCGTTTCGACTCTCCTACACAGAGATCTAGTCAAAACTCCGCGGGTCGACGCTGCGATCGGCGAGCGGCGGCAAGGTGCGAAAATAAAGCAATCCGAAGTGAACGGAGGGATGTCGATGGCCAACTCACCTCTGAAAATGCCCTAGGCTCGTCGCTGAGTCGAGGACGGCGGTCCCGCGCGCATGTCTGGCTCCCTCGCAGCGTCCTGTCGGCGGAAACTCGCTCGATCCGTTCCGCGGCACGTCGTCGGCAAGCTCTCACCACCAAGCTTCCCCTCTTCTCTTGCTGGTTCAAGGAAGGAGAAGGAGAAGAGTAGAAGCAGCAGCAGCAGTGGAAGAAGAAGGAGAAGAAGAGCTCTCCTCCTAGTCCAAGGTAAGGGGAGGGATGGTGATGTGACAAGTGCCCAAAAAGTCAACCTGCACCCTGCTTCCACTTTGTACCGGTACAAATCCCCCCTTGTACCGGTACAAACAGGCAACCCGAGAGCATCTGCGCAGGGCTATACCGGTATAGCCCTGGTGGTTATACCGGTATAGCAACCAATCTTGTACCGGTATAAAACCATATTTGTACCGGTACAACTCACTGAAAATCTGCTATTTCGCAGATCTTCAGGATACACGCTGCTCTCAAGTTCCCACAGGGCCCGTTCGGCGTGCATTTGGCGCCGACGCGACTCGGCCTTGTCCCGACACTCGTTAGAGCTGTCGACAAGCCTCAGGTGCAATTTTCCAGGTCTCTACACAATCGAAGAATCCAGATCATTTATTTGCCTCGTTACATGTTCTTCTCAGCGAAAAGCTGAGAACTAAGGATGTAATTGATCAAGCCTTAAATCTGAATATTAGGAATTGCTCAAAATAAAAGCACCAAATTTCGCAATTTAACTTTGCTTCACTTATTGAAGTTATTATGATCCAGTTTCATAGTCTGAACACTTTTAACTTTTGATTGTACAGATTTGAAGAATCTACTCTCTTACATGTTTGAAAAGCAGTTCTTGAATAGTAAAGATTTTCCTCCAATAATCTTTAATATGTCAGCATGAGTTATCTCAAAAATAAAGTAACTTACTTTCCTATTCTTGTCCGAATTGCGCAAAATGAGTTGTCCACGATTTATTGTGATATCATGATAAAAGTAGTTGCTTTTCATGATCCAGGTTATTCGAGGAATGGAAGGAAGAACCAATGCGGCAATTCGACCCTTAAAACTATCCTTAGCCCTCCAGCTTCCTAGGCTCCTAGCCATCTATACAAATTTCAATATTTTCTGTACATAGATGATGCTGTGCAGCATCTACAGTCCTGCAAGATTTTGGAACTTCATCCATACATTGTATCATATCTGATGCAAAATTTTAGCACCATTTTGTTTTGAACTTGTACAAACCATTTAGGAGCATCTACTGAGTGCGTACACAACTATCGAGCGATGAGACGTGCGATAAAGAAATTGTCTTACTGTGTGAAGACAGCATGATGATCCATCTGAAGCATTCTCCTCTGTAAACAGGAAACTGCATGTTTACATCTTCTTCTTCTTCTTCTTCTTTTTCTTTTTTCCTTTCTTTGTGGGGTCTTATATTGTTATTAGATCAAGCATCAACAATTGAGTTACTATACTCATGTTTCTTACTCTCCAATTTGATTTCATAATGGAGGCATAGTGACTTTTGTGACCAGGGATTGAGGAAAGGGTTTATTATAATGAACCCTAGTTGAAGCCAATAATTTCTATGGCTATACTCGGACTTATTTGGCCCTGCTAGTTAGAGGGGGGAGTTTACTGTTTGATGCTAATAATAGTTTATTGCGGCAACACTAGTTCGCGTCCAAATTCAAAATCCTTAACCCAAAGATAGAAATTTCCCCAACCAAGTAAGACCCAAGGAGTATTATATCATTAAATAAACTGCATAAGTTTTTTTTTGAGAAAAGAATAAAGCGCATAAGTTGATCAAAATATGTTAAACAACGCATTTTACTCCGTTAGTTAATCTCCAAAATTAGATATCAGCTTCTAATTGCGCATAGATCTACTTCAGAGCTACATAACCAAATGATCGCGATTAAAAAAACGCACTCGAATGAGTAATCGAACCAATCATCTGCACGAACAGCTCGATCCCCCCCATCGCCGCCCCCGGGCATCGTCTTCCTCCCGGCGACGAGGAGGAGGGGAACGGATCCGAAGCTAATATATTTTGAAGTACTAAAATTTTTATTAGTTTGCTTTTTGCAAGATTTTTAGTTTTTAATTCCCCAAATCCGAAATCAATTTATTACTAAAATCAAACTGAATAATCAACCAAAGTGAGTTGCATTTCCAGTTAGATTTTCATGAAACATGTGGTTTAAATGGAAATATAGATTTATGTCGCCGCACAATTTTGATTTAAATAATTTGATTATTTTTTCAATATAAGATTTAGAATAATTATTTACTTAATAAATTTATATTTGTGTAATTAAAAATAAATTTATATCTGTGAGTTCTAGAACGACCCTAATCGGTGCGGGAATTGAAGTATAAGCGGCTCTTTTATAGGGTTGTGGGCGTGAAACTTCCATCCCGCCGAGCCTATGCCTCACTGTTGGAGCTCAAAGAGGGCTTTCTTATTGGGCGGACAAAAGATAGGATAGGGTGGAGATGGGATAGTGTACTTTCTCGGTCAAATCGACCTATCGGGTGTTGAGCAGCGAGGCACGAGAGATGGACGGGCGGCTGATTTGGAGACATCGAATTCCATTACATTGGCTAGTTCTTAAGAGAAGAACACCTACGGCTGTTAACCTCAGTAAGACAGGATGGCCGAGAAGTACGGCCTGTGTACTGTGCAGTGTTCATGACGAGTCAGTGGACCATCTGTTCTCCCAATACGTCTTTACCAAGTATATTATGCTTGCAGGAATCGAGGATGTGTAGGGGGGAATTGGGTGACGACGTGCATAGTGTCTGGGAAAGGTGGAAGCGAAGGGAGGGTGGGCAAAGTACGAGAAACGGTCTATCCGATTTAGCAGCGTGCTGGTGAACCATTTGGAAGGGTGGGAACGATCTAATATTTCGTTACGTACAGTTTGACCCCGTAGTCGTGGTGCGCAGGCTCAAGCGTCTTATCAATTCTTGGATCAATCTTCTTTGATTTTTTTTTTTTCTTCCGTGCCTTGAGGCCTTTGCTATCTCACCCCTGGAGCCTAACTCACTCTTTCAATGTGTCACGCCCCGGGACCGATCCCTTTGGCCGGCCCGGGCCCGTCAAACAGACGCCGAACGGACACAGTTTTCCCTGCCCGCCCAAGGCTCAACACGAGAACAATTCAAGAGAATATGAAAAGCACAGGCGGAAGCATAAACATAGGCTTACACGAAGGTAAGCAACCAAGTGAAAGAAAATACTAACTACACATATTTCCACATTTACATTCCACTTTTTTTCCATTCAACACACCATTTACAATTACATGTTCCTCCTCTTTGCAATCATTCACACTTAACTCCCAAAAGTAATTATACACTTTGCTCATGTTTATCTTTCCAAAACACATATACATAAGTGGTAAGTATCTAGGAAGTAACTCTGCTGAGGCAGTCGCTAGCTAAGGCGCGAGACCCTTACCACGGTCGTCATCTGGCTTGCTGGAGCTCGGCCCTGTAGAAATGATGGGGTGAGAACTACAACGAAGTTTCCAGTGTGTTAAGGATTTTATAAGTTGGCGGATTTCGTGAAGTTATTGGAGTCTTGAAGAGATTAAGAGTGTCAAGATGAAGTTCGATGATCCAGGACTCGTCAGAGAAGCTCGGCACCTCAGGTATGATTTAATGGTGATTTACAATAAGAGTATAGTAGTTAGAAGACTTTGAAAAGCTTTAATCCGATAATTTTTACAAAAAATTGAGTTTAAGTGTCAATGTCCGGACATTCACCATTGTCCGGATCCCGTGGGCTTCACTTTGCATATCTTTCTTTGATGTCCGGACAGCCTGCCTATGTCCGGTCTCAGTAAGCTGAGTTTTTCATGTTACGCAAAGTAAGACCGGACATTCACAGGCATTGTCCGGACATAGCCCAGTGCGAAAATATTGTCGGAAGGAAGGTCCGGACATTCATCTTAAGGACCGGACATTAGGCATGAAATATTTCCAAATTAAGCTGATTTCAATCCTAATCTATCTCTAAGTCTTCTAACACTATATATAGACCATGGGGGGGTTCATTATTGACATGCTCAGAATTATTAGACTATAGATCTTCTTAAAACCCTAGAAACTAGTTTTAGAGCTTTATGATTCAATTCTTAAAGCGAGTTTTGATTAGTTGATCGTCGAGTTGATTCTAGGTTTTCTTTTTGAATACACCTTCATGAATCAACTTGAGGATTGACTAAAAGGGTTCCCCCATAGTCTATGGTGCGTTAATCGTTAAGATCACCACAAGTTTTCTTCTACAACTCCGGACGGAGGGTGGCGCGGGGATCGCGTGAGAGCAGGATTCGGTGAACGCTTTGAGGATTCGGGCGTTGACGCGGCAAGGAGTTGCGGCGTGGTCGGTTGGAGGAGTTCAATCGATCGAGGACCGTGAAGGAGATCCACATCAAAGATTCGGTAAAATTGGGTAGGGTCGTGGGTGAATCACCTTGTATTCAATTTGCTTCTTAGTGGATAGTTCGTGTGATCGGTCCCGTGGGTTTTTCTCTCCGGTTTGGAGTTTTCCCACGTAAAATCTTGGTGTGTTCGATTTTATTTTCCGCTTTTACTTTAAAATTGCATTAAGATTTTTAATTAGCCATTGTACACCTATTCACCCCCCTCTAGGTGTTGATTACCTTTTAGATCCTTGAGACCTATAACCTACAAGTGGTATCAGAGCGGGTATAGGTTGTTTACAATAGCCGAGGGCGGTAATATTAATCGACCTCCCTTTTTCGATGGCACGAACTATGCTTATTGGAAAGTCTGCATGAGGGCGTTTCTAATAGCCATCGACGAAAGGGTGTGGCAATCGGTGGAATTTGGATGGAAACACCCCACCGAGGTTGTTGATACTATTACCATCCCCAAGCCTAGAACTAAGTGGACTAAGGACGAAAATGAACTTTCATCTTGTAACGGGAAGGGGATTAATGCTTTGTTTAATTCTTTGAATCAAACCGAATTCTCTCGGGTTTCGGCGTGTGAAACCGCCAAAGAAATTTGGGATACTCTTAAAACCACTCACGAGGGAACAAGTCTTGTCAAGGTTCAAAAGTTACAAATGTTGACTAGTCGTTTTGATTCTATTCATATGGAAGAGAATGAAAACTTTAACGATTACTACACCCGTCTTCAAGACATAGTCAACACTTGTTCCAATTTGGGTGAGAAGATCCCCGAAACCAAGATCATTCGTAAGATTTTAAGAACTCTTTCGGAGCGTTTCCGTGCGAAAGTCGCGGCTATTGAAACCGTGAAACACCCGGATGACATGAAAGTAGATGAGTTGGTAGGTGCTCTTCAAACTTATGAGATGACTTTCCCTTCTAACTCTTCGTCTTCCAAGTTGTCTTCTAAGTCCACAGGGATGGCGCTCAAATCTACCAAAGGAGGCAACATGGACTCATCCTCTTGAGACGGACTCGGATGTGACTTTGGAGGAATTTGAGAAGCAACTTGCGCTTCTAACGAGGAATTTCCGACGGAACTTTAAGAAAAAATTTCCCTCGAAGTCTCCTTCTTCTTCTTCAAAATTCAACAAATCGAAAGGGAGTACTTCTTCTTCCTCAAAGTCTAAAAACAATGAAAATTTTTCAAAAGAATCTTCTAAAGATAAGAAGAGTGGAGAAGGACAAATCCAATGCTATAAGTGTCGGGGATTTGGACATATAGCATCGGATTGTCCGACTAAGAGTTCTAACAAGAAAAAGGCTATGCAAGCCATCACTTGGGATGACCCTTCCAATGAAGAGTCCACCTCGAGCGATGAGGAAATAAATGCCACCACACTTGTCGCAAAAGATTCTTCTTTTATGTGTTTGTCTTCTATTGACTCAATCTCCGTGTCTTCTATGCATGAACAATCTACGCCGGAGCACACGACGGATGAAGATTCGGATGGTGGTGATATGATTGATGCTTATCGCCAATTGATCGTGGAGTCGAAGAAGATCGCCAAGCACAATAAGAAGCTACAACAAAGGATCATCGATCTAGAAAGAGAAAATGCAAGCTTGAAAACATTGACAAGAAATTTGGAGAAAGAGAAGGACGGGTTGTCAAGAGCTTACAATTCAATAGTGGAAAAGGTTGCTATTCTTGAGAAGGAAAAAGAGACGCATGAAGAAAACTTAAAGTTCTTCAACAAGCAACTTTTGGAGGCAAATGAGGCAAACTTAGAGTTCACAAAGACGATTATACAGCTTAGATCGGATTTGAACAAGTTCTCCTAGGAGCAGCGAAACTTGATAAGATGCTAGGACTTGGTCAAACCTCCAAACTTGGACTAGGATATAAGAGAACTTATATTGACCAAGTCACGAAGCAAGTGGGCGTGAACTTGACTAAGTCAATGCCTAAGGGTCAAGGTAAATTCGTTTCTTGTCAAAACTTTTGCTAACAAAGTTTGTCATTTTTGTGGAGTTCTAGGACACGTAAAGAGGTTTTGCACACAAAAGAAAAAGAACCCCACAACTCCCTTGAATCAAAGGAAAACATGGAAGCAAAAGAAGATTGATCCGAAATTGAAGACCAAACAAACTTGGAGACCGAAAGTGGATGATCCCAAGATCAAGAGAATTCAAATCGTCGACAAGCATCTCAAGATGCATTCAAGTCGACCCACGCACCTCAAAACACGTAAGGTTTGGGTGCGCAAAGGTGAAATCTTTCCCTACCTTTACTAGTTGCACTTAGCTTCTTTAATGCATCAAATGAATCATCCGAATCATATGATACATCCATCCCCCAACTACTTCGTCGGAATTTGTTCTTTGAGAAGGTGACCGAATGACATCTTTCACAATTTATCAGAAACACATGTGCCATAAATGTTTCTAAAACCTTGTTCTACATTCGATCTGAACATATTGATCTAAGATATCATTTCTTAAGAGAATTGGTCGAATCAAATATACTTCTATTCGAAAATATTCATCTAGATACATTCTATGAGCTAATTTTTAAAAGAATAGACAATTATGCTTCATTAATTCTTGTGCATTGCATGTTTGATCTTATGAACAAGTTGTGGTTTCTTGGTTGATTTTCGAAAAGTTGGATGTTCATTGCTTACATGAATTACCTTAACTTAACTTAATCCAATTAACTTCCTTTATGTCATTTGTCTTGAACCTCTACATCTCTTTAAAATTATGCTACTATACTTACTTATTAAATTGGTACATCTCTCTTGAACTATCAAAATTGTATTGTTTTTGAGTGATTATTTGCATTATGGGAAAAAAATGATTTCCTTATTTTCTGAAATCACAATAATATCTTCTTATTGGGGGTTGCAGTAGTTGAGGGGGAGTTATTTCAAAATCAAGATGTGGAAAGAGTTACATCCTTTTTGGGAGTGTGAAAACTACCACCAATTCAAGATGTGGAAAGAGTTACATCCTTTCTGAGGAGTGTGAAAACTACCACCACATGTTGGAAAGAGCTACCACCCCGGTCGTCCGGTAAGTGTGTGTAGCTACCACATGAATATAAGCATACTTCTCTAAAAGAATGGTCATAGTTACGTTTTATTGAGGTGTTTGATGGATGTTCTAGTCTATTGAACGATATACGGTGGGAGTTATATGATTCTCAAAGAACCGCTAAGGTGTGAATTAAAAGATGCTCAAAGAGCCACTTCTTAAACTCGATTTGTGCATAACTCAATCGGACCATATTCTTATGTCTATTTCAGTCTATGGGATCTACTTTTTATCTGTGGAAATTTGAACTTTGAACTTAGTGCCACTGTTGTTTAGTTCTCGACGGATGTGCTTAATTTCATATTATACTAAGTTTAATTTTTGATTGATGAATGGTTCAACATTTATGACATTTTTGAATTTTCTTGGATTAGTTTGTGTTATTTTATTTCATGTACTTAATGTTGGAAACTGTTCTTTTATTTGAAAACTTTGAAAATTCATTGTTTTTGTAAAATTGCTTGCTGGGACCGGTCTCGGTTGGATGTCCGGACCGCACGCTCGCAGGGGGAGCAACCCTGTGTGGCATCCGGACAACGCCTTGCATTGTCCGGTCTCGGCTGGAGCGGACTGTCTATAAGCCAGCACGACCGAGCCTTTGTTCAAAACTCTCTTTTTCAAATTTTGGCTGCACTTTCTCTCTCTAGAAACCCTAGAGTGCTTCTTTTGGTCTTTTTGCATCAACTTCCTTCAATCTTCTTCGGGTTTTAGGTATGATTTGCACATTTTTCTCTTTTTGTGCTTATTTTTCTTAAAAACTAGGGTTTTTTTGGTTTTTATGGTGTTTGATCTTGTTTTTGCTGTTTTTAATCAGATTTGTTGCTTCAATCTTGCTTAAACATGCTTACATTTCATTTGTACATACTTTATTTCATGTTTTATCGTCAGATCTGTGCACATTTTGGATCAAACCCTAGATTTTCCTATTTTTACTGTTCACAGAGGGATTTTTCGAATTTTTCTCTGTTTTTGCTCATTTTTCATGCATAGTGTCTTCTTTAATTCTGTTTCTTATGGCTCTAGGATGCGCTAGATCATCTTTCAAATTAATGACCAATTTTTCTTAATTTATGATATATTGTGGTCAATGTGTTTTGATTGAACAGAGACATTTGCAATCATGTATTCTTCGTTTTTGGTACTTGTCTTTTTGATGGCACGCGGAGGCCCTGGTGCTAAACGTAGACGCTCCTCCGCGCAACAACAGGACGAACCGGCCGAGGAAGTCGGTAGTGAATATAATCCTGCCGACGATTCAGATCGTGAGTCCCAGGAAGGGGAATGGGAAACAGTTTTGGCTGAGGCTCTTTTGCCACAAGGGGAGCCCGCGAAAGGAAAAGGAAAGTCGAAAGGAAAAGGGAAGTCCAAAGAAAAAGGGAAAGGGACGGAGAAAGTTCAGGAGAAACGTTCATCTACACGACGGAAAAAGACAGGAGGTATTACTATTGAAGAGCCTCAATCTGCAGCTGCTTCTCCTCCTCGAGTACCTCTCCGGCTCCTATTGATCCAAAACGGCTTCGTTTATATTCATCGAAGCAATGTGTCGGAGCGATTTGTTGGGGTCACTAACCTGGTTAAGAGAGCCCCTGGATTTCAAGCGTTGTTTGAGAATGGGAATTTACACGAGGTTTGTGAATTTACTGAACGCACGGGATATGGACTTGAACTTATCAGGGAATTTTACATGCGAGCAGGCCATTTAGTTGAGACAGATGGGGGCCCGTTTGTGTTTACTACTTCGGTTCGCGGAGATGAGATGTCGATCACTCCCGATACTATTGCGTCAGTACTCGAGATGGCAGCTCGGAGTGATGGCGTGGATTATTTGAACGGTTTTGATTCGGTTGGTGATTGGAGAAGAGTATTGACTGCACTTTGTGTCCCAGGTGCTGAGAATAATGGGAATGCTATTCTGTCAAAGGATTTAAGGTTAGAATATCGGTTCTTGAACTTTGTAGTTTGCTACAACATCATGCCACTAGCAAATACAAAGGTCATTCGCTGGGATCGAGTTCTATATATGTATCTGTTGGGACATCCAGCTTTAGTTCAAGAGCGGAACATCAACTTGAATGTTCTTTTTCTCATCTGGAAGAGAATGGCACGAGAGATTAAGACAGCTAGTCAGAAGGATCGCCTACCATTTCCGTTACTGATTATGAGGATTCTTCGGCTACATGACGTCAATGTGACATGTTCATCCTATGAATATTCTTTGGGTCCAATAAGCGATACTACAATGGTTAAATCCCATGTTCAGCTTCACGGTCACTCTCCACCTCGTGCTGAGGCTCCTGCTCCTCCTTCTCCACATGCTGAGGGTTCTGGAACTGAAGCATCTATTTCTTCTGTTTATCGAGAGCAACAACACTTATCTGGGGAGCTCGCAGATCTCAAGAAGGATGTTGCCAAGCTTAACAAGAAGTATGGCCGCATCTCGCTTCTTGAGGCTTCTTTGTGAGAAAATGGGTTGTGGAAGCTCCGAGATGCCACCTCCTGGTAGCGACTCCGAGTGATTTGCTATGGGACCTCTTTTTGTCGTTTTGGCGTTTTGTGACAAAAAGGGGGAGATGGTGTATGCATGTGATGGATGATGATGATGATGATGACTTAGACTTTGATGTTAGCTTGCTTTTAGTTAGGTTGATGCTATTTTTGTAAACTATGACTAACTGTTTGCTTTTCATGAATGACAATCTTGAATCTTGAATGTGTGCGTTGAGTGTTTTCTTTGCAGGAACGTTCAAGACTTCAAGACTCCAATGTCTAAGTCATAGAGTTTGTAATAGGATTTCAATTTGTAATTTTTTACTTTTTGTTGGATCGGTCATGCAGGGGGTTATCGTTTGGTGATTGCGATAATTCTCATCTTTATGTTTTTGAGGTATGTACGGGCTTGTAATATATTTTGTCACGAAATCGCCAAAGGGGGAGATTGTTAAGGATTTTATAAGTTGGCGGATTTCGTGAAGTTATTGGAGTCTTGAAGAGATCAAGAGTGTCAAGATGAAGTTCGATGATCCAGGACTCGTCAGAGAAGCTCGGCACCTCAGGTATGATTTAATGGTGATTTACAATAAGAGTATGGTAGTTAGAAGACTTTGAAAAGCTTTAATCCGATAATTTTTACAAAAAATTGAGTTTAAGTGTCAATGTCCGGACATTCACCATTGTCCGGATCCCGTGGGCTTCACTTTGCATATCTTTCTTTGATGTCCAGGACGACTGCCTATGTCAGGTCTCGATGTGAGGTTTTCATGTTACGCAAAGTAAGACCGGACATTCACAGGCATTGTCCGGACATAGCCCAGTGCGAAAATATTGTCGGAAGGAAGGTCCGGACATTCATCTTAAGGACCGGACATTAGGCACGAAATATTTCCAAATTAAGCTGATTTCAATCCTAATCTATCTCTAAGTCTTCTAACACTATATATAGACCATGGGGGGGTTCATTATTGACATGCTCAGAATTATTAGACTATAGATCTTCTTAAAACCCTAGAAACTAGTTTTAGAGCTTTATGATTCAATTCTTAAAGCGAGTTTTGATTAGTTGATCGTCGAGTTGATTCTAGGTTTTCTTTTTGAATACACCTTCATGAATCAACTTGAGGATTGACTAAAAGGGTTCCCCCATAGTCTATGGTGCGTTAATCGTTAAGATCACCACAAGTTTTCTTCTACAACTCCGGACGGAGGGTGGCGCGGGGATCGCGTGAGAGACCGAGGATTCGGTGAACGCTTTGAGGATTCGGGGCGTTGACGCGGCAAGGAGTTGCGGCGTGGTCGGTTGGAGGAGTTCAATCGATCGAGGACCGGCGAAGGAGATCCACATCAAAGATTCGGTAAAATTGGGTAGGGTCGTGGGTGAATCACCTTGTATTCAATTTGCTTCTTAGTGGATAGTTCGTGTGATCGGTCCCGTGGGTTTTTCTCTCCGGTTTGGAGTTTTCCCACGTAAAATCTTGGTATGTTCGATTTTATTTTTCGCTTTTATTTTAAAATCGCATTAAGATTTTTAATTAGCCATTGTACACCTATTCACCCCCCTCTAGGTGTTGATTACCTTTTAGATCCTTGAGACCTATACCCTACACGGTGGGCTCGGCCCCCAATCACACCGACTTTCCCACTAGGTCTATCTCAGGTATAATTTGAAAGAAATAGCAGATAGTAACCAAGCTACATGCAAACTACTAATATGCCTGAACCTCAAATAACATGCTTATGTTCAACATAATAAATATGGCGAATGCAATTTCTTGATCTCGTTACCCAATCTCGATACCCAATCTCTCATGGCTAGCTCGTAGCCGCTCAAGAACTCACCAACTCAAATCCCAGTATCGGGGAGACTACTACGACCCGACGGGACCGTCCTCTGGGACGCTCATCCCAGTGGTGACCTACTCCGGAGCGCACCGCTCGAGGGGGAGCTACCGCCCCCGAGCAAGGACTTATAGGCGAGTATGATCGATCCTTGGTCCAAGGATATAATCCAAATCCGTTCCTTAACTTTAAGGAAGACTTTGCACAATGACCCTTAACTTTAAGGCTTTATGTCATGTGTTCTTGTTCTTTGCATTCTTGTTCTTCGAGATCACGACCATGTCATTACACTAACTCTAGTGTTCTTTGTTCTTTAGCTTTCTCATTCTTTATTCTTTTCCTTTAGCATTCTTAGTTCTCGAGCATTCTTTAACCACTAGGTTCTTTAAACGCTAGATTCTTTAACCACTAGGTTCTCTAACTCAACACATGCACATTAGTGTTCGTGACAATCTTCTAATGCCACTCGATCTACATGTCATTTTTGTCCTTGTTCTTTAGCCACTAGGTTCTTTGTTCACACTCAAGCATATATATAATTAACCACTAGGTTCTTTATTCTTTTCACATGCATACATAGGGTTAACCACTAGGTTCATTGTTCTTTATTTGCAATTCTTTTACATTTGCATCTTAACTCTAAGCATGCAAGTTCACATTTCATTACCCTATATGCACAAAGTACTATAACACATATGCTCAATAGTGGACACATAGACATAAGAGGAATTTCAGAGTTAGTGGAAGCACCCCCCACCTTGCAAGTTCAGTTGGATGCTCAAGTTCAGTTACTGCGATCCTCGACCGCCAATTTCTTGATCTGCGGCAAAAACAAGCCGAATTAGGCTTTTTGCACATAACTTTCTATAGACTTTTCGTTTAAACGGACCGTTCGCTCGAGCGAGTCGGGAACGTCCTCAATTACATTTCTGTAGGGTCAATTCACTTAGAAAACCCTCACGAGCAAGAACCCCAATTTGGTGCCCTAGCTCGGCAACATGCATCAAAACCTTCGTTTTGATCTCTACCAACAGCAACAAGAAGCTCTAAACATTCATTAGACTTCATTGAAACCATCCCTAAAACATTTAAACCCTACTCTAGGGTCTAACTACCAAAGAGAGAAAAGCCTACCTTTAAGCTTTTTCTTTTTCTTGCTCTAGAGGTGAAGGAGAGAGAGCTTTTCCACCTTTACTACTTCTTCTTCACCTTTCTTTTCCTTCTTCTCCTTCTTCTTTGAGAGAGAGAATCCTAGAGAGAGAGAGGGAGCTTCCCAACTTGTTGCTTGGGCTTGAAGGTATGAGCCAAAGGGCTCATACCCTTTCACATATATTACACATAACACATAAGTGCAAAGAAGCCCCTCAACTTTCATTTAATTAACCAGCCTGAACTGGGAAATTTTTGGGTGCTGAGACCGGTCTCCACATCTGAGGCCCGATCTCACAGTGTCTTCACCCGGGTTCAATCGCTTGTGGGGACCGGTCTCAACCGTGAGGTCCGGTCTCCAGATGTCCGGTCTCCACCCATTGTCCGGATCCCGTACGCAGGGTTTCCAGGACTTAGCCAAATTTCTGGCTAATTCCATTTTTCGCAGCCAGAGACCGGTCTTCACCCATTGTCCGGTCTCCAGGGTGTCCGGTCTTCACTGATTGTCCGGATCCCGTGAGCTGGTTTCTCGGGACTTAGCCGAATTTTCGACCCTCAAAAATTCCTGCGCGCACAGAGACCGGTCTCCCCTGGATGTCCGGTCTCAGTGAGCGCACTCGCAGACTGCATGTCTTCGTTCTTGTTCCCGTCTAGCTCTCGAAGGTCACCCACAATGCACTTTTTGCATTGTAGAGATGTAATAAACCGACTTTTTACCTAAATAAAATTTGACTTTTGTTTTTGAATGTTATTGTGCGTAAATGTATTATAAGAGCACACGTCAAATTTCAGGCGAAATCGAGCTAAAACAAAAAAGTTACGCGACCCGGAAGTTTGACTTAAAGTGAATAATAACTCCGGATTTTCGAGAAATCGCGGAGTAGAGATGGGTCCAGATGCGTACAGGACTCCGAATATAGGACTTCAATAGCTCGTTTCGAACGACTCGACTATTCTGGAACCAATGCTACTGACGGAATTGGATTCTGAATCACGGTTGTCGAGGAAAAGGGGTTTGAACGGTTTTACTTAAAGACTTAAGTAATTGGAGATATTGGAGGAATAAAGAGAAGAATGGATACTTCGCGAATCCGAGACCAAATCAAACGAAGTAAAAGGCTAGATTTGATGTCCTCGACGCGCTGAACGCGCTGGCGCGATCCGATCGTGAATCCGACGGACGGATCTACGGGAATCGCGAAAAGAACGCGAAGAGGCAAAATCGCGTAACGGCGGAATGGGAAGAGTCGCTATATTTTATGTGCCGAATTGTGTGATTTTGATTGTGGAGGGACTTCTGTGCGTAATTCAACTAATGGCAGGGGCTGAAATACGATTAGTGGCTTGTGGTGGGCTATAGTGCAAAGAGCCCTAAGTCTATATAGTTGGTTCTAGGGTTCATGTACACTAAACCCTAACCCTAATTGGACCCTTCACCTCCCAGCCACCCTAGCCACCTCCTGCCCCTCCTCTGCCATCCCGAGCGCACTTCGACCGCCGGCGAGCACCCTCCGCCGCCGGAGAACCTCCCCGAGCCCTCGCCCACCTCCTCCACATCTCCCCGCCACTCAACCCACCATCTCGGCCGTGAGCGTGCGGGTTGGTCTCTGGGCCAAGCATCATCATCCCCGGGCCGAGACCAACCGCCGGCGCACGTTCCCGGCCGCCGCCGCCGTCCCGGAGCGCCGCCGCCGCCATTGTCGTCCGCGTCGCTTGGCCACCCAGCCGAGCCGGATCTTCACCGACTCCGCGCGCGGCCGCCGCTTTCCCTCGGGTGCCCCGATCTCCTCGCACCGGGAACCTTCGGCGTGCCGTCCCGGCCGTCCCTGCACAACGCCGCACCGCCCGCGCCGCTCGCGCCGCCCGAAGGTCGTGCGGGCAGGTGCCGAGTCCCTTCGACTTCCAGCCCGCCGCCGCCGCCTTTGGAGGGGAGCACCACCTTCCTCGACCTCCTCGCCGGATCCCCGCCGCCCGAGCCCGCCGCCGCGACATCGCCGGAGAACTCCTAACCCGAGGGCTTAGTGGCGGCTTAGATCGCCGCCGCCTTGCCACCGCGCGCCGCCACCACCCCCACGCGGCCGCACCGTCCTCCTCCGACTCGGCGACCTCCGGCGCGCTTCCCGCCGTCCCCGGTCTTCGGCCGCCGCTCCCACTCCCCGCGCCGCCGGCCGGCGCCGACCGAGGAAGAACCTCTCGCTTCCGGCGCGCCGCCGCCTCCCGAGGGGAGCATCGACTTCCCTCGCCTCCTCTCGCCGACCATCGCCGTCCCGGCGTTTCTGGCCGCCGCCGCGCCGCCGCGCCATCTAACCCGAGAGGAAGAAGAAGGAGTAGATCTCTCCGCCGCGCCACGGCCGCCTCCCGCCGCCAACCGGGACCTTCCCGGACTTCTCAGGACCCGACGCTCCGTCCCCGGCGGACCGCCGCCGCCAAGCCGCCGGCGGCCAACCTAGTTCTCCCTGATGCAGTAAGCCTTATTTTTCATTACCAGCACCTAGTCTAGGGTTTGGGCACGTTTCCCGAGACTGTACTTGGTCTTTTTGACCAAGTGAGGTGAGCACGGTCATCGCCTTTTCGTGCTGGACGCGATGCTCACCTCCGTTTAGATTTAGGATGCCTCGTTTAGCGGGAAATTTGTACTTTACGCGCTGTGCGCAGTATTTACAGAACTTTGTGTCGCTTGTGCGCGTTCTACGAAGCTCGACAGTGCTCCGAAAGGTGAGCACGGTCTCCGGCACGCTGAAATCTTACAGCGACTGCGATGGCTCGATTTATCGAGCATCGGTTTGCGTGCACGACCCATAATAGCCCTAAATCGCATGAAATAATGCGATTTTATGGAGCTCAGGACTTTTATACAATTTAGAATTTCGTGGTCGCGCAGACGGCGTAGGAATGTTGCGGGTAACCTACGGGTGATCGTCCAAGGTCCTAAATATTTACAAAAATCGAAGTGATTTTTGGAGCGTTTCGGCAAAATTCGCCGACGGAACGTTGTTCGGTTCGGATTTCTTCCGACAACTCTTAGTGGTGATTTACGGTGTCAGAGCCTTGTTGGCTTATCACCCGCGTCATTTCGAGGGTTTAGAAATGACGGGTGAGCGACGATTGGTTCCGGTGTCGAAATAGACACTTTCGGAAACCCGTATTCGTACAATTATCCGATGATAATTGTATTGTAGTGTTATCTTATGTTTGCTGCCAAAATATCCAAATAGGAGTGTTTTATGGCAGCGGGTGACTCGTGATACGAGTCGGTGCATTTCGGGACAGTTCGTGGGTCCCGGCGGAGTCCCGGTGCGGAGTCCCGGTGCGGTTTACGGGACTTCCGGCGAGTTACGGTAATTGGTTTCTGAAAAACCAATCTTCGTGGGATTGGTTTGTGGGATGTGGAGTTAGTGTTTATTAGTGGTGGGTTAGACACTAACCCAGTGGACCTTTTCGTAGGTCCGGTTTCTTCATTTCCACAGTCGACAGATCTTCTACAGTTGTACAGGTGGGTACTTCGATCCGACGTCTGTACAGTGGTACACGCTGGTGACGTTCCTTCCACTTTACTGTTCATATCTTTTATCGTTATTATATCTATTGAGCCTGCACCTTTGTGTTACAGTATTACTCTACTCAGTGTTTTCATGTTTAGTATCATGTGTAGGAGTATAGTAGTTTGCTTCTTGTCAGCCTATGACATCAGTGACCTGTTCGGTCAGTTTACTTCAGTATACTCAGTGACCATATTGTTCGGTTGGTCAGTTCTCGTGTTTCCTTCAGTAGTACTTGCATACAGTTGAGAGGATGTTGAGTTGTTCCATCCTAGTTGACCTGAGTGGTCAGTTCTTGTGTTTCCTTCAGTAGTACTTGCATACAGTTGAGAGGATGTTGAGTTGTTCCATCCTAGTTGACCTGAGTGGTCAGTTCTTGTGTTTCCTTGGGTAGTACTCGCATACAGTTGAGAGGATGTTGAGTTGTTCCATCCTAGTTGACACGATTGGTCGGTTCGGTACTTCCTTACGGTTTTTCGATGACACCTGCTCGGTCGGCTTGTTTCGATTTCTCGATGACCTATTCGGTCGGTTGCTTGATTTGATGACATTCGGTCGGCTTGTTTCAGTGCTTCTGTGACCTACGTGGTCGGCGAGTTTACCTAATGACCCAAAGGGGTCGATGTCCCTTTAGGGACGGGATTGTCAGCTACTAGCTGACGTATGGTTTTTGAGCATAACAGCATCGATTGCCCAGGACTCGAGCGCAGTTCACGAACACGGGCGGTCTGATCCACCATGCCAAGGTGTTCTTTTCCGGAAAAGTGGTTGGATGTGCCAACCCGTGAGCCCATGTGGGATTGGGTAGAATGCAGGCTTTGAGATACAGGGGGCATAGGCTTGAGGTCTGAGGACCAACAGAGCGTGATTTCAAATTGGGTATTTTTGTACTTTCGTGCGGGTTGACGCATACTTACGATGTTTGTTGTTTCATATCTATATATCCCTCCCGTTTACTTTTTTATCATAGCTCTTTGTACTACTATTATCTCCTCTTGTGTCTATCTCCGCGAGGTATCCAGGGAGGAAGACATGTTTACATGTTCTCACCCCTCGCCTTCTTTTCAGGTGACGTTGCAGGTCTTAGTGGGACAGCTGGTGAGGAGTGAGTCTAGTACGCGACATAGCTCCGTCCCTTCGTTGGTTATTTCTTACCTTATCCTTTGCTTGACTTAGACTTTTATTATGGTCCAGTTCAGTATTTACTTTTGAATATGAGATGTTTTATAATGTAATAAAGTATGTGGATTTTATGTGATAAAAAGGTCTTCTACCCCTCGTGGTAGCGTGTTTTTAAAAGAAAAGGCTTTCATGTGTTTTTATTAACTTATGTATATCTCGAAAGTGAACCTGTGGTGAATGGTGTATGAATTAATATAACTGTTGGATGTTGTATGTTCATTTTTGTGGTTGTTTCTGGTAGTTTACTATACTACGTACATGTGCGACGCCGTGCAAATACGAGAGGAGACTACATCCGCGTATACGATGAACTACTGTATTTGTGACGGATACGGCATACCTTGGGGTCGGGTTAAAAAAAAAAAAAAAAAAAAATAAAAAATAAAAAAAAAAATCTCGCTGTGTTTATGTACCAAAGGGACCCCGGGGCGTGACAAGAGACCTTCGGCCTTTCCGAAGCCTTTCATCATCGAACTTTGATCAGTTTGACTGAAGTTCGACATTCACTCATCGTGGTTTCGGTATATTACACAATGAATGAAGCAGGTAGCGTGCTACCTATTCTCAAAAAAAAAACTGTTTTATGTGCGATAGGTCTGGGTTTCTGTGGCTATGGTATTAGTAACATTTCGGGCTATTGCTCGCCGCTAATCGTCTGTGTTCTAACATTTGTTTCGGCCGGTTGCTTGCTGTTTACCGGTGCTTTTTGTAATCTTCTCGCCTCCGTACAAATAGGGTATATCCCTGTTTCCTCAAAAAAAAAAAAACATTTAAAATTTTAAAGCTAAAGAGTTATTAGTTGATTCAAATTAAATAAATTAAAAGATTATGTAGCAAAATTAAAATTTTTAGAGATTAGATAATCAGATTAAAATAAGTTGCAGTTGAGGTAATTTATATAAATTTTTACTTTTTTATTCCGGTAATTTGAAAATTTAGAAGATGTATTTACTTCAAAATATGTTAAATTATTATTATATTATTATTTTACCATAAAGCATTTTCAGAACTTACCATTTGGGACCAACCATACAAAGGGGTTAATTGTACGAAATTATCTTAACTTTTATTTTTTTTGAAAAATTGCCGCGAAATTTTTAAATTTTTTTTGATTTATTGTCCATTCTTTCTGATTTGAGTTTCATGTCCCTAGTGTAAGTGACAAAAAGGCTTGATTGTTGGTATCCGAGACCCAAGTTCGAATCCTAGTTGATTCATATTTCCAGCTAAATTTATTTCTAAATGAAATAAACGAAGCGGGAGCATGCTACATTTTTCTCAAAAAAAAAAAATTATTTTGAGAATTGAGTTTCATGAAATTATTGCTAACTATATACCCAGTGCATGTGCAGTATGCCCTTTTTCTCTTTTTTTTTTTCTTTTTTTTTCATTCTCCTTCTTTTGCATTGTGACTGTAGAGTGTCCTACATTGTAAATTGTAAATGATTCTGGTTACTCAAGAGAATAAATAATATATTCATAAAAATATAAAAACAACATTCCGGCTTAAGTTTTTGAAAAAAATGATTGTTCCATATTATTTAACATGATATCAAATTAAAAGATTATGAATTCGAGTCACACCCCAGGTTCCTAACCTAATTGATTTTTCTCTCAGTTAATTTAAATCCACGTCGAACTCAGACGTAAGGAAGAGTGTTCAATATAAAAATATAAAATATCATTATCTATTAGCTTAAATTTTTAGAGAAAACAGTTATTTAGCGTTGTTTAATTAACATTGATTGAAGGGAAATGCACAGCTAAACAAGTAGCGTGGGCAAGTCCATTAAAAATCTCTAGATGCTGCATGTAAGTTCTCTAAAACTTGCAATTTACCAGTAACAAAAAGAGATGTACCACATGCAGAAGTATGTAACAGTAAGGATTGCAGCTGTAGGCGGTTAGATTATGAGCAACTACAAACTATGGCTGGCAGACATTTATTTAATTACATTTTACAAAGTGCAGGTCGCACGTCTGTTTCCATTTCAAAAAATATATATATTTCTTTTTGGTTGACATACATAAAGTCAACTGCACTATATTGGCATATGAAATTGCCTCCCCTCAACTACTTTTTGTTTTTTCATTTATGTTTATTTGTCTTAATTGGACCGCTATGTTAATAACAAGGTTGGCGCAAGTGGTAAAAAACTTAGTGGTTGGTATCTGAGGTCTAATTAATTCACATTTTTATTTTAAATAAAATAAACGAAACAGTAGAGTAGCAGTTGAGATACATGGCAATATATGATGACAACATGAAAATACAAATGAGAGTGAATACAAAAGAAAGCGAAGTTTTTTTATTCTGATTTATGATAGCAACTTGGTTTTGAAAAAAGATTCCAATGACCTCTCTAATTTATATAGATTTGAGATAATTAGGTATAATAAAAGTAAACCCTAAACCCTTCATATATTCTCTATCGACTCCATTTACCCTTGACGAAGTCAAGACCGCCACCTTCCAACTGGGCAGTGACAAGGCACCCGGGCCAGACGGCTTCCCGCTGCTTTTCTTTCAAACCTTCTGGGACGTGGTCAAGGACGACATCTTTGTTACCATATATATATTTCATACCATATATATATTATATATGTTACCATATATAATATATATATACTACCATTTATATTGTATATATTACTATATATATTGTTTTCTTATTATGATAGTTTCTCATTAGGATAGTATTATTTCTTTTTGATTATTTTTTTGTATGACAGGATACAATCACTTGTACTTCCATGTAAAGTGTTTTTCCTGCTCTGTATAAGAGGATGGAGGTAGATGAATAATACACATAAAATTTCCAACTCTCGTGTTACATGGTATCAGAGCCCTTCTAGGGTTTTATTTTCTTTCGACGACATTTTTGCTCATCTCCTCGGAAAGCGAATTGTCTGTCCAGATCAGCACCACGCCCAAGGACGACACGATCCGGCTCGAGTGGTCAATTGAGGCTGCGATCGTCATCATCACGTCCGTGTGGCTGCGCATCGTACATCGACATACGTCTGACCAAGTCACTTCTTCAGATTTGTCCATTCTATCTCTTTTCTTTATTTATTTAAGTTATGACATCTTCTACCAATCAATTTCTGCAACTAGATGTCAAATTATGGTTCTAATTAGGAGTGGTCGGTGTACGTAAAACTTTTACTTGATGCCCTAGATTTAACGAGATCATATTAATGACACTAGCCCTCCCGACGATGAAAAGAAACTCAAAGAATGGAAGAATGCTAACGAGACGTACTCGTGGAATTATATCCACGTACGGAAATTGACATCGAGAATGCAGTTGGTGAGTTTCACTACGGCTCAGCAAATGTGGGATCATCTTAAAAAACTGTATGAGCAATCCAGTCATGCTCAATCATATGCTGAATTCCAAGAGATCACATCGGCCCATCAAGGTGAACGCTCCATTCAGGAGTTTTATAGCTTTATGCAGGCACGGTGGCGTCAACTATCTATCATGGAAGAATCATTATGCAAGACTTGTTTGGCTTGCACTTGTGCTACCAAACAAACGCAAATTCGTGATCAGCAGCGCCTTTTTCAATTTATTATGCGTCTACGGCCAGAGTTCGAGGCCTTACGAGGCCAACTTCTTCATCGATCTCCGCTACCCACCATTGATGCAGCACTTGCAGAGCTTATTGCAGAGGAAACTCGTCTTCGAGTATTGCATTCCTCCAGTCCCTCAACACCGACTGTACTTGCTGCTCCAAATCAAGCTCCTCCCGTTGTTTCGTCATCTGAGCCTTTTTCTACTAATTCGTTTGTTCCTCGAAAGAACAAACGCAATATCCAATGCAAATATTGCCAACTCTGGGGGCATTCCATTCAAGATTGCAGGAAAAAGAAGTGGGCTGATCAACATCGACATTCTCCACGTGGTTATCCTGCTGCTTCTACTTTGCAGATCGAGCATCCTTCTCCTAACAGCACTGTTTCTACTCAACTCAGTTGGCCTCAACTAATGCAGCTACTGCAATAGAGCAACCTGAATAACTCAACTCCAAAAGAGCCAGAACCCAGTCCTCAGCATCATCAGTACCACCAGGTTTTGGTTTCCTTTCAACACCTAGCTTTGGAGGTAATTCTAAGAATTCCTGGATTCTTGACTCAGGTGCTTCTTTTCATATGACTCCACATGATTCATTACTTTCTTCACCTTCTCTATTGTCTTCTCCGCTCAATATTTTTACTGCTGATGGTACACCACTTCCTGTTACTCATTATGGTAACATATCACCTACCATTAGTAATTCCGCCAAATTTTGTGTGCCCTCTGTTTTACACATACCAAACCTTTCTTTAAATCTTTTGTCTGTTAGCCAAATTACTGATCATGATTGTACAGTTACATTTGACTCCTCTTCTTGTCGTGTTCAGGATCGTCGAACAGGGACTTTGATTGGACAGGGTCATAGGCGAGATGGCTTGTACTACATGGATCATCTGCATCTACCATCCAACCATAACTCTGTTAACACCACCACTGCTTCAACCGTCTCTAATACTACTTTATGGCATCGTCGCTTAGGTCACCTTTCTTTTGAACATCTTAATGTTTTAGTTCGTCGTGGTGTTTTAGGCAATTTTTCTGTTTCCAATAATCTTAGTTGTATGGGTTGCAAACTTGCTAAACATACTACTCGACCTTTTCCTGCTAGTAATTTGTCTCATGTCGCTTTTGATTTAATTCATTCTGATGTTTGGGGTCCTGCTCCTATTTCTACACGTATTGGTAATCGATACTATGTGATCTTTGTGGATGACTATTCTCGTTTTACCTGGATATATTTTATGAACAACCGGTCTGAACTGTTGCAAATATATAAAAATTTTACAATTATGATTCAAAACCAATTTGGTACAAATATTAAAATCTTTCGTTCGGACTACGGTGGTGAATATATCTCTTACGCATTCGGACAAATTCTTGCAAGTCACGGCACCTTACCTCGGCTTTCTTGCCCATATGCTCATCAACAAAATGGGGTTCTTTGAAAGAAAGCATCGTCATATCATGGAATCGCTCGATCTCTTCTTTTTGATAGTTCTGTTCCTTCACAATTTTGAGGTCAATCTTTGTCAATACTTTTACTTAATCAACATTATGCCTTCTAGTGTCCTTTTAGGTGTCTCTCCCGAGTGAGCGTCTGTTTGCCAAGCCTCCTTCCATATGATCACTTGCGAGTCTTCGGTTGCACTTGTCTTGTTTTGCTACCTCCTCACGAACGAAATAAATAGTCTCCTAAATCTGCTATTTGTATCTTTTTAGGGTATAGTCTTGAGCATAAAGGGTATCGTTGCTATGATCCTAACACGAGACGTCTTCGCATTTCTCGTGATGTGATCTTCTTTGAGCATCTTCTCTATTATGCCCAACCCACACCAGCCAATACATCTTCTTCATCCGCCCCTATCGATCTTTCCTTTTTGCATGATTCTTTTTCAGGGCATTCCTCTTCCCCTGAGGCCTCTCTCTCTCCTAATACCGCTCCTGCAGATGAAAGTGAAGTTCATGCCTCTCATGATAGCCCTTCCGTCGAAGCTCCAACCGACGTTCCTCCGACATCCGTGCGTCGCTATCCCCTTCGAGAGCGCCAGCCCAAAAGGTTTTTGGTTGTGTTTCCTCATATTCTCTTTCTCCCCATTTCTATACTTTTCTTTCTACCATTCATACTCACCAGGAACCACGAACTTACCGCCAAGCTGCGGCCATTCCTGAGTGGCAAGATACTATGTCTGACGAACTTAAGGCTCTTCATCACACCGCACTGACGCTTGTTCCTCTTCCTCCAGGAAAGGTTCCAATCAGTTGCAAATGGATCTACAAAGTTAAGACAAAGTCTGATGGGTTTATTGATCGATACAAGGCTCGCTTGGTTGCTCGTGGCTTTACTCAAGAATATGGCATCGATTACGAGGAGACATTTGCTCGGTTGCTAAAATGACCTCTCGTTCGCGTTCTTATTGCTGTTGCTGCCTCTCGTGGTTGGCCGTTATATCAACTTGATGTTAAAAATACTTTTTTACACGGTGATCTTCACGAAGAAGTTTACATGCAGCCACCTCTTGGTCTTAATCATCCGCCTGATCATGTCTGCTTACTTCGCAAGGCGTTGTATGGTCTTAAACAAGCTCCTCGTGCTTGGTTTGAGAAGTTCTCGACTGCTGTTATCTCTGCTGGTTTTCGTCAGAGTGAAAATGATCATGCATTATTCATTCACTCTTCGCTCGTGGTATTACCTTGTTTTACTTCTCTATGTTGATGATATGATTATCAGTGATGATCCCGATTTTATACATTTTATCAAATCCTTCTTTCAACGTCAATTTGAAATGAAGGATCTCGGACTTCTCCGTTATTTTCTAGGAATCGAAGTAGCCTACGGTTCTAAAGGCTATTTACTATCTCAACGGAAGTATACAGCGGATCTCATCTCTCGTGCTGGTCTTACTGACAATGACACGGTCAATACTCCTATGCAACTTCATCAAAAACTAACTCCTGCCATGGGTGAGCCACTTTCAAATCCCACACGCTATCGGGAGTTAGTTGGAGCTCTTATTTATCTCACTATCTCTTGTCCAGATATTGCTTATCTTTGTCCACATAGTAAGCCAATTGGTTCAGGAACCAACTTCTGTTCACTATGCTGCTGTTCTGCGCATTCTCCGTTATCTTCGTGGCACTATTAATCAGAGTCTTTTCTTTTCTTCTACCTCGGAACTTGCACTCCGTGCTTATTCTGACGCTGATTGGGCTGGGGATCAAACTGATCGTCGATCTACCACGGGTTATTGCGTCTTTCTTGGTGATTCGCTTATTTCGGCGAGCTAAGAAAGCAGAATATTGTCTCCAAATCCAATGCGAAGGCGAGTATCGTGCTATATGCCTTTACTGACATACGAGATTGTTTGGCTTCGTCGTCTTCTTGGTGATATTGGCATTACTTGCTCTACTCGACACCTCGTATTGTGACAATCAAAGTGCCATCAAGATTGCTAACAATCCGGTTTTTCATGAACGCACTAAACATATTGAAATTGATTGTCACTTCGTTCGGCATCATTTTCTTCAAGGCACACTGACCTTACCTTATATATCTTCTCGTCTTCAGCTTGCCGACTTCTTCACAAAGTCTCATACCACGCAACGTCATCAGTTTTTGTTATCCAAACTCTCGGTGTTTAACCCACCTTGAGTTTGCGGAGGGTGTTACCATATATATTTCATACCATATATATATTATACATGTTACCATATATAATATATATATACTACCATTTATATTGTATATATTACTATATATATTGTTTTCTTATTAGGATAGTTTCTCATTAGGATAGTATTATTTCCTTTTGATTATTTCTTTGTATGACAGGATACAATCCTGTACTTCAATGTAAAGTGTTTTTCCTTCTCTATATAAGAGGATGGATTTAGATGAATAATACACACAAAATTTCCAACTCTCGTGTTACAATCTTCAAGGTCTTCTCTGAGCTCCACGATGGCACACTCTTCACGGGACTGACAGACTACTCCTTCGTCTGCCTCACCCCGAAGAAGGAGGGAGCACGAAAAGCCAAGGATTTTCGTCCCATAAGCCTCATCAATGGAATTCAAAAAATTATCTCGAAGGACTTGGCCAACAAACTAGCACTCAAACTACCATCCATCATCTCCTCAACGCAATCAGCCTTCCTCATAGACCGACTGCTAACAGATTCGTTTGTCACTGCAAGTGAACTTGTAAACTGGTGCACTAAATCTGGCAAGGAGTGTACAAGCATCAAAGTCGACTTTGAGAAAGCTTTCGACAACGTCAGATGGTCCTTCCTAAAATGCATACTGCACTGGCTAGGTTTCAGTGATACATGATGGGTGTGGATCGAGCAGTGTATCTGCAACACCAAAGTAACCATCCTAGTGAATGACGTCCCGACCAAGTGGTTCAAATCTAAGAAAGGGCTCCGGCAGGGAGACCCCCTCTTCCCGTACCTATTCTTACTAGTGGCCGACTATTTAGCCAGACTCACTGAAACCGCTAGGAGAAACAATCAGTTACAAGGCATCGGCCCTTCCGATGACTGCCAAACAGTGCTCTTACAATATGCCGATGACACAATCTTCTTCTGTGAATCAAGAAAACGTTTCATGCAAAATCTGTTATTCCTTTGGAACATATTTGAATGGGCCTACGGCCTCAGCATCAACAAGGAGAAATCAGAACTGTTTTACTTGGGACCCGACCCTCGCAAGGTTGCAAGACTTGCGAACATTTTACGATGCCAAGTCGGACAGTTACCGCTCTGCTACTTGGGCCTACCGCTCCACAATAAGCAACTCCGCAAAGAAGACTGGGCCGTGGTTATCAATTGCGTTGAGGCAATAATAGAAGGTTGGAAAGCCAAACTTCTGTCGCTAGGGGAAAGACTTACGCTCGTTAACTCGGTCCTCACCAACCTACCGCTATTCTTTTTTTCCATCTTTAAGGCGCCAAAGTGGGTGCTAAATCGGATAGAGGGACTCAGAAGAGCTTTCTTCTGGAAGGGGTGCTCCAAAATCATTAGTGGTGCTTGCTTTGTCAACTGGAATTCAGTTTGCAAATGTAAACGAGAAGGTGGACTTGGAATCTTAGATTTAAAGTCCATGAATCTAGCACTCTTAACCAAATGGTGGCGGCGTTACTTCACCAACCCAGACCTCCTCTGGTGCAAATTGATTAGATCCCTCTACTACACTAGACGAAAGCCACTGCTTGAAGGCAGAGACTTCGTCCCTCATTCGCAATGGTGGAAAAGCGTGCTTTTTTTGTCGAGCCGTGTTTTCCTGTGGAGTAACGTACCAGCTCGGCAATGGAAGAAATATCAGGTTGTGGTCCGACATCTGGATTGGAGAAGCTCCTCTAAGTACCCTATTCCTGATCATCTTTTCGAACATCAGGAGTAAGGACGCCACAATCTCCCATTGTTGGAACCAAGGCGGCTGGAGATGGCGCTTTATATGCCGTGGCCTCACAACCGTCCCCCTCTCTGAAGGACGCAGGCAGCTATCAATGCTTAAAGACATGCTCCGAGGCCTCTGCCCATGGGACACACCGAACTCGGTCAAGTGGCGATGGACTTCCAACCAACAATTCACGGTTAAATTGTTTTACCAGTTAATCACGGACGCTGGTCTCTGTGTCCCGACGAACGAGTACATCTGGAAGCTGAAAATCCCTGTTAAAATTAAGTCTTCATATGGCTGCTCTTCCGCAAGAGACTACTGACTGCTGACAGATTGCTCATCCGAGACATGCACGTAGATCGGAGCGCACTTCTGCGCGATCCACGCGGAAAGGCTGCGACCACCTTTTCAATGATTGCGTCTACTTTCGGTACCTTCTTCTCGGTATGGGAGGATTGGACGCAAACAACCCCAACACAGTTGGCGTTACAAGCCTCTGGGCCGATTGCACGGAAATCGCTCTCGACTCGTCGAGGAAACAACGCCTCACCATTCTAGCGGCGACTTGGTGAGTAATCTGGACGGATAGGAACAACTCTATTTTCAACGGAAAGCCGCCCAATGCTTCCGAGGCTATCGGCCGTCTTAGATTACTGATCAGCAATTGGAACACATTGCTCTGAAGCCCACGACGCCCATGATGTAACCCGCCCTCTGTCCCACTCTCTTAACCTCTCTCTTTTCCACTCCTTTTTTCTTTCGTTTTACTTATTTTCCTCTTTTTGTTGGTTTCTCGGAGGCCTAAGCTGCTTCCAACTTGTATACCCAGTTCATTTCCCTTAATGAATGAAATAGATAGCAAAAATAAAAAAAAATAAAAAAAAAGTTTATATATTTTTCACCGATGGGGGTCTAACGTTAAGAAAAAAGAAAGAAAGAAAGAAAAATGATAGTATAAAGAGGTGTAAATTAAGAAAATAATTTTTTTTATGGCAATTAAGAAAATCAATGCTAATTAAAAAAGGCAATTTTGAACTGTGGTGCAGTGCTGAAGTGGTCTCCATACTTTTTTTTTTCTCTTTTTTGGGGCAATCAAAATTTATAAAAATCAATTCTTCAAATATAATAGTATCTTAGAATAATATTGTGGGGTGAAAATCGTTTTGATATTACTCAATCTATAGCTAATCGGACTCTGAAGCCAAAGATTATCGGATTTGGATTGAAATTTTACTATCCATTAAGGACTCAAATTTAGATTCAGATCCAAAATTTGAAATTCTTTTGGGTTCAAATTAAGATTCATTATTCCTTTTCCAATTCGGATTCAAAATTATTCAAACAAAAATAATTTTGACTGCTTTTAGAATTTCAAGCAATGCCATTTCAGCATCTTTCAGAAATCTCAAACATCTTCATTGCATTTTCTTCACTTGGAAGAGAAATTGATAATAATAATAATAATAATAATAATAATAATAATAATAATAATAAGGCCCACCTTTTCCGCCTCTTTATTTAAAAATGGAGACGAAAACAACAAGATCCAACGAGCAAATTTGAAACTGATAATATATTTATAATCTGTACAATAGGATAAAGCCGATTGAGGGACTAACGTGCAAAAGGTCAACGATTCCCAGCGTAGTTTACCAGAGCAGCAGCACGATAATTGGAGCAACCACCTATCATCCACATTTTCTCTGCTAGGACGTTTGTATTGAGAAGAAGCACATTGACATAGCTAGCTAGCTGCTTTCGTATTAGCGATGGCGGAGGGGATCGCATTCGATCTGGTCAAAGGAGCGCTCGGCAAGCTGGGCTCCGCTCTCTGGGACGAAATCGAGCTGCTGCGGAGCTTCAAGGACGATGCGGACGATCTCAGAAGCAACTTCTCGGCGATCCAAGCGGTGCTTCTCGACGCCGAGGAGCGAAGCAGCATTGGGAAGGAGAGCCACGCTCTCTGCGACTGGCTGCGCAAACTGAAGGACGCCGCCTACGACGCCGACGACCTGCTGGACGAGATCCGGATGGAAGCTGAAAAGGTACGTGGATTTCTGTCCCGCGCTAATCCGATGCATCTGAAGTTTAAGCGCAAGATGGCACACAAGATGAAAGAGCTCGGAGAAAAGATCGGTAAGATCGCGAAACAGAGGCATGATTTCGGTCTTGCCGAAGCTGGCCCTCTTCGACAGGCTGAGTTCAAGCGCCATGAGACATTCTCGGTCGTGGACGAAAAGACGATAGTAGGGAGAGATGGTGATAAAGAGAAAATTGTGACGCTTCTGCTAGACACTAATAGCGATCATGATGTGTCGGTCATTCCGATCCTGGGATTGGGGGGTTTGGGGAAGACGACGCTCGCTCAGCTGGCCTTCAACGACGGGCACGTCACGGGCCAGCAGCGCTTCGATCTACGGGCGTGGGTCTGCGTGTCTACTGATTTCCACATGAAAACGATTGCAAAGCCGGTGATATCTGCAGCTGGCGAGAATTGTGCTCTTGATAACTCGGATGCCATCGCCAGTTGCCTTGTCAGGATCTTTAGCCAGAAGAGATTTTTGCTGGTGCTGGATGATGTATGGAATGAAGATCAGGAAAGGTGGGAGAAATTGAAGGTTTTATTTAAGGATGGTAAGCAAGGAAGTAAAATCTTAGTGACCACACGGAGCGAAAAGGTTGCCGAGATAATGAAAACAGTCGAACCGCACCGTGTGAAAGGCTTATCAGATGATGATTGTTGGACATTGTTCAAAAGGCGGGCATTCAAGGAAGGGGAAGAGAACGACTATCCGAGCTTGGTCGAAATCGGAAAGCAGATAGTAAAGAAGTGTGGCGGCTTGCCTTTAGCAGCAAATGCTTTAGGAAGTATGATGCGCTTTAAGAGCGGGACAGAGGATGCATGGTCCGCTATTAGGGATAATGAAATTTGGAGTCTGAAAGAAGACGAAACTATTTTACCATCATTAAAATTGAGCTACATTCAGATGCCGTCTGCTTTGAAGCAGTGCTTTGCTTACTGCTCCATATTCCCCAAAGACCATAAGATTGACAAGGATGACTTGATCCGGCAATGGATTGCTTTAGGCTTCATTTCATCGCATGAAACATGGACTTCAATGGAAGATATTGGGAATGAGTTCTTTAACGATCTAGTATGGATGTCTTTCCTTCAAGACGTGGAGAAAGGTTATAGAAAGGTTACCACTTGCCGGATGCATGATTTAGTGCACGACCTCGCACAATCTGTGGCAAAAGAAGAAGTTGCTGTTATAGGGGCAGAAGAGTCAGCAAGGATCCCGGAAGGTTGCCGCTATGCATCAATACACAGTAGTTTCATGCCACAGATTCCAGCCAGAGTAGCGCGGAGGTTGCGAGCTCTTCAATTTGGGGACTCTGGTTCACCTACTATGAATTTTTATAGCGAGGCAAAATGGTTACGCCTGTTGGATTTACATGATTCCGAAATTTCTATGTTGCCAAGCTCAATCGGTAAGTTGAAGCTCTTAAGATACCTCAACCTTTCATCGACCTCTATACAAGAACTGCCTGAATCAATTACCAGCCTCTGCAACTTGCAAACCTTGAATCTTTCACGCTGTGGCAAGATCCGTACATTACCCAAATTTCTAGGAAGGCTTACGAATTTGCGGATTTTAGATTTAAGCGACTGCTATTCTCTAACTATACTTAACTCCATTAGCAACCTTCAGAATTTGTACGCACTAAATTTGAGTTTGTTCGGAAAGGTGAGATCACTTGAACCTATATGTCACCTCAAAAACCTGCATTACCTAGACCTATCAAATCTAAATTCTTTTGCACCATTACCTGAATCCATTGGGAGCCTTCAAAACTTGCGTATTCTGAATCTTTCTGATTGCTATTCTCTACTATCATTACCGTCGTCGTTATATGATCTTCAGCATTTAGAGGAACTAGACATTAGTGGCTGTCGAAAATTATGTGAGCTGCCTAAAATGATCCAAAAGCTGACCAAACTGAAAGAATTGTTAAACAACAATTGCACGCAATTGAAGGGCATGCCGCAAGGGATCGGTAAGTTAGTTAGCTTGAAGAAATTACCCGTTTTCTCGTCGGCAAGCAAGACCGCGTCGAACATTGTGCTAGCATCTCTGAGCTGGAGCACCTTAAGCTTGTCGGCGAGCTGGAGATCAAGGGTCTTGAAAATGTAACGAGTCCGGTTGATGCCAAGGCTGCAAATTTGATAGAGAAGAAGCTGCGGTCTTTGAAGTTGGTATGGAACGTTTTAAGTGCGGAAGAAGGCACGGATAGTAGTACTGTACTACCGGCGGAAGAGATGGAATTAACCGTGCTAGAAAATCTTCAACCACACCAAAAGCTAGAGAAATTGGTAATAAAAGGCTATGGAGGCGGGAAGTTTCCTAGCTGGATGAT
Source organism: Aechmea fasciata (assembly GCA_025177825.1). NCBI lineage: Eukaryota > Viridiplantae > Streptophyta > Magnoliopsida > Poales > Bromeliaceae > Aechmea > Aechmea fasciata. The sequence goes on along the minus strand of CM045928.1, from coordinate 2,234,510 downwards.
GAGTAGGATTGGCTCGTGCCTCCCAAATCTCGTTCACATCATACTTCATAATATTCACGGATGCAGCTCACTCCCGCCGCTGGGGCAACTCCCTTTTCTTAAAAAACTACAAATACGAAGTATGCCTGCAATAACAAAATTGGGCGTAGATAAGTGCCCTGCGCTGACGAGACTTGACTTGTTCCGCATGCCGGTGCTGCGAGAATGGGTGACGGTAATGACGGTGGATGACGAAGAAGGCAGGCGAGAGCGAGTTCCCATTTTTCCGTGTCTCACTGAATTGTGTCTAGATGAATGTCCTCAGTTGAGCCCAGAGCCTTGCCTCCCGGCGTCGGTTGAGGATCTGGCCATTTCCGGAACAAGCAGCGAGAATCTATCGTTAATTCTCGAACGTGCGACGCCGCCATCACCAAATAAGGGGCTGCGGAAACTAACAGTAGGATATTGTCAGCAGCTAACTTGTTTGCCCGAGAGCTTGCGGGGTCTCACGTCCCTCCAGAGGCTGGTTATAGAGAATTTCAAAGATCTTGAGAGAATTGAAGATTGGCTTGGGGAGCTCTCCGACCTGCAGTTCTTGTTCATCTCGTTGGGCGACAGTCTTCGTTACTTGCCTGCCCACAAGATGACCGCACTAAAGGAGTTAATTATTCATCATTGCCCCTTGTTGCTCGATGCAGATGGACAATTTGTCGACACCACTGTCGATCACATCAAAGACGTCCGTGTTAATGGGAGGTAATTAATTTTGGAACTCTTGACTACTCTTTAATTAGCTGGCTAGCACCTGAATATTCACTAGTGCAGTGACCCGCGCGATGCGGCGGGTAGATAATATTCGATATTTAACTTATAATAGCTGATTATTTTTATTAGTGTAGCAAAAGATCAAGTGAAGCAGCAACTTTGAAAATTAATTATAAAAGTAAAAAAAAAAATATCATCACAACAATAGAAAAGATATAAAGTGAAATAAAATAAGATGATTACTTAGCAACGAAAAATTATATTGTTAGAGCAAAACTTTTGATACGATGCAAAAAAAATATTTAACAACGATACTACTCAAGCCAACAAATGCTCTTTAGAGTCGGATGAACCCAAGCTACTTGCATCCTTCATATTAACCAAATAACATCTTGAAGAGAACAACTAATTGAAAGATGTTTCTTAATCAGCCAAGTTAAAAAGGAATAAAAATAACCAAATAAATATAAAGGAATCTACCTTCTTGAATTACAATTAAATCTCTGGACAAAATTGTTCAACAATATTTTTAATCACCAACACTCAAACGGAAACTTTTTAAAGTATATTATATATTTTTTTGGATCGACTCTTCCAAAAGCACTTTTAAAGATTAGAATATCAATTAAATTTCCAAAACTTTTGCATCCACTATTTATATATAAAATTGAGCTCCTATGTTTTTAAATGTATCAAGTCATTAGTGCTTGTAAGTTTTTGGCCCTTAGATTAAGGGATGTGCGGTTGGAATGATGTGTGCCTCCTAAGGTTGTGGTTAGTTGGTTTAATAGTATAATCTCGAATTTGCTTCGAGTTGTGTCTTCTCAGACCGTTAACCGCCTACCCAATTTCAATAGCCTAAACAAAGAAATTTCGATTTCGACAATAAAATAACACGAAAGGATTTTTGAGCAGACTGGTATTCGATCCGATCCGCACCTGCATCGTTTGCAACGAAAGCTCCATCAGCTGCAGCCTTCTCAGCGACTCGAACAGCACCCCGTCCAACTACAACATCACACGCACATACACACACAAAAATTCATTCAGGCAATTCATGATCTTTGTGGCAAGTATCATAAGATCAACAAATGCGCTAAATGATGCACGAAGAAACCTAGCCTCCACCACTTCGAAATGTCTGAAAATCACGTACCATGATATATGTAAGCATGATAAATCACAGCAAATCTATTTGCTTCTTTATCCCTGCAAAACCTCAACTTTTGTACATGCCCTTCAAAAACTAAATTGATTACATATCAAAAGGAATTATGCATACATACCCTTGTAGAAACACCACTCTTCGAGATTGTATTGAGATGGCACCCCTACTTGATGATGGTTTCGTAATAAAACAAACATCAGAAATGTATGTTTGTTTGACATTTTAGATTTTTGCAGGGTTACATTAGTAAATAGATGGTTTGCGGGGGGGGAGGCATATTTCAAAGATACTATAAGAGATGAACTAACACTGCAAGCTTGCCATCAGAAACAGATATCTGCCTACAACGGAAGCAAAGAAATTAAGTCTGAATTTAGCTTTCTTTTACCAACAACTATAAAATTTGAAATCAAGGAAATAGCATAAAATATGTGGGTATAAGATCCTAACCTCCTTGTCAACACCTAATGCGGCATAGACAATGGACGCATGCTCATTCGATCCATAATCAACTTCGAAGTCGCTGAAAACAGATAAATTAGGATGGCGGTCAGCATAATTGTACTCAAACTGCTAGATGGACCGACAAAATCCATCTAGTTGATACAGAATATGGTGAGATTTTGATGTGATGCGATAGTGTAGTTAACCCAAATACTTCAGTAGTACACTCTAAATGTACCCAAACCGTGCAGCGTATCAAAATATTTCCTCAAGAATCATATTGAGCTCTTAATATTTCTAGCCAAAACCAAGCCTTACAACAGAGAAGATCAAAATTAACCCAGGCTGTCCATACACATACATTTTAATCTTCTTTTTTAGCTTGACGATATAATAATGACACAATGCAAATAAGGGATGTGCGGTTGGGATGATGTGTGCCTCCTAAGGTTGAGTGGTTAGTTGGTTGAATAGTATAATCTCAAATTTGCTTCGAGTTGTGTCTCTTCAGACCGTTAACCGCTTTCCCAATTTCAGTAGCCTAAACAAAGAAATTTCGATTTCGACAATAAAATAACACGAAAGAATTTTTGAGCAGACTGGTATTCGATCCGATCCTCACCTGCATCGTTTGCAACGAAAGCTCCATCAGCTGCAGCCTTCTCAGCGACTCGAACAGCACCCCGTCCAACTGCAACATCACACGCACATACACACACAAAAATTCATTCAGGCAATTCATCGAACACCTTCCGGGCCGCCTTCCCAATTTCAGTAGCCTAAACAAAGAAATTCTGATTTCGACAATAAAATAACACGAAAGGATTTTCGAGCAGACTGGTATTCGATCCGATCTGCACCTGCAGCGGCTGCACCGAAAGCTCCATTAGCTGCAGCCTTCTTAGCGACTCGAACAGCACCCCGTCCGACTGCACCATCACACGCACATACACACACAAAAATTCATTCAGGCAATTCATTGAACACCTTCCGGGTAAAGCAATTTGGCATCGAAATCTAATCACAGACCTCCCGGCCGGTGCTGAGAACGCCCTTGATTCTCAAAACCTCCCCGAGCGTGTGGCTCTCCTCCTCGATCTCCTCTTTGAGCGTCGAGGGAGACGACGGAGGCGTTGGAGTCGACGTCGAAGACGCGGACGGAGCTGTCAAAGAAGGCGACGGAGGCGACGACGCCGAGGATGTGGCCGCGGGGCGGGAGTCGGTGGCAGGGACCCACGTCGCCGCCCAGATTGACTCATTGTGGGCGTTCTCCACCGATCTGAGACTGTCGCCGCCCAGATTGACTCGTCGTGGGCGTTCTCCACCGATCTGAGCCCCGTAAACTTCATGGCCACACCCCACCCCCCACGATCGAGAGAGCTAGGGTTTCGGGGGAGGGGAGAGGTCGAGGGGACGAAGGGATCAAAGGAAAGGGGAGGAGAGGGGATATAGCTAGGGGGAGCAACGGGATCGAAGCGGAGGCACTATCGAAGAAGCGCGTAGCAGGGATCGAAGAGTCGAAGCGGAGGCACTTTCGAAGAGGTGCGTAGCAGGGATCGAAGAGATGGGGTAGCGGGTCGAACCGGCGGGTTAGCAGGTTGGGATTAAGCATAAGATGACACGTGGATGACTTAACACGGGGATTAATAAAGGATATAGATAGATTGTAGCTAGCAAGCATACAAGCCTCTTTCTTTAATATATATATATATATATATATATATTTTTTAATCCAGATGGAAAAACTTCCATTAGCCCCGACCCCATGTGGTTTATTTGCTATAAAATATTTCACTTTGCTATTTTATTAATTGTTGCCTCTATTTTGCGGGGCTACTACCAAAGAATATTGGCGTGCTTAAATTTATGAATTATAGATAGTAAAATAGTATATTTTATAAATTTTAGCACTTTACTACTTCACTTGATGGCAAGTTCTTACAGTGGTACGAAGAAAAGAAATAATCACAAAATTTTAAAGTAAAACTTACTATTTAAAGCATAGGACGGTAAAGTAAAAATGCATTGAATTATAGACGGTCCAAATTGAAGTTTTCAAAACCTCTGGTAACATACTCTTATAGATACACATACTTACTGCAACATGAGTTACAAACTATTTGCTATTCACTGACCGTCCCTAGAGCAAGTGACAAATGGCTTAATGATTGGTACCCGTGACCCAAATTCGAATCCTAGTTGATTTATATTTCTAGCTAAGTTTATTTCTAAATAAAATAAACGAAGCGGATAGCGTGCTACCGATCTCTCAAAAAAAAAAAAAAAAAACTATTTGCTATTCTCAATCTCCAATCCCCCACCTTCTCGAGCAATTGACCCACCAATTTATGTATCTGTGAGATTTTATTTAATTTATATTATGAGTGATTATAAATTTTTAGATTAGTTTTATCCTACTCTTAGATAAGTTTTATCATGTTCTTATTTCTTCCTGTTTAGATATGCTAAATTGTTATTCAACAAAATATTTTGCTTGTACAAGTAGTTCATAAATTACACGAGGCAATTATTTTTGCACAAATTTTGCAGCAATTGTAACTTTACTAATTTGCACAATTGAAACTATAGCAGCTTGCCGTTGCACAACTTAAAAGCCACATTTCAAAATCAACTACGTAAAAGTGCAGCTAAGATATTCTAAAACATGATTTGTTCCCCAAAAAAATTTAAAAGCGGTCTCTTGCACGTATAGAGATTGATTTTAAAATTTCGCTATGAAACTGGGGCGTGACAGATTAATGTGCTAAAAAACGTTAACATTTTGTGTTGTTATGGTGCAGGAAATACCCATATAAGAAAAAAGGGAGCAGCTCGCCAAAGGAAGAGGAGAAGAAGAGTTGGACGAGTTCTTTGGAGCGGATCGAATTGGTTAGCGAGGAGAGCATAAGTATATGTACCTATTATTTGGAGGTAAAAGGATATTTGATATTATATATCTAAACTATCCCGTGCTTTTAAAGCGGGCAACCGGGCTTTACGAATTTTGATTTTAATTCGTAAACCTTATATATGCTCATTATGATAAAAGAAATTTTCTTTGAAAGATTTGTTAGATTCTTTTAGAATTTAGTGATCTCTTCCGTCAAAAACAAAGTGTAGAATATTTCATAAAATAAAAAAAAAATTATCAAATTTTAAAATATTTTATCAAAAAAGTTAAACTATCCTTTTGAATTCTATAAAGGATTTAACATAATAAACACGGCGGAAAGTTAGAGAGTAGAATTAAATTTTTTAAAGTCCAGTTATTTATCTCAAAGCGTAGTATAGCTTATGTCAGGATCATTCTCTTTTAGCTTATTTGGTGATTAGTATTCCCCTTTGGTGATATATAACCAATTTTATATAACCGCAAGTTCTTCGGTTACAATTAAGCACAATTTTATACCTTCGGAGGAGGAAAAATTAGAAGCAACTTTAAAGTTTTTGGACCTCTCAAAACATAGAAATGTTGCTTCTAATAAATATGTGACAAAGGGCTTGGTGGTTGGTAACCGAGACCCGAGTTCGAATTCTAGTTGATTTATATTTCTAGCTAAGTTTATTTCTTAAAGAAATAAACAAAGCGGGTAGCGTGCTACCTATCTCTCTCTCTCTCTCAAAAAAAAAAAAAAAACTATTTTCCCAAAAAAATGCGGGTTAATTTCAACTTTTTTTTTTTTGAGGAATAGGTAGCAATAGCTACCTGCTTCATTCATTCGGAAAATGAATTAGACTTACAAAATGGAAGCAGTCAGGGCCTCCGAAGGGGAAAGCGCAAAAGACGGCCAAACAAAAACCAACAGGGACAAAAACAAGCGAAAAAGAACAAAACATACCAAAAAAACCAGAAAGGACAGGGAGAGACGAAAGGAAGAAAAACGGGATGATAACGGGATCACTTGAATGCGTTCCAGACATCCGCTGTCACGCCCCGGGTTGCATATTCACTGGGCATGCCGACAAATCCGCCGTATACAAAAGAATTTCTTCTGTATACGAAGCGTAGCTGTACCTGTAATAACATACAATGCCACAAACAGTAGCATAGAGCTGAAATAAATTATAAACACGCAGGTAGGGAAAACAAACTTTATATACATACAAGTGATCAGATACAACGCTACTCGCTCCAGCGAGTTCAACTGTATGTATAAAAGTGTCCCAAACCAAAAACTGTCACTACCTGCAAGAGGGTCCTCTAACTCGGCACTCGACGGGGAAGGGCTCTAGCTCGCGACGCCCTTGCCTCGATCCGACTCAGACGGAGCGGCGCAATGAAGGCCACGCAACAACGGTGGAAGAAAGAGGGCGTGAGAACTACTATAAAAACAAGTAGCCCTCAGTGAGTACCGCCCTAACACATCGGTCCACCCACTAAATCTACAGGGTAAGCAAGAAAGTAAAAGAAGGCTGGAACCACTTGACGGTAACAATCCCTATACTATCCGCTCTAAACCACTCTCGTAGAACAAGTAAAAGCTGAACCAATCTTACGAGGGACTGTGAAAGCACCCGTCCCGCCTGTCAAAGCAACACTACAACTACCCCAGGGGTAGCTAGCGGAGAGCAACCCACAACGAGGGCGCGGCGACACCAACGCAAAAGCACTAAGCCAGACTCCGGAGCGGCACTCGTGGGCGCGAACCAACCGAGTATGCAAGCGTATCTCTGTCGAGCTCAATCGGCTCTCACGGGCATAGTCAAGTACAACGGGTCCAAGCACTAACACACCACGTGCCCTTGGCACAACCGCAACCGCACAAGACACTGGGTCCCCGTCAAACCCCGACGGTGCCGACAACCCGCACGACTAGACTCTGTGAAAAGTGAGCTCGCATCCCCGACGAGCGTAAAAGCAAACTACACTACCCTGGTATTCATCGCACTCCCCCGGCGATGATACGGCACAAAACGGCTCATAGAGCTAAATCCGGTAGTGTAGGCTAATGACGATCCAAAACGTGGTTTTCTCCTAAGTCAAGTCCAAGTCCACATGTATAATTAAAAGTGTACTAAACATGCTTCCAAAATTCAGATTTAACGTACTACTAATCATGAATTCGAGCGATCACAATTTAGTTAAAAATCGGAACTTATACATGTTGACTACTTGAATTAGGCATGATCCGATGAAAACCCACCTCGATAGCGGTTCCCTGGCAGCGAAGGAAGTGGCCCGCGTCCAAGAGTTCCCTCGCTGGTCCGCCGAGGTCCAAAGTCTCCCGCTGCGATGAAGTAACTCAACGTCACACCGATTTCACAAAATCACGGAAAACAGAAAAGCTTAAAGTTACCCAAGCTAACCTTATCCAATTTCAGCGATCCACGGCTCAAAATCTTCGTCTCGCGATCGGGAATCCAACGCCCCAAATTTTCTGGATTCCGCCTCTCCTCTGTGAGAGATCAAGGCGTAACACCGAAAGTCGACGCCGGAATCCTGCGATTCGGCACCTCGGATTCGAATCGGCAAACGGCGGCTCGATGAATTAAGGGTTCCGACAGGTCAAACCTGATCCAAATCCAGCAAGTAAGGTATCGTTGGAATCGTCTCGAAGTCCCGGATCTACCACCGCAAGATTCGTCGCGTTTCGACACTCCTACACAGAGTACGAGTCAGAATACCGCGGGTCGACGCTGCAGTCAGCAGCAGCGGCAGCAAGGTGCGAAAATCATGGAACTTCGAGGTAAACGAAGGGGTTCCGGTGGTCTACTCACCTCGGCAAACACTCTAAGCCCGCTGCTGGGTCGAGGACGTCGGTCCCGTGCGCACGCCGGGCTCCCTCGCAATGCCGCGTCGTCGAAAACCTCCTCGATTCGCTCCGCGGCGCGTCGATGGCGGAGAAACGGTCACCCGTGCTTCCTCCTCTCCTTGGCTACTGCTAGAGGAAGTTGAAGGAGAAGAAGAGGATCAGCAGTAGCAGTAGGGGAAGAAGCTCCCTCCACTCCCCCTGCCCTATATAAAGCATGGGCTAAAGGTAAGAGGGAGACAAAGTGGCCAAAAAGTCAACCTGCACCATACCTCCTCTTTGTACCGGTACAAAATCCCACTTGTACCGGTACAAACAGGTATAGCTGCGCGAGTCTCTCTCTGGACCAGGTGGTCTGAACTGGTAGGAAGTGGGCAGACTTGGTCAATCTGTCCACTATCACCCAAATGGCATCGAAACCACCCTGTGCTCTAGGTAATCCCACGACAAAGTCCATCGTGATCTGCTCCCATTTCCACTCGGGCACTGGCAGACTCTGAAGCTTGCCAGCAGGTACCTGATGCTCTGCTTTCACCTGTTGGCAAGTCAAACACTTAGCCACAAATCTGCCAATGTCTCTCTTCATTCCATTCCACCGGCGACTTCGAGATCCTTATACATTTTGGTTCCACCGGGATGCACCTTTGTATAAGGAGAACAGTGAGCCTCTCTCAAGATGTCCGCTCGGATCTCAGAATCCACGGGTACACACAGTCGGTCCCTGTACCTCAGTACTCCCGAACTGTCCACTGTGAAGCCCTCTGCCTGTCCCCTCTCTAGCTGCTCTCGAATCCTCACCAAGTGTGGGTCCCCACTCTGTTTCTCTCGGATCCTCTCCAACAGAGTGGGCTGCAAAACCATAGACATTAGTATTGCAGTAGACCCAGGGGACACGACCTCTAGACTCAGCCGTTGAAGCTCCTCAAGTAACGGCCTCTGCTGAGTGATCATCAAACACGAGCCCTGCACTGCCTTCCTGCTCAACGCATCTGCCACCACATTCGCCTTGCCGAGATGATACTGGATGCTAATATCATAGTCCTTCAGTAGCTCCAACCACCGGCGTTGCCTCAGGTTCAACTCCTTTTGGGTGAACAGATACTTGAGACTTTTATGATCAGTAAAAATCTCACGGTGCTCGCCATACAAGTAATGCCGCCACAACTTCAAAGCAAAAACCCAGCGGCAAGCTCCAAGTCATGCGTAGGGTAATTCTTCTCAAAATCCTTTAATTGTCGCGAAGCATAAGCAATTACCCTACCACGCTGCATCAACACACACCCTAGTCCACTGTGTGATGCGTCGCTGTAGATCACATATCCTTCCCCCATAACTGGAAGGGCAAGGATAGGAGCTGACATCAACCGCTGTCGCAACTCATCGAATCTCCTCTGACAGTCCTCACTCCAGGTGAACTTAATTTCTTTACGAGTCAATCGAGTGAGGGGTGTGGAAAGCTTCGCAAAGCCTTCCACAAACCGACGGTAATATCCTGCAAGCCCCAGGAAACTCCGCACCTCAGTCACCGTCGTCGGTCTGGGCCAATCCTGAATAGCCTCAATCTTCTTCGAGTCTACTGCCACTCCATCTGCAGAAATCACGTGGCCCAAGAAAGTAACCTCCCGCAACCAGAACTCGCACTTCTTTAACTTGGCATACAGCTCCTTCTCTCGCAGGAGCTATAGCACTATCCTCAAGTGCTCCTCGTGCTCGGCGTCGCTACGGGAGTATATCAGAATGTCGTCGATGAAGACTACCACAAATCGGTCCAAGAACGGCTTGAATACTCTATTCATCAAATCCATGAACGCGGCAGGGGCATTCGTCAATCCAAAAGGCATCACTGTAAACTCATATTGCCGTCACAGGAGTCCTAAAAGCCGTCTTGGGAACGTCCTCGGCCCTCACCCTCAATCGGTGGTAACTGACCGGAGATCAATCTTCGAGAAGACAGAAGAATCTTGAAGCTGATCAAACAGATCATCAATGCGCGGCAAAGGATACTTGTTCTTGATGGTCACTTTATTCAGCTTCCGGTAATGAACACATAACCTGAGTGAACCATCCTTCTTCTTTACAAATAACACTGGCGCTCCCCAAGGCGATACACTGGGTCTCACGTACCCTTTATCCATCAAATCCTGAAGCTGCGCCTTTAACTCTCTCAGCTCTGCAGGTGCCATCCTGTAAGGTACCTTCGAGATTGGTGCAGTTCCCGGGACTACATCAATCACGAACTCAACCTCCCTCTCCGGCGACATAGTGCCGTCTCGGGGAGAAATACATCCGAAACTCGCGAACTACGGGGATGCCCTCGAGTCTCGGTGCCGCCGTAGGTACCTCCGCAACCGTCGCTAGAAAAGAGATGCATCCTCTACTCATCAACTGTCGAGCTCTCGCTGAAGAAATCCACGCGGCAAACATCGTGCTCCTGCAGCCTCTGAAAGTGAACACCTCCTGGCCTGGCTCGGGGAGCGTCACCGTCCTCTCTCCGCAGTCGATCGTCGCGTAGTACCGCGTCAACCAATCCATGCCAAGCACTATGTCGAAGTCATGCAGCTGCCCTAATACTAGCAAGTCGGCGGGCAAAATCCACGAATCTAGCTGCACTGGACACGACCTACAACACTCTACAACCCGTACTACATGGTCGGGAACCTGGATCTCCCGGGTCTGAGGCAACAACCCTAACTCTAGACCATGTAATAATGCAAAAGCTCGACTAATAAAAGAATGCGATGAGCCGGTATCAAATAAAGTACGCGCTCTAGTACCAGAAAGTAAAGTGATACCTGCCACCACACGGTCGGCTGCTGAATAGTCCTCCACCTGGGCTGCGTATACTCTGCCGCTCGGAGCCTGCTGCCGCTGCTCGCCCTGTCGCGGCACAGACGCCCTATCCTCACGACGGTGGCTCGACGGTGTCCCGTACGACTGCTGGGATCCGGTCTGGGCTGATGCTGTCGATGGTGCCGACGATGCTAATCTCGGGCAAGCTGCCCTAAAGTGTCCTGGCTGTCCACATCCGAAACACCGGCCCTCCCGCTGCTCACACAGTCGCGCCGCGTGCGGTCCTCCGCAGATCACGCACTGCTGTGTCCTCTGAGGCTGCCCCCGCTGACGGGTATCCCTGGTACGCTGACGCCCCGAGGACCCACGACCACGAAACGTGATCGTGGAGGCCTCGCGGACGCCTCGCTCATCGCCGCACCATCATCAGGAGCGGGGCGCTTCCTGTCCTGACTCGGTCCCGGCCCCTGTGTCCGCTCTCGGAGTGTCGTCTCGCTCCTCTCCTCAAACAGTGCCTGCTCGATAGACGCATCCAGGGTCCTCGACCTCCGCGCCCTAACAAACCGGTAGAGATTCGGCCTCAAGCCCTGCTCAAATAGATACACCCGGTGTGCCTCATCTCTCGCTGCGTACGGCACACAGTTCCGGAGCCGCGAAAACTCCCGAACGTACTCCTGAACCGTGCGATCCCCCTGCGGATCTTCTTCAAATCCTCCTCTAACCCCTGCTTCACACTGTCCGGAAAATATGTGCGGCACAACAACCCGCAAAACTCATCCCAACTCGTCTGTGAAGCTACAACTCCCTGGTCGCGCCTCATCCTCGTCCACTAGTCTCGTGCGTCTCCAACTAAACAGTGGACCCCCAAATGAACCTGGTCCCGATCCTCCAAGACGAACATGTCCTCAATTATCCTTTCCATCGCGCGGATCCAACTCTCCAATACCCAAGGCTCGGCACACACCCCATCAAACATCGGCGGGTCGAGGCGGCGAAAGCGGAATAGTAGCTCAGTCATCCGCTCTGCTTTCTGCTGCGATCGGGCCGATCCGATCCTCTAGCCGGCACAACTGGTGCTGGAGGTATCTCTGCTGGTGGGGGTGTGGTGGTAACTGGCACTGTAGGTGGAGTAGGGGGTGGCGGGGTAGGCTGAGCTGGTGCCCCCGATGAAGTACTCGATGATGCCACTAGCCTCTCGCACATCTGCTGTAAGAACAAACCCTGCTGCCTCGTCGCCTCTGTCAGTGCGGCTATCTGGGCGCTCAACTCTGACTGGGCACCCGTCTCAGGTCGAGTGCTCGGCTCCACTACAGGGCGTACACCCGTCTCAGGTCGGGTGCCCTGATCCATCTGCACTGGTATTTGGGGTGGTAGTGGTGGTAGTGGTGGCGGGGCGCGGCCCCGTAGCGGCGGTCGTCCTCTGCGAGGCGGCATAGCTGCACACATAGAAACAAGGTCAGATACAAAACACTCGACCCAATCATCGAAAGTCTCGAAGGCGGTCCCTGTTTCTCCTCAAAATTATGTCGTCTGCAGCCAACATAATTTCTCTGGACCGAAACAGACACTCCTTCAGTCACTCACTCCACTCTAGGATGAGTTAGAACAATCAATTATTGACTTTCGCGTTAAATCACGCCTCTCGCGTCAAGCCTTCCTAAGGTTAACCAGCTTAGGTTTCCTAGGTCCCAACGACCTAATACTAAGCTACGATACCAACTTAATCGTCACGCCCGGTTGCATATTCACCGGCACGCGACAAATCCGCCGTATACAAAAGAATTTCTTACGTATACGAAGCGTAGTTACTGTAATAACATACAATGCCACAAACGGTAGCATAGAGTGAAATAAATTATAAACACGCGGTAGGGAAAACAAACTTTATATACATACAAGTGATCGGATACAACGCTACTCGCTCCGGCGAGTTCAACCGTATGTACAAAAGCGTCCCAAACCAAAAGCGTCACTACCTGCAGGAGGGTCCTCTAACTCGGCACTCGACGGGGAAGGGCTCTAGCTCGCGACGCCCTTGCCTCCATCCGACTCAGACGGAGCAGCAGCCGCAACAGAAGGCCCTGCAACAATAGTGGAAGAAAGAGGACGTGAGAACTACTATAAAAACAAGTAGTCCTCAGTGGGTACCGCCCTAAACACATCGGTCCACCCACTAAGTCTACAGGGTAAGCAAGAAAGTAAAAGAAGCTGGAACCACTCGACAGCTAACAACCCCTATACTATCCTGCTCTAAACCACTCTCTGTAGAACAAGTAAAAGCTGACCCAATCTTACGAGGGACTGTGAAAGCACCCGTCCCGCCGGTCGAAGCAACACTACAACTACCCCAGGGGTAGCTAGCGGAGAGCAACCCACAACGAGGGCGCGGCGACACCAACGCAAAAGCACTAAGCCAGACTCCGGAGCGGCACTCGTGGGCGCGAACCAACCGAGTATGCAAGCGTATCTCTGTCGAGCTCAATCTGGCTCTCACAGGCATAGTCAAGTACACTGGGTCCAAGCACTAACACACCACGTGCCCCTTGGCACAAACTGCAACCGCACAGTACACTGGGTCCCCCCTCAAACCCCCCGACGGTGCACGACAACCAAAGACGACTAGACTCTCGAAAAGTGAGCTCTCGCATCCCAACGAGCGTAAAGGCAAACTACACTACCCTGGTATCCATCGCACTCCCCCGGCGATGATACGGCACAAAACGGCTCCTAGAGCTAAATCCGGTAGTGTAGGCTAATGACGATCCAAAACGTGGTTTTCTCCTAAGTCAAGTCCAAGTCCACATGTATAATTAAAACTGTACTAAACATGCTTCCAAAATTCAGATTTAACGTACTACTAATCATGAATTCGAGCGATCACAATTTAGTTAAAAACCGGAACTTATACATGTTGACTACTTGAATTAGGCATGATCCGATGAAAACCCACCTCGATAGCGGTTCCCTGGCAGCGAAGGAAGTGGCCCGCGTCCAAGAGTTCCCTCGCTGGTCCGCCGAGGTCCAAAGTCTCCCGCTGCGATGAAGTAACTCAACGTCACACCGATTTCACAAAATCTGACGGAAAACAGCGGCTGAGAAAAGCTTAAAGTTACCCAAGCTAACCTTATCTAATTTCAGCGATCCACGGCTCAAAATCTTCTTCTCGTAGTCAGGAATCCAACGCCCCAAATTTCGCTGGATTCCGCCTCTCCTACGCAGAGATCAAGGCGTAACACCGAAAGTCGACGCTGGAATCCTGCAGTTTGGCACCTCAGATTCGAATCGGCAAACGGCGGCTCGTAATTAAGGGTTCCGACGGGGCAAACCTGATCCAAATCCAGCAAGTAAGGTATCGTTGGAATCGTCTCGAAGTCCCGGATCTACCACCACAAGATTCGTCGCGTTTCGACACTCCTGCAGTAGTGCGAGCCGAATTACCGCGGGTCGACAGCGCATTGCCGGTGACGGCAGCAAGGTGCGAAAATCATGGAACTTCGAGGTAAACGAAGGGGTTCCGGTGGTCTACTCACCTCGGCAAACACTCTAAGCCCGCTGCTGGGTCGAGGACGTCGGTCCCGTGCGCACGCCGGGCTCCCTCGCAACGCCGCGTCGTCGAAAACCTCCTCGATTCGCTCCGCGGCGCGTCGTCGGCGGAGAAACGGTCACCGTGCTTCCTCCTCTCCTTGGGCGTTAGAGGAAGTTGAAGGAGAAGAAGAGGATCGACGATGCGATGGGGAAGAAGCTCCCTCCACTCCCCCCTATATAAAGCATGGGCTAAAGGTGAGAGGGAGACAAAGTGGCCAAAAAGTCAACCTGCATCATACCTCCTCTTTGTACCGGTACAAAATCCCACTTGTACCGGTACAAACAGGCAACCCGAGAGCCTTTGCAGGCTATACCGGGATAGCTCTGGTGGTTATACCGGTATAGCAACCAATCTTGTACCGGTACAAAATTAGATTTGTACCGGTACAGCTCACAGAAAAACCTGCTATTTGCAGATTTTCGTGACACATGCTGCTCTCAAGTTCCCACAGGGTCATTGTGGCGTCCATTTGGCGCCAACGCGACTCGGACTTGTCCCGACACTCGCCAGAGTGGTAGACAAGCCTCAGGTGCAATTTCCAGGTCTCTACATCCGCTAAAAGCTTAACTCGCTCCACACACCGGAAGGGGTTGGCGGTAGAACCGCGGAATATTATGTCGTTTCTCTCCGTCCATACGACCCACCAGATAGCTGAAAGGAGAGCCAGGGAAGTAAGTCTCGTGTTGTTGTCAGGCAAGGCAATCAATCTTGACCAGAGTCCTGTAACGTCTCCCAAGGACTCGGGTAGAACATCCAACCCGTCGATGTTGGACGGTATGAAGCGGACATAGATACGGGAGCACATGAGGTGGTCGCAGCTCTCTATGTGGACGGCGCACAAGATGCAAGGTTGATTCGGTAACCACCCTTGTGCGTGAAGTCTATCTGCGGTGGGAATTCTTTTCCGAAGAAGTACCCACAGGAACACTTTGATCTTGACCGGGATTTTCAGTTTCCAAATGTGTTGACAGTAACGGCTCTGAGTGTCCCTGAGGCCTGAGTCCGAGAGGAAGTGGTAAAGGGATTTAACGGAATAAGTTTTATTAGACGACCAACGTCACTTGATCTGGTCCACTGTCTGCGTTGGCCGAATAAGGTGTAGCATATCTCTAAGCGGCGTATTTTGTCTTCGATATTCTTGTGTTAGTGGTCCTGCCGATCCGCGACAGATGTATTAGTTGCAACTTTTTATACTTGGGAATTAAAAGGATGGAATAAAATAAAAAAATTATTAAGGATGAATAAAACCCTAGTGCACACCTGTTCGGATGCACCATGTGTAGGCAGTGATTTTTCGTAAAACAAAATCATAAAGCGTTAAAGAATATGTAGTCAAATTAATTTAAATTTTTAAATATTAGATAATTAATTTCAAATTATCAAAGTTCAGATTAATTACATATATTTTTATACCCAAAAATAAAACACACGCGCACAATAACAACAACAACAACAACATCATCATGATCTCTGCAAAGAGGGGTCTTTCTTTCTCATGAAGAACAGGGCATCCCCTGCACCCAGATCTTAATTTGGTTGATTAAGAGACGAAATTTTGGCTCTCAATAGATAGAACAAAAACTTGCTGCGTACAACTGTGGAGCAAAGGGTTTTTTAAAATAAAAAAAAAAGAAGACAAAGCCTTAATTAGCAAGAGATGTTTATGTATGAATTAACGAGTGCATTTACCTATGGTAACTTGGTAACTGTTATACTTTCCTACCTGTATTGTTTGGATTCATTAGTGATATTTGCAGTTTGTTATGGATGCATTAAGCAGTGCAATGTGTATATATGCTTCAAAAGCGAGGTGTTTCGTCCAAAAAATAATCGAATGGTTTAAGCGATAGGTTTTATGCCAAAATATTCAAATAAATGGTTCAAGTTAGGGGTTTTTTTTTAAAAGAAACATTCTAAGTATTGGATGGATCTTTGCTTCAATCTGGGCAGTTTTGGAGTTAACAGCTTGTTTTGGATACTCTCTGATACTGCTTTTCGAAATACAGTTGTTACAGTTGCTCCTCTTGTTGATGTACTGGATGATGCTACTGGTGTCGACCAATAGTAGCTAGGTTAAAAATTGAAACTGTTTCAATTAATCTTAAAACTTGTAAATAATAGTATTTAAAATTGTTTTTGGTTTCAGGCTAGTATCTATTTTGACAAAGCTGACTTCGTTTCCGGCTGAATTTGTTTTGAAATTGCTTCAGTTCACCATTTTAACATAAGCAACTGCTAAACTTGCAAAGACTCGTAAAGATGGCAACAACAGCTGAAGTTGTTTTGAATAATCACATTTTTACAGAAGCTGTATTTATTTCAAGCAAAATAGTTTTGACAGAGCTAAATTGGTCTCAAGCAATCCGTATCTACAAATGCGGAATTAGAATTGAAGCAAAGCCAAAATGACAAAAACAACCGATGTCGCCCATTTCTTTGCACTGTGATAGTCGAGCAACAATGTCTAGGGCATTGAGCCAGGTATATAATGGCAAGTCTAGACATATAAGTTTAAGACATGACTATGTTAAAGAATTGATTAAAGAAGGAATAATTACTATTATATATGTGAGGTCATGTAGTAATTTAGCAGATCCTTTCACAAAAGGACTCTCGAGAGATATAATAAAATCTACATCAGTTGGATTAGATTTGAAGCCTTTCTTTTAAAAGTCACCAATAATGGGAACCCAACCTTTATCTAGTTATACCACTAGTGAAAAGGTTTAATGGGTAAAAACAAGTTATTGATAAGTGGTGTGAATACACTAGGAATGTCGTTTAAATATCCGGTATATTGTTACGGAATTGGAGGATGAGTGATGACACTCTTAGTGAAGTTCAAGTTTATTTGACGCCTATCATAACAGAGGAAGTAGAATAGGAACTTCACCTATGTGAGCATAAGAAGTGGTGCCGCTTCCGGCAAAAGTTAAGGCTTACTTTTGTAAATGTTCATGAAACCAGGAGGTAGCACATGGCCATAAAGGTGCTAAACTTATTCAGTGAACTTCTCAATTAAGTTTATAGATCTATGTGTGTGTTATTTTCGGTTCTGATATGAAGAATCTTGGTTTAAGCCTTGGCCACCATTGATTTTGTTGGAACTTTGAGATAATTACACTAATTGAAGGTTTAATCGAAAGACACCTTCTTGTATACATAAGTCTGTTTTAAATCAGTATTACAATCTAGTGGGGGATTGTTAGTGTAGATTGTAATAGTGGAAGTGAGATTGGTGAATAGTCGTGTCTATTCATAAAGTAGTTATTCTTATGAAAGGATTTGTCTCTTCATTTGATGCAAAGAGATGTATCTCTTTACGAAGAGACGCATTTCTTCACGAAGAGATATGAACCTTTCGCGAAAGGGTATGTCTTTTCGTTATTCGTAAAAGGAAGTGTCCTTTGGTGAAAGGATATAACTTTAAAAGTTGTGTCCTTTCATCGTAACCATTCACCTCCTATAAATAGGAGATGTTTGAAGGCTTCAAGGATAACACAATCAATACTTTCTTCTTCCTAGTTTTCATATTGATGCTTAAAAGAGAAGTTCTTAAGGGAAAGTCTTCAAAAGTGCTGTTTGCAGTCTTTCGGCGGTCTTGTTGTATCCTGGAGGTGATTTGCTGGTAACCCGACAGCATACATTCGAGTTGGGGCAAATAACACCTTAAAGAAAGTGAACTTACACGCCTCAAGACCATAATTTACTTGATCTCCATTCATATTTTCCCAACAATAGCACAAGAGACCGCTCTATATAGATATATATAGAGTTGAGCAGAATGCTATCGGTAACAAATCGGCTCGTTGCCACCCATTTATTTTCGATGATGGAGCCTCCAAATCGACGATTAGCACCATTGAACATGATTTATACCACTTGAAGTATCTAGAAAACAAATTTCAAATCATTTCGATATCATTGACCTAATGATCAAAGAGTTTCAAAATTTGTGATTTTAATGGTAGATATGAGACGTTTTCTCGTTTAACGGTGTAAAGCTATCCTAATAAATTAAATTTTGGTTAGAAAATTCTTTAAATTATTTAGAATAAGATCTATACTCTCGATCTTGATTACAAAATTTCTATCATAACTTTTTAGAGGATATTCATTTTCAGCCGTTCATTTTTACGTACGCCCACTTGATGGACAGGAGAACAATATCGAAAAAGCATGAAATTTGATTTCGAGATACTTCAAGTGGTATAGATCATATTTAACGGTGCCGATCATCGATTTGGAGGCACCATCATCGAAAACAAATGGATGGCAACGGAGCCCGTTTGTTACCGATAGTATTCTAGTTCAACTCTCCATCTCTCTCTCTTTCTCTATAGATAGAGAGCTCTCTATAGATAGATAGAGAGCTGAGCTAGAATACTTTCAAAAGCACCAAGGGGGTGGTGCTTTTAAGTTTTTAGCCTTTGGATTGAGAGATATAGGATTGGGATGATGGTGGTAGGTGATGGTAGGTGGAATAGGTGCGATTCTCTACTATCGTTACCCTCATCGTCAAGTGATCTTCAGCATTTAGAGCAACTCTACATTAGTGGTGTGGAAAATTATGTGAGCTGCCTAAAATGATCCAAAAGCTGACCAAACTTAGAGACTTGTTAAACTACGTACGGTTGCTCGAAATTCAAGGGCATGCCTCGAGGGATCGGCAAGTTACTTAGCTTGCAGAAATTACCCGTTTTCGTTGTCAGCAAGCAAGACCGCGTTGAACATTGTGCTAGCATCTCCGAGCTAGAGCACCTTAAGCTTGTCGGCTGGCTGCAGGTCAAGGGTCTTGAAAATGTAACGAGTTCGGTTGATGCCAAGGCCGCAAATTTGATAGAGAAGTACTGCGGTTTTGGGGTTGGTGTGGAACGTTTTAAGTGCGGAAGAAGGCACGGATAGTATCTTGTACTACCGGTGGAAGAGATCGAAACTGTGCTAGAAAATCTTCAACCACATCAAAAGCTAGAGGTATTGAATATACAAGGCTATGGAGGCGGGAAGTTTCCTAGCTGGATGATGAATAGGATTGGCTCGTGCCTCCCAAATCTCGTTGAAATCAAACTTGAGAATATGCCCGGATGCACCTCACTTCCGCAGCTGGGGCAACTTCCTTTTCTTAAAGAACTACATATAGGAAATATGCCTGCAGTAACAAATTTCAGCGTAGGTAAGTTCCCTGACAAGACTTGAATTGTCCTCCATGCCGGTCTTTGCGAGAATGGGTGAGTGTTGACGGTGGATGACGAAGAAGCGGCAAAGAGAGCAAGTTCCCATTTTTTCGTGTCTCACCGAATTGAGGCTTAAAGAATGTCCTCGGTTCAGCCCAAAGCCTTGCCTCCGGCGTCGGTTGAGGATCTGGCCATTTTCGGAACAAGCAGCAAGAATCTATCGTTAATTCTCGAACGCGCGACGCCACTTGACGGCGGCGATGCCACCGTTTCACTCCAACCACTACCAAATAAGGGGCTGCGGAATCTAAAAATAAAAGAATGTCAGCAGCTAACCTGTTTGCCCTAGAGCTTGCGGGGTCTCACGTCCCTCCAGAGCCTGGTTATAGGGAATTGCAAAGATCTTGAGAGAATTGAAGATTGGCTCGGGGAGCTCTTCGACCTGCAGTCCTTGTCCATCCGGGAGTGCGGCAGTCTCCGTTACTTGCCTGCCTATCCGGCGTCGGTTGAGGATTTGACCATTTCCAGAACAAGCAAGGAGAATCTATTGTTAATTCTCGAACGCGCGACGCCACTTGACGGTGGCGATGCCGCCGTTTCACTGCAACCACCACCAAATAAAGGGCTGCGAAAACTAACAATAAAAGAATGTCAGCAGCTAACTTGTTTGCTCGAGAGCTTGCGGGGTCTCACTGTGACGCCCTAACTTCCCAGGGGGTCACCCATCCTAAGACTACTCCCGTCCTAGCATGCTTAACTCTCTTAACCTCTTGGGCCTTGCCACTACCCAAAATGCTTAAGCCGGGTTAAGAGTTTTGTGACGCACTGGACCTTTGCAAATAGCAAGGTTCGAGTGTTCGTGTTGGTTTCGAACTTTTCTACTCTTGGTAGAGGGTCCTGGAGGGAGTCCCGACCCGTGGTTCGAGATTCTGGAGTTTTTGGCTGAGTCTCGGGAGATTGCTCTCTAAGACCGGTCTCTAAAGGGAGAGACCGGTCTCCCTAAGCAGAAGCCGCGGCAGGAGGCGTGGCATCCGGACCCGGGAGGTGGAGACCGGACCCGGCAGTGCGCAGCCTTGAGACCGATCTCTGCAACTGAGAGACCGGTCCCAGTAAGCTGTTTTTGCGGGAAGGCCGTCCGAGATCGGTCCTTGCTAGTGGAGACCGGTCCCGAGCCCCGAAAACTGCCCAGTTCGAGCAGTTGCGCAGATTGCAAAGTTGAGGGGCTAGTTGGGATATTATTACTTTGTACAGCCTATATGGCTCACTGTCACGCCCCGAGCCCGCCAATTCGGTCGGATTCGGCGCGCCGGCAGACCGCCGAACGGACAGAGTCTCCCCTGTACGTCCAAGGCGTCGCAATCGATACAATTACAAGAAGGTTCTAACTAGGAACAGTATTCGACATACAACGATTGCATAAGGAAGCTAGGTATCAAACAACATAAACACATCCTATGTTATTACATTCATTCCACATTCATTTTACATCCCCGATTAATTTACATTAGACTTCCAAATACAATCTACTTATGATTACATCATTTCACAAGTTAGTTACATTTTTGCTCACTACCCTCTAGTCCCCGCTATTACGACGGCCTCGAGTCTGCTACCTCTCGGTCTCTTGGTAGGGCGCTATCTGGCGTATCTACGCCTTGCCTCGCGCTGGCTGGCTGCGCGCCGCTCACGTGTATACTGTACCCCAAAACCACAACACGGGGGTGAGAACTATTGTCCATAGTTCTCGTGGGTACGGTCACCCAAGAGAACAAATTTCGACCAATAGGTCCAAGGAGGCACCGCAAATATGTTAGCCCAAAAACATATATAGGTATATAACTTGCAACTAACATAAAAACATGCCTCACAAATGCAACATGCAAATTATTACTTTAGCTCTTAGCTTTTCTTTACCTTTTTGCTATTCTGTACTTTAGCTATTTCATTCTTACTTAGCTATTCATAACTCATACCCGTTGTAACTCTATGATTTCTACTTACCTTAGCTCATGTCATTAACTTCCAAGGTTTTTATAACCCTAGGTTTCCATCTCAAGTCCAACTTGCTTCTAAGGTGTCTATTACCTTAGGTTCACCATACATATCACTAGCTCTCAAGGTTCTCTCTACCTGATTCCAGCTTCCCACCCGACTCGGCCACGTGTCATTCAATAGCGGATAATCAGCACTTTGCCCTCGGCTCGAGGTGAAGGACCCCGTCACATACACCTCACCGCAAGCCAAGAACCACATCGCCCAACGGTCCGCCCGAAGGTCCGTGCACCGTGGTCGTGATCCGCCATGGGAGAGGAACATGCCGCATACACCCATAGCCAAGATTCCCTGATAGGGAGAGGAACATGCCGCATACACCCTAGCGCTCACTTTGTTCTTGCTTAGTCACAATCCTCGAAGTTCTTCCGGTGGGAGAGGAACATGCCGCATACACCCGCGGAACCAGAACTATCGAGCTCACAATTACTGGGATTCCTAATCCATTCCACTTTGCTTGAGGGTTGGCCTTAACCTCAAGAGTCGACCCAATAGGTCCATTGTTCTTTACATCCTAGGTCCACTTGACTCTAGGGTTCACTCCTTGTCACATAACCTAGGTTGTCTTAACTCTAGGTTCAATGTCATTCTAGCTCGACCTATGTTTGCTCACACCGGGTCCATTGCCATCGTTGTTCAACCTATGTCCTTGACACTAGGTTCAATGCCACTCACCTAGATCCATTGACTCTAGGTTTGCTATAACCCATGTTCATTACACTAGGTTAGATGCCACACTCCTAGGTCCATTGACTCTAGGTTTACTATAACCTATGTTCTTTACACTAGGTTAGATGCCACTCGATCTATATGTGCATTTAGTCCATGACTCACATTCTTTACTTGGCATTCTTTACTTGGCTCTCTTATGTCTATCAATCCACTCATATGCATGTTTCTATTATGCTAAGCATGCATTCTTTTACTCTTCTAGCATCGTACTTTATGCTATTATCATGCATTTCATTCATTTACTTGCAACTACTTAGCATTTTACTCTATATCACTAACATGCATTTCTACTTATGCGTTATTGAACATGCATCAACAAGAGTTAAATGACTCTTAGACATACAGGCGACCTAGTCGCTTCGGTAAACACACCCACCTTGGTTTTGCTCTCCGATTGCTCGTCGACACTTGCAATCGGCCGCCTGCGGCACCCGTGACCCGATTCGGCTCAACTCGTGCGCGACCAACCGAACGATCTCCGAATCTCGATCCGAGACTTCGTGCCGTTGCCCCACGTCTTCAAGTTGCCCCGCTCCGTTTCGTGAATTTAGGGCTCCTATCTTGCGTGTCGCGGACATCCGGTATGAATATATTAAAATATTAATATCTTTGCAACCGCTCGTGATCACCGAACCGAGCGCGCCAACGCGTTCGCACCCCCAATTAGGTTCCTATGGGGTCAAATGAGATCAATCTCATCTATTTCTAAAATCCCCATTTGGATGCCCTAGATGCTACTATAGCCAAATTCACCAAATCGATCTACGAAATGGGGAATACTCATCTTGCTAGCATGCTAGGGTTCCATAAATCCCAACTCTAGGGTTTAAGACCCACTACAAGGGGATCTACCATGAGAGAGAGAGAGGGAGAGCTCAAGCTTACCTCTCAAGAGCTTGCCCACTTGAGGGAGAAGGAGGAGATGGTCATCATCATCATCACCATCATCTTCTTCTCCATCTCCTTCTTCCTTTTCTTCTTCTTCTTCTTCTTCTTCTTCTTCTTCTTCTGTCGAACAGAGAAGAGAGAGAGAGAGAGGGAGGGTGCGATCGGAGTGAGGGAGAGAGAGAGAGAAGAGGTTTTATCCCTCTCTTTACAACTAACCCCCGCACAATTGCTATAAGGCCCTCAACTTTACAATATTTGAAATGCCCCAAATCGGGCATTTTCTGCTCGTGGACCGGTCTCCTAACCCAGACCGGTCCCAGAGAGCCTTGCTCCACTCACGCACTGAGACCGGTCTCCCCTTAAGAGACCGGTCCCGCAGAGCTCGCTCGCGGGACAGCCTTCCGGGACCGGTCTCCCTTTTCAGGGACCGGTCCCCCCAGGGACCATCAGCCTAGTCCAAGGACTTAGCCAAATTTTCAGCTTTTTCCCGTTTCTTCTCCGTTCCAACTCACTTTTGGCTCGTTTGACCTCCGATTCTTTTCAAATCGAACCGAGCCTCTCCACACATGATTTAAATCATGTCCACATCATTATCTCATCCGCGCAAGCGCCGGATTTGGCTCACGGCCCAAAGTAGCCTTTCGGGCTCCGTTTTCGCACCTAGTGCACCGAAAACACCCGAAAGCTTCCAATCTTCACCGGAACCACTCTTATGGCCTTCTAAGCCAACATACCTCGTAACTTCAAGACTTTAGAAGTTCGATATGTCACATTCTCCCCTCCTTAAAAGAGTTTCGTCCGCGAAACTTACTCATTTCCATCAACTCACAATCCAATTTAATTTATCGAGTAATTTTGGAGATTCCAATGCACTTTTTGTCTTCTGAGCCTTTCACTAATTAGAATCATCCACTGTGCCCATAACGAAGAATGTGAGACTAGTTTCACTCACATTTGCTAAGCACAACTTCGAAAGTGCATTACAACTCCGATAACCATTAGTGGAAGCGCAAGTCGACTTTCAACGACCTCTCACGCTCAAACATCACTTGCAACCGCTTCACAAGGAACTTCACCTTGCGTTTACTCGTCTCGTCTCTGAGCGCACTCGGATCCAATCACCCACATTGCCTAAAGCAACATCTTAGGAGCATCGCCTAATGGTGAGTGCCTCAATATCAACTGAATCTTGCTCTATCGTGAGATGGCACACTTTGGCGCATCTCGCCTCCATTCCGTAAAAGAGCATTATCCTCAATTGTCATGTGGCTTCTTCTATCGAAGTGTCTCCTAGAGACCACTTGCTTCAATTTCAATTGCCACGACTTATTCGGCTCCTTAGCCGCGATCACTTACACGAACACTTCGCTCGCGAATCCTGGTCAACTCTTCGTTAGAGTTATCAACTCACCGCTTACCTCGGTCTCTACGGTGGACCAATGGTCACCAACCCTACGTCAGCCTATCGCTTAGACGTGTCTCAACTACGCTTAGCGTTCTCTCGTTAATGGCGTAGACCCAATCAGCACTTTCGGCGCATTATCGATCTTAAGATCCAACACGTGGCATTTTCACGTTCTCGGGTCCAAGCTCGGACTACCGTCCTGACCAAAACTCTCGCCCTACCAACCGGTCGTCGCCACTAGCGGCCCGATCGCGCCGCCCAATGGGCCCAGCTCCGATCCTCAAATGGTCCAGGCACGGGTCGTCCCAAGCACTACCCGCTAACGTCGTCCTACACGACACGCTCTATAGAGCTACATAACCTGTCGACTCCTAGGCACCTAGTGCAAGCCACCAGCCCTACGAGTGATCCATGGCCCGCTTCACACTTAGCAATGCTGAAGTGCTACTGCCAATCCACTCTCTCTACCGAATCGGAACCGCACTCTACGAGTACTGTACTCGGCGCTCCACGCCTCTGTAGCGTTCTACGCTAAGTCTCAGCCTTGGGGCAGGACTGCGCCCCACGCACTGCCTATGAAGCAACTTTTCTAACCCCACATGGAGGTATCACTAGGCCCACAGGCCAAATTCGGCGCTAACCAACTATTTCCTCAATAGTGGTTCTAACTATGCCAGGCATCTGGCCGCTCGGCCTATGCACTCCAACTACACGAGCACCACTCGCCCACCTCAATTCGAGGTATCACTTGGCCTCACACGCGCGTACTCGGCAACTAGTCGATCATGCTCTCAATAGCGGTTCTACTTCCACCGTCGGTCTATCGGTACTACATCCGAAACATTCGGATTACTCGGGTATCCTCAAGTATCACGGCTTAACTCTCGCAATCTACTACTCGTTGCCTTGAGAGTCGCCGCACCACTTCGTCTCTACCACGAGTCTTATCTCTCGCCGCCCACGAATCACAACTAGCCATTTGCTAGTGCCACTTGGCTTCCTACCCGCCGGCTGTGCGCCACGCTCTCACACCGCAAGCATGCCCGGTATCTCCTCTCACCCGTCTCTAGGTCCCTACTATAATGATGTATCAATAGTAGCAACTGACCACTCAATGAATGCATGCAATGCATTAACTCAAAATCATGCAGAAGTTCTCGCTTGATTAAATTAACTCATACCTGCCCGAAATCGTCGCCAGACTCCGCAACCCGGTCGTAGGTCCGTGACCGCTGACGCCGCCGCGAACCCTCCGGTTGCTCGATCACCACACCCCGCTCTCCGCACCGTGCCAAAGGCCGCACGTCCACAAAGTTGTCCGGGAGAGGAGAACACCGTCGCCATCATCAGGGTATGACTCTCGCCTTGCGGGCCCTCATCCCGCATATGGCCTGGCTGCCCACAACGGATACACCTTCCGTCACCCAGCGCACACCGCCGCGCTCGGTGGGAGCCACCACGGATCACGCATCCGAGGAGGATCGGGTAGAGGACGACCTTGAGTGGTGTCTAGAACTTGACTGACCACCCAAATTGCTCAACGATGGCCTCGCCCTCCTCGCTCATGCTTACGAGATTCGCGCTCCTCACGCACGAAAGCCTCGCCATGTTCGGCCCACAATGCCCGTCCAACACCTCCGCAAAAGTTGTGAGCTTAAGGATTTGCACCTTCTTGTAAATCCCTGGCCGAGTCCATGCAGGAACCATTCGGCCCTTTCCTTGTCGTCCCGCACCACATCCGGGACACAATTCACGATACGAGAAAACTCTCGCTCGTATTCTCTCACAGAGCGGTCTCCTTGTTGCAGCTTCCTGAACTTGTCCTGAAGCTTTCTCCTTTCAGTGTCGGGGACGTACGTAGAAAACACCAACCCCCGAAACTCATTCCATGCCATAGGAGGGAGGCTAGGCGATCGATTTCGTCGAATGCCTTTCCACCACGCCTTCGCCGATCGCTTCAAGCAATGCACACTAAAGGTACCTTGTCCCGCTCCAAGGTGCTCCTCGAAAAGCGTTTCCATAGAGTCAATCCACATCTCCACGATCCATGGATCGACATTCTCTCCATCAAAGACAGGGATCAAACTCTTTGAAGGCCATAAGGGCCGCCAAAGCCCGTTCTTTCTCTCGCCTCCATTTCCACGTAACCAGTGAGCCGCCGCCGACTCCGTCGCCATTCCCGTCAAGACACGGCGCGCTACCGGCGCAGCTCGCCGCACTGTCGTGCCAACACCTCATGGAGCCCTTGATCCGCTCCTCCCGTCGCAAAGACTACGCCCATAAGCGCGCTCATCTGCTCGCGGAGCACCGGGTCTCCACTCGCCTCGAATTGCTCAGGAACATCACTTGTTCCCTCCCGCGCCGATCTGGATGAAGATCGCCTACGCGGTGCCATCGTTTCCTGAAACGCGACAACTCGATTAGTTCTCGACCAACTCGGGTCGAATACGAGACCACTAATACCGGCTCAAGAGCCTATCAGGCGAAAGTCACACGAGGGCGTCCATTCTCATCACCCGGTTTCATGTTGTGTCGACCCAACATGAACTCCTTCTGTTGAGAATAACCACACCTCAAGTCCACCTCTAATATCCGTCTTAGAGGATTATACAATACGACCAAATCCATAATCGCTTTCGCCACGAACCACAAGTCCTCGTCTCTCACGAGCCTTAACCTTTAAGGTTTCACTATCCTAGGGTCTCCTAGGTTCACCTAAACCATTGTCCCATTCACTACTTTATGCTCTGATACCAACTAATCTGTCACGCCCCGAGCCCGCCAATTCGGTCGGATTCGGCGCGCCGGCAGACCGCCGAACTGACAGAGTTTCCCCTGTACGTCCAAGGCGTCGCAATCGATACAATTACAAGAAGGTTCCAACTAGGAACAGTATTCGACATACAACGATTGCATAAGGAAGCTAGGTATCAAACAACATAAACACATCCTATGTTATTACATTCATTCCACATTCATTTTACATCCCCGATTAATTTACATTAGACTTCCAAATACAATCTACTTATGATTACATCATTTCACAAGTTAGTTACATTTTTGCTCACTACCCTCTAGTCCCCGCTATTAAGACGGCCTACCGCTACCTCTCGTCTCTTGGTAGGGCGCTATCTACGTATCTACGCCTTGCCTCACACTGCCGCCGCGCCGCTCACGTGTATACCCGTACCCCAAAACCACAACACGGGGTGAGAACTATTGTCCATAGTTCTCGTGGGTACGGCCACCCAAGAGAACAAATTTCGACCAATAGGTCCAAGGAGACACGGCAAATATGTTAGCCCAAAAACATATATAGGTATATAACTTGCAACTAACATAAAAACATGCCTCACAAATGCAACATGCAAATTATTACTTTAGCTCTTAGCTTTTCTTTACCTTTTTGCTATTCTGTACTTTAGCTATTTCATTCTTACTTAGCTATTCATAACTCATACCCGTTGTAACTCTAAGATTTCTACTTACCTTAGCTCATGTCATTAACTTCCAAGGTTTTTATAACCCTAGGTTTCCATCTCAAGTCCAACTTGCTTCTAAGGTGTCTATTACCTTAGGTTCACCATACATATCACTAGCTCTCAAGGTTCTCTCTACCTGATTCCAGCGAGCCACCCGACTCGGCCACGAGTCAATCAATAGCGGATAATCCGCAGTTTGCCCGGCTCGAGGTGAAGGACCGTCACATACACCTCACCGCAAGCCAAGAACCACATCGCCCAACGGTCCGCCCGAAGGTCCGTGCACCGTGGTCGTGGATCCGCCGTGGGAGAGGAACATGCCGCATACACCCATAGCCAAGATTCCCCGATAGGGAGAGGAACATGCCGCATACACCCTAGCGCTCACTTTGTTCTTGCTTAGTCACAATCCTCGAAGTTCTTCCGGTGGGAGAGGAACATGCCGCATACACCCGCGGAACCAGAACTATCGAGCTCACAATTACCGGGATTCCTAATCCATTCCACTTTGCTTGAGGGTTGGCCTTAACCCTCAAGAGTCGACCCAATAGGTCCATTGTTCTTTACATCCTAGGTCCACTTGACTCTAGGGTTCACTCCTTGTCACATAACCTAGGTTGTCTTAACTCTAGGTTCAATGTCATTCTAGCTCGACCTATGTTTGCTCACACCGGGTCCATTGCCATCGTTGTTCAACCTATGTCCTTGACACTAGGTTCAATGCCACTCACCTAGATCCATTGACTCTAGGTTTGCTATAACCCATGTTCATTACACTAGGTTAGATGCCACACTCCTAGGTCCATTGACTCTAGGTTTACTATAACCTATGTTCTTTACACTAGGTTAGATGCCACTCGATCTATATGTGCATTTAGTCCATGACTCACATTCTTTACTTGGCATTCTTTACTTGGCTCTCTTATGTCTATCAATCCACTCATATGCATGTTTCTATTATGCTAAGCATGCATTCTTTTACTCTTCTAGCATCGTACTTTATGCTATTATCATGCATTTCATTCATTTACTTGCAACTACTTAGCATTTTACTCTATATCACTAACATGCATTTCTACTTATGCGTTATTGAACATGCATCAACAAGAGTTAAATGACTCTTAGACACACAGGCGACCTAGTCGCTTCGGTAAACACACCCACCTTGGTTTTGCTCTCCGATTGCTCGTCGACACTTGCAATCGGCCGCCCGCAGCACCCGTGACCCGATTCGGCTCAACTCGTGCGCGACCAACCGAACGATCTCCGAATCTCGATCTGAGACTTCGTGCCGTTGCCCCACGTCTTCTAGTTGCCCCAGTTCCGTTTTCGTGAATTTAGGGCTCCTATCTTGCGTGCTGCGGACATCTGGTATGAATATATTAAAATATTAATATCTTTGCAACCGCTCGTCGGATCACCGAACCGAGCGCGCCAACGCGTTCGTTGCACCCCCAATTAGGTTCCTATGGGGTCAAATGAGATCAATCTCATCTATTTCTAAAATCCCCATTTGGATGCCCTAGATGCTACTATAGCCAAATTCACCAAATCGATCTACGAAATGGGGAATACTCATCTTGCTAGCATGCTAGGGTTCCATAAATCCCAACTCTAGGGTTTAAGACCCACTACAAGGGGATCTACCATGAGAGAGAGAGGGAGAGCTCAAGCTTACCTCTCAAGAGCTTGCCCACTTGAGGGAGAAGGAGGAGATGGTCATCATCATCATCACCATCATCTTCTTCTCCATCTCCTTCTTCCTTTTCTTCTTCTTCTTCTTCTTCTTCTTCTTCTTCTTCTCTCCTTCTTGTCGAACGAGAAGAGAGAGAGAGAGAGAGTGAGGAGCGATCGAGTGAGAGAGAGAGAGAGAAGAGGTTTTATCCCTCTCTTTACAACTAACCCCCGCACAATTGCTATAAGGCCCTCAACTTTACAATATTTGAAACAAATGTCAACCGGGCATTTTCGGGCTCGGGGACCGGTCTCCCTAACCCAGACCGGTCCCAGAGCCTTGCTCCACTCTCGCACTGAGACCGGTCTCCCCCTTAAGAGACCGGTCCCAGAGAGCCTGCTCTCGCGGGACAGCCTTCCGGGACCGGTCTCCCTTTTCAGGGACCGGTCCCCCCAGGGACCATCAGCCTAGTCCAAGGACTTAGCCAAATTTTCAGCTTTTTCCGTTTCTTCTCCGTTCCAACTCACTTTTGGCTCGTTTGACCTCCGATTCTTTTCAAATCGAACCGAGCCTCTCCACACATGATTTAAATCATGTCCACATCATTATCTCATCCGCGCAAGCGCCGGATTTGGCTCACGGCCCAAAGTAGCCTTTCGGGCTCCGTTTTCGCACCTAGTGCACCGAAAACACCCGAAAGCTTCCAATCTTCACCGGAACCACTCTTATGGCCTTCTAAGCCAACATACCTCGTAACTTCAAGACTTTAGAAGTTCGATATGTCACACTCACTCTCTCTTCTATTCTCTCATTTCACCCTCTCTCACTCTCTCACACTTAGAAAGAGAAGGAGAGAAGAAGAAAGAGAAAGAGAAGAAGGAGAGGAGATCAAGAGTGCATGCTTGTGGATCTTGGAGCTCTCCCACTTCATCTTCCTCACCTTTGGAGCTTGGGGCTTGGCTTTGGAGCACACTTG
Organism: Aechmea fasciata; assembly: GCA_025177825.1. Lineage (NCBI taxonomy): Eukaryota > Viridiplantae > Streptophyta > Magnoliopsida > Poales > Bromeliaceae > Aechmea > Aechmea fasciata. Next base: position 2,203,644 of record CM045928.1, on the reverse strand, counting down.
GAGGGAGATCCTTGCTTCTAGAAGGTTTAGATCCTTGGGAGTGAGCTTCTAAGAGGTAAACATCACATCCTTTCCCTTAGAATAGGATTTTGATGCTCTTTGCTTATGGATACCCTAGATTTTGAGTTTAGGGTTTTATTTTGGGGCTTTTTGATTGGAGGCTTTTAGAGCCCATTTGATGGACTTAGAACCTTCCTTTAGGTTGCTTTGGGAGGGATCAAGCTCCCATTTGGAGCTTGGAGTAAGATTTCTACACTTGAGGTGAGTTTTCTTGCTCTCTTTGTATAGAAGCTTAATGATTGAACTCATGGTTCAACTTTAGAGGTTGTAACTCCTAGGATTTACTTTGTAGGGTACTAGGAGTAGGAATCGAAGCTTCGTCAGCAGTTCGGAGCGACGCTTGGAGCGACGGTGGGTTTGGCCTCACCTAGCACAATGAGAAATTCTCATTGGTGCTTAATTACTTATGGTTAATTAGAAAATCATGCATTTCCATGATATATGATTTATTTGTGAATTTTAGAATGCTTAAAACATACTTCTTATGTACAATGTAAATTTTGACCTCTATGTGGTAGAGACTAGTCAGGGTGGTATTATGCATGTTATAGCATTCTATTAGAAGTTTGAGAACAAAGTTGGACTTAGTGAAAGTGACATGTAATATGGTAATATTGGACCTTGAACTATGCAAGACATAGGAGAAAAGCTAATGTCATAAAGCGGCATTAGTCTTGGCATCTACATGTAGAATAGTGAGCTAATGTCATCAAGCGGCATTAGGCTCATAAATGAACTTTGACATAGAGAATCTAGTGTCATGAGAGTAATTGAACTAGACCTTAGGGTTGCTAGTTGCTTTTTCCATGTTGAGACATGAGGTTTGGATACTTGAGACTTGGACTTTGCTTGTTGCCATTTGTGCTCTTTCGCACATGCTTGTGAGGGTCACTCCCTACAAGCCGGCACTCCGGAGTTGGCCTTTGCGATTCGTTCACTCGTGTAGTATAGAGAAACCTATGGGGCCGAATTGGTTAGACTCATTCCTTACGGGGGATGTTGGGCCTACCACGACACTTAGGTGGCACAAGCGGGATTACCTTGTATAGATTCCAAAAGAGAATTGAACTTGGACATTCAACTGTTATGATAATCACTACTAGATAGGACTTAGTAGTTGGATCATGTGGACATGCTTAGGGCATTACTTGGTTGTATAGTATACTTGTTGGTAGTAATAGAACATATTTTATTATATGTTGGAACAGAGGATTATGACATCTATTTATGAACATGTTTATTGTATCATATTCGATAGCATTTCTTTATGCTTTTATTACAAGTTTATTTATCACTTACTTACTCTCTTTTCTTTTGGGCCTAGTGGTGCAATGGTTCAGGTCAGTAATTGGCCACTGGGAACTATAAATTATAGTTCTCACGCCCTCTGTTTCATGTTTCTTTTCAGTGCCTTCCGCATCGGGGGAGGCTCGGGACCGCGGCAAGGGTGTTGCCTCGGGGTAGCTGCGTGACGAGAGAACCTTTGGGATAGGTGGTTTGCTACTCTTCATTTTCTTTTGGAGAGGCTTTGAGAGTTTACCTTGTATAGAGACCACCATTTTTGTGTATTTTGAGATCGTTATATTAGCCTTGTACTACTTATGTTGTTGTTTATACTTGGTGTAGTTACTTTTCTATTCTCTACTTGTTGATAGGACTAGCTGTATGTTGCTCTGATACTATAGTTCTAGCCTTTTATTGTTTTAATTCCGCTGTATTTTAATAGACGCCTTGTATGTGATGACATATGGCGGGTCTGGGCACGCTTTGGGGAAGGCCCTGCTGGTCCCGGGGCGTTACAAGTTTAGCCCTATTATATCTTATATATAGGACTAACTGGGGTCTCACAATCTCCCCTCCTTTAAGCCCTGACGTCCTCGTTAGCCTCAGACTCACAAGTACCAAGCGATGTGAGACTCGTCCCGCTAGCCCGTCATCCAGACCCTAGCTCAGCCGAGACTCATCTCACACTTCCGGCTGGTAATTGGCTCTGATACCATTTTAATCTGTCACGCCCCGGGATTATTAATAAAGTGAAAAATACAGCGAAATTTTTTTTTCTGAAAACCTGACCCCAAGGTATGCCAGATCCGCCACAAATACAGGGAGTCCACTGTACACACACGACGAGTCTCCCCGTATTTGCACGCCGCACATGTACGCAGTGTAGTAAACTACTAGGAAACAACCACAATATAATGAACTTAACACATATTACTATTCGTTCAACCATTCATCACAGGTTCACAACTAAGAGATGTATAAGCTGATAAACATCGTAAGAAAGCCTTTGAAAACTGTTTCCCATACGGAAACCTTTTCTTTTAAAAAATACGCTACCACGAGGGGTAGAAAACGGTTTTATCACATAAAACCCAAAGCCTTTTATTACATTATAAAATATCTCATATTCAAAAGCAAATACTGAACTGAACCATAAATAAGTCTAAGTCATAAAACAGGAAGGGTAAAGGGATAACCAACAAAGGGACGGAGCTATGTCGCGAACTAGACTCGCTCCTCACCAGCTGTCCCACTATGACCTGCAACGTCACTCGAAAAGAAGGGGGGGTGAGAACATGTAAACATGTCTCCCCCTCCCAGTGGATACCTCGTGGAGATAAACACAAGTGGAGATGATAGTAGTAGTACAGCAGCTATAATAAATAAGTAAACGAGAGAGATATACAGATATGAAACAACAGCTACTGTAAGTATGCGTCAACGGTACGAAAGTACAAATACACCAAATCAGGAAACTGCCCTATTAGTCCGCAGACCTCAGGCCTCTACCCACTGCCACTCTACCTGTGTACAACCCAGTACTGACCGCTGGGCCCACGGGCTGCATATAACCCAGTACTGACGGCTGGGCTCATGGGTTGGCATGTCCAACCACTTTTCTGGAAAAGAACACTCTCTTGCGGTGGCCAAACCGCTGGTGTTCGTGAAATGCGTGTCTCGGCCGATCGATGCAGATATGCTCAATAGCCAAACGTCGGCAACCAGCCGACAATCTTGTCTCTCAGGGCACACTGACCGTATAGATCGTCAAACAGTCAACCAAACAATAAGGTCACTGAGTATACTGGAGTAAACTGACCGAACAGGTCACAGATGTCATAGGCTGACAAGAAGAAATCTACTCTACTCCTACACATGATACTAAATATGGAAACACAGAGTAGAGTAATACTGTAACACAAAGGTGCAAGCTCAATAGATATATCTATGATAAACGATAAGCAATAAAGGTGGAAGGAACGTCACCAGTGTGCACTACTGAACCGACGACGAGTTGAGATACCCACCTGTACGACTGTAGATCTGATCTGTCGACTGTGGAAACGGCTAACTGGACCTACGAAAAGGTCCACCGGGTTAGCATCTAACCCACCAACACAAGTACCACTACTCACAAAGCCCCACTAACGAACCCACGAGAATCGGTTTTTCAAAACCGATTGCCGAAGTATTCAGAAGTCCCGAAAACTGTACCGGAACTCCACCGTAGCTCACCCGTCGTTTCCGAACCTTCGAAACAACGCGGGTGACCAGCCAATAAGGCTCAGCGACATCGTAAATAACTACTAAGAGTCGTCGGAAGAAATCCGAACCGTAAATGCGTTTCTGTCGGGGAATTTTGCCGAAAAACACTCCGGAAATCGCTTTTCGATTTCCGTAAAGGTTTGGGACCTTGGACGATCAGTACAGGGGTTACCCACAGCAGCCACGTAATTAACAATTGCATAAAAGCCCCTACCAAATCATAAAAACACATTATTTCATGTAATTTTAGGGCTTTTATGGACTGTGCACGCAAACCGATGCTCAATAAATTGAGCCATCACAGTCGCTGGAAGGTTTCGACGTGCCGGAGACCGTACTCACCTTTCGGAGCACTTTCGGTCACTGTAGCACTCGCACGAGCGACACGAAGTTTTGTAAACAGCGCGCACAGTGCGTAAAGTACAACTAATCTACCAATCCGAAGATCATTAGCCTTAACGGAGATGAGCATTGTGTTAGACAGAGTGAGTCTGAGGATGTACGAGCTGAGCGGGACGCGTCGAAGCGATCTGGCATACCTTGGGGTCAGGTTTTCAAAAAAAAAAAAATTTCGCTGTATTTTTCACCTTATTAATAACCCCGGGCGTGACACTCACGTCCCTCCGCAGCCCGACAATAATTAGTTGCGAAGATCTTGAGAGAATTGAAGATTGGCTTGGGGAGCTCTCCACCGCAGTTCTTGTTCATCTCGTTGTGCGGCGATCTTCGTTACTTGCCCGCCCACAAGATGACCGCACTAAAGGAGTTAAGTATTTGGGAGTGCCCCCGTTGCTCGATGCAGATGGACAATTTGTCGACACCACCGTCGATCACATCAAAAATGTTCGTGTTAATGGGAGGTAATTATTTTGGAACTCTTTACTACTCTTTAATTAGGGGCTAGCACCTTTAATATTCTATTGTAGCTAGCTAGCCGAGAGCCCCGCCCCATGTGGTTCATTCAGTTTGCTATTTTATTAATTGTTGCCTTTATTTTGCGGAACTACTATCAAAGAAAATTGAAGTGCTTAAATTTATGAAGGGCTTTTTTTGTATTTAGTCCCCTAATAAATTTTTATTTTAAAAATAATCTTGTCAAAATTTAATTTGTAGAAGAAATGGCCCTGAGCCTGCCATGCAGGCGCCACGTCAGCGCCACGCGGGCGGGGTTGGGAACGGTATATTAAGTTAAACACTGTGAATCATTCACCGTGTTTATTACGTATTTTTTATAATATAAATATTGAAAAGAGGAATAGGGAGTAGGAATGTCAATGGGTATGGATATCCGAAATATTATCCGAACTCAAACCGTAATAAATTATATTTATACATATTTTATTTTGATTTATTTATGCAATACATAAAATATTTAATAATTTTTATTCCTTAGATCTTCATCCATTAGATCTTCATCCAACGGTATAGATTTTTTAAACCCGCTGGGTTTAGATTCGGGTTTTGAGTTTTTGGTCGGATATGGCTATGGATATAAATTTTTAAAATCCGTCGGGTTTGGATCCGGATTTGGGTTTTAATTTGAATTTCGGATTCGAATTTTTGAAAAAGAAAAGAAAAGGGATATCTATAAAAACTATGAAATCCCGTTCTCTTTTGTCCACGTGGCAGCATTATATTATCTAATTTTTTGTGGACCCTACCTGTCATCCTAAGATTAAACAATTAATTAATTAGTTAATAACCTATGTGGGCCTACCTGTCATCTTAATACCCACCCAGCCAAATTACCCATTTAATTTACCCTGCTTCTAATTAACTCCTTCTACCTCGACTACTCCGCTCGCCCCTCTGCCGCTTCGACTCCTGTTCCTTCGCTCTCCCCTAGATGCCTCTCTCGACGGAATGTTGGCCGGGTTCGTTGGCGCGGCGCTTCGTTTGCTTCGTTTCGTCTACCTCGGCTACTTCGCTCGCCCCTCTACCGCTCCGACTCCTGTTACTTCGCTCGCCCCTATATGCCTCTTTCTTGGCTCCTTTTTAATCCAATTTTTTGGTTGTTTTTTTTGCTTTTTTTTGGATCTTTTATTTTCAGGGGAGATGCGTGTTTCTGTGATTTGGCCGTAATCTTTGTAGGGATACTTCGAAGTGAGTAGTTCTCGGAGTGGATTTGATCGAGGTACCCTCTAATGCCTATTTTGTGTTCTTGAATTAAGGTTTTCGTTTCGACTCTGCTATGATCTTTAAATCTCTTGCCCTTACTTGGTTATTGAAGCAGATTGTTTGGTGAGCTCTCTGGAATGATATTGTATAGTTAAGATGAGATTTTTGAGCTTGCATTAGGGGGTTTTTTATTTTTGAGTGCTTAATCTGCATGTATTTGAGAGCTAGGGTTTTGCACTGTTTGATTATTGTAAAATATTTTGTTGTAAGTAATTAATATGCTAATCATTTATGATTTATTAGATCAGAGTTATTATCCATCTATAAAGGTTTAGATTTATATGGTGCTTTGTGATGTATTACTTACATTTTAGGTTTAATCTAAAAATTTGTGCTCAGTCGAAGCAATGTTGGAAATGGCCAAATTTTTCCCCCTTTTTTCATTTACTATTTTTCTTTTTTATAGATATTTAAATTTAAATATGTGGGAGCATTGGTATTACTTATCTCATGCATTACATTTGCACTACCTGAAAATTTTCATATGATTACTAAGGTCGAACTATGGGCAACTGGGGAGGATGTCGTCGCCATACCCTATGCTCAACAACAAGCCAATCGATCAATGGAAGGTTACCGAGTTAAAAGAGGAGCTGAGGAGAAGGAAATTGCCAATAAAGGGCTTGAAAGATGATCTGATCAGACGGCTGGATGAAGCACTTCGTATCGAGGCAGCACCAACCGAAGAAATGGATAATGGGGTTAACCTTAATTCAGATCCCCAGGATTATGTCGAAAAGGAAGAAGCACCGCTGGTGGCGAAAGATCATACAGAGGTTGTTCCTGATAAAGTTGTTGAAATAGATGGAGGTGCAAAAACAACGCCACTGTTGAGAGCACTTCAGAAGTTAAAGAAGAAATCAAATTCGAAGATGCAAATACGGTGCCTTCTACAGAACCGGACGCAGCAGCTGAGAGCACTTCAGAAGTCAAGGAAGAAATCAAATTTGAAGATGCAAATATGGTGCCTCCTACGGAACCAGACTTAGCAGACGAGAACACTTCAGAAGTCAAGGAAGAAATCAAATTTGAAGATGCAAATATGCTGTCTCCTACAGAACCGGACGCAGCAGCCGAGAGCACCTCATAAGTCAAAGAAATCAAATTTGAAGATCCAAATTTAGCGCCTGCTACAGAACCAGCAATAGAAAGCAGTTCAGATGTCAAAGGAGAAATCAAATTTGAAGATAGTTATACAAAACCTTATACAGAACCAGATGCGTCAGTTGCGGAAAAAGCAGTTGAGGAAATGGAGGTTGAGTCAAATATCTTGCAAGAAACTACAACTAATATTGCAACCGACGATTCTCGATTCTCGTCGGCCAGTGGTTCAAACTTTGATGACGAGCGCAAGCATACCGATCCCGCCAATGAGGATAGCAAGCCCATCACCACCGAACCAAACAATCAGTGTATCCGAGGTTAGCCCGGATTTAGGGTCTATAGTAAAGTGTGAGTCAATTTCTACTGAATCTATGTCAATTACTGAAAAGAATAATAATCTTAAGGGTAATTTGAATGCTGATAACTTTGATTTAGAGCTAGATGTTGTTAAGCCGGAGATGGTGCAACAGCCATCGTCCAGCATTCCTCACTTTTTTATACACAAATGGCTGAGTGCTTAATTGAATGTGTCCATTCTCTGTTATGCACAAAGAGGACCCAAACATAGAGCTAAATAATCTTAATTAATTTAGGGAGCAGGAAGTTCAGAACCTCCAATATATTTTGAATATAATAAAATCTAATGGTAGATAAGAATATATCTGATATATAATATATATGAATGTGTCTAAAAGGACATGTCTGATAAAAATTTTTATGACATAACAAATTTTCAAAATCACGTATTCGAATAATTGGCGAATCCGTTTTTAGCCCTTTTTTTTAACGAATTTAAAAATTAGAAGGCGAATTTTATCCGAATTATATCCGTACCGAATTTTTTCCGAAACCGAATTAACTAACTATGCTCTAAACCCGTCCTGTTATCAGATGGTTAAGAACCTAACAGAAGTGATATGGAGGGCTGCCTAGGGCTAACTATTTTGATTGAAACTGAAAACTTAAAACCACAGTGTATGTGAGTAATTATGCTAACAAATAAACTCTCTTTGAATTCAAATGATTAACTATAATTGACATATCACCCAATATATCTTTGCTAAACAATAATCCGCAAAAATGTTATAGACTAACTTAACATGAGAATGAAAATAATCCTTAAGGCTTGACTTGCAAATAACTGATAGATACTTATACATGATCTGAAATTGTATTAAAGCTTTGGAAAGACCACTGAAATAGTCAATACCTATAATTATAAAGCTTAAATCGTAATTTGTAATAATAATCGAATGTCTTACCCAGCAAAAGCAAGCATATCCATCTCAAACCGAAGGTGTATTGACATGAAAAGTACGGAGCTTATTTACTATCTCACTGCTTATTCTCATAATGTGTGGTTTGAACTAAAGTGCATGATAATTCACTCGACATCTCAACCTCTGAAGTTCGGGCTCATCAACTTCCTCTGCTAAACGGTGTGATGAAGGTGTGTTTTGAAAACAAAATACAGTTAAGGAAAGAGATTACTTACATAGTTGATCAGCAACTTGAGCTTGCTTCTCCTCTCGGAGGGGAGCTCTAATATTTGATATTTCAGAGTTTTTCAGGTATGTCAGACTTTTTGTTGTTTAAAACTGAAATGTTTAAAGCTGTTGAATTACAGGTTTCCATTTAATTTTAGCTTTAAGATCTCTATTTTTTTTAATTTCTTCTTCCTTTGTTTGCCTATTATATATAAGTTGATTGAGTTGCTTTACACTTTTCTGCGTTTAGGAATGTATGCAATGTGAGTTCATTATATTTTATATTTTGAAGTTTTTCAAGTATGTCAGATTGTTTTTTATTTAAAGCCGCTAAATTACAACTGCAATTGTTTGATTTCAACTTCATGTGCTGCTTCTTTCTTTTAACTATTGTATGTAAGCAGATTAAATTGTTTTAATCCCTCTCTATTTAGGAATTTGTGCATTGTTAGGACGTGTTGTCTTTTTTTTTTTGTTTGGCAAACTTATGAGGCATTCTTTAGATTTTTTTTTCTTTTAAATCATTATATATATTCGAGTCTTGACGAAGAAAAATTTTTGCTACAATAATATTTGCCCGCCGCATCGCGCGGGGTCACTACACTAGTATATATATATATATATATATATATATATATATATATATATATATATATATATATATATATATATACGAAACATGGTGAACCATTCACCGTGTTCAAATTAACACGGTGAATGGTTCACCGTGTTCAACTTAATACACCGGTCCCGCTCCCGCCCGAGTGGCGGCGACGTGGCGCTGCGTGGCCGGCCCAGGGCTATTTTTGTAAATTAAATTTTGGCAGGATTATTTTTAAAATAAAAATTTGCTAAGGGGCTAAATGCAAAAAAAGCCCATTTATGAATTATAGGATAGTAAAGTAGTATATTTTATAAGAGAAATGATTTGGTACTTTTAAAAAAAATTAAAAAAATCTTAACCGTTGATTAATAGAGGGTAAAAAAGTAATTTTAATAATACAACATTTAAAAAAACTTTTAATTGAGATTGTTAGAAGAATGATTTGAGATTTCTACGCATTCATCAAAACTTCCGATCGCTAAACTAAAAAAATAAAAAAAAAAGATAATTAAATAAAAAATTAAAATTAAAAAAATGAAACGAAGAAGGAGGGGGCAGAGGTGGCGACGGGGCGGCAACAAAGCGGATTTCTTTTTTTCAAGAGACCCGCTGCTCCGTTGTGGCGCCACCGTAGACGGCGATCGTGAGTACGATGGCGGATGCGAAAAGTTTCTTAAAATTTTAATACATAGTTTCTTAAAATTAAACTCATTTGCAATATTAAACAAATAAATGAAGAGAAAAGAAAATTTAAAAGATCGTATTGTCAAATAATTTGAAATTCTTTTTATATGAAATATTAAATTAGAGAGAGAAAAAGAAAACAAAGAGAAAATAAAAATTTTGAAAATATAGTAGATAAAATGACTAAATTATTCATATATTAAAAGACAAAAATATTCTTCATTGTAACTCCAGAATATTCTTCCAAAACGACCGCTATTGCAGTCACAATTTTAAAAAATTAAATATGAACCGTTGAATATGCGTGAATAAACGATAACGAAAAAAAAAAAAAAGTATAGAAGCATTGCTCATTTTATAAACTTTAGCACTTTACTACTTCACTTGATGGCAAGTTCTTAATTACAGTGGTACGCAGAAAAGAAATAACCACAAAATTTTAAAGCAAAACTTTCTATTTAAAGCACATGACGGTAAAGTAAAAATGCATTGCATTATAGAGGGTCCAAATTGAAGTTTTCCCTCACCGTATAAACCTCTGGTAATAACATACTTATAGATACACATACTTACTGTTGGAGGAAATTCCAAATTTTATTTAATATTTATTTATTTATTTATTTATTTTATCATTGATTTTAATTGAGAAACGGCCGCATCAATTGCAGCCGTTTCACGTGCTTGGTGCCTCTATTGCAGCCACTAATTATGACCTTAATTAGTGAGCATGCGTTGGTCTCCAACGGTTTCATGCTTTATACCTCTATATAATTACCTCTACACAGTACTGTAGGGAATATATATGAGGTGAAACAACTACAACAGTGTGAAATATTATTTGAGAGACACTTGTTGTTTTTTTTTATTTTATTAATTTTATTACCGAGTGTTGAAAGAATCTCCGTCAACCTTCTTCACGATCATGCTCGCAGAAGGAAGAATTCCGGCCGTTCCTTGGGATGTTGTTCTTTCACGCCCGCCCCGAAAACCGCTACCTATTTGGTCAGGTTCGGGCGCGCCCGGCGAGTCAGGACCGGACAGTACATCCACCCTTTGCCCCCAAGGCTCAACAACAAATCGTGTACAAGAATTTACCCAGGAATACTAAATTCTAAACATACACAATCAACGGGGCACAAACAGTGCCAACAACTAGAGCGAGTAATCCACAAGTAATACACAAGTGAAATAAAGAGAGAATACAACTAGCTATTACATCACATATACTTTGATTTACATTTACATCCCAAAATGATTACATGTTCATTTACTCAAAATACATAGCTCTCCAAAAGTATAGCATCTAGATACAATGGTACTCTAATGCAGAAAGGAAGCTACTATACTACCAGGTCCTCACTGGACGGGGGCGATGCCCTTGCCGCGGTCCTCGCCCAACGAACCTGCACCTAGCACTGGAAAAGTAGTGGGGTGAGAACTAACTTCCTTAGTTCCCAGTGGGCTCGGCCACCGATCTCCCCACTATGTCCAAGTGGGCACAAGTAACAACAAATAGATATAGATAGATATCTGAAAGCTGTAAGTGCATAATAGAAAATCTATGCTCCTATGCCCATAATCTTGTGAAACGAATGCATGCATCATATAGTAAAAGGTTTACTAACATGCTACAAGTTCTCACTATGTTCAACAATGACTATTCAATGCTAACATTAATATTTCCTTTACCCAATCCGTGGCGATACCCTTGGGTTCGCCTACGCCTCACATATAGATCCCTTTTTGGGGAGGAGGCTCCACGTGCACTCCAACCCGGGATTGTCCGTGGACCTCCACGTGGTCCCGATCGTGCGACACTCCGGAGTACTCGACGACACCGATGGCTATACCACCACTGACACAGACCGTGAGCTTGATCCATCCTCTCCACGTGAGGATACCCTACCGACTAGGGCCAACAGTTCTCTCGGAACTCCACTATTCCGACCAACAGTAACATGTACTTAGCTTTACTAAGATCTATGTTCACGAGCCATTTCTCTTGGGATTTCACCTATCCCTATGTCCAAAGACCTCTAGTGTCAAATACACTATGTTAATGCCACTCGTCATGTTCTTTATATTAGATGCCACTCGATCTATGTCACTAGATAACCCTCGAGTCCATCTCTTTCTTAGCACTATAGAATCCAATGTCCAGACCCAATCCTCACCTATCCATTCACCTAGCATTCCAAGTACACTAGGTTATCACTAGAAAGCATAAGGAGTAGCCTAAACATGCAATTCTACTATGCTACATGCAAGAGATGAAAATTATGCAATTCTAAGACATAGAAAGGAGTTCGAAGTATTCGAGTGTCACCCCCACCTTTGGGGAAGCTTCACGAAGCTACGACGTCCGACTCGTAGTCTCCAAACACCGCTTTGGCTTCTCTGGGCCCAACTGCAGCTCCAAGCCCTTGTTTGGCTCGGATCACTCAAACCGTTCGTCGGATTGACGAACCGTCGCTTCCCACGCGTTCGTGGACCTAACAATATGTTAGAAATGAGGTTAAAAGAGATCAAAACCTCTTATTTTGAAAAGCCCCAATTTGAGCCCTAGAAATTGCCCCGAGCAAAATCTCTCGTTAGAGCCCAAATTACTTGTGCAAATCATCTCTTAGGAAGCCTAGGGTTCCATAAAAATTATCCCTAGAGGATTTAGAACACTCTAGGAGAAGTTACCATGAAAAACCCTCAATTTGGAACCCTAGGTTTGCACACTAGTTAGCCCATTTGATAAAGGCCCTAGAACTTGGGGTTGATCTCTTTAGAAGCTTGCTAGGGTTCCATTTGGCCCATTTTAAAGCTCCAAAACCCAAAAACCCTAAGTTCTACAAGCTAGGGTTCAAGAGAGCTCACCTCTAGGTAGCTCCAAGACAAGGAGAAGATGAGGAAGAGGATGGAGAGCTCCTTCTCTAGCTTCTTCTCCTTCTTCTCCTTCCTTTTCTCTTTCTTTTTCTTCTTCTCTTGTTTCTTCTTCTTTCTAGAGAGAGAGAGGGAGAGTTGTGAGTGTGTGTGTGAGAGGGAATGAGGGTGTGAGAGAGGAAATGCCCTCTATAACCCTACATTTGTAACAAGATGCCAAAAGCCCCCTCAACAATTCAAACTGCACCAAACTGGACCTTTTTCGGCTCGTGGACCGGTCTCCCTAGTCAAGGACCGGTCCCGCAGAGCCTTGCTCCACTCGCGCACTGGGGACCGGCCTCCCCTTAAGAGACCGGTCCTGAGAGCCCCGCTCCACTCACACCGAGACCTGCCTCCCCTTAAGAGACCTGGCCCCAGAGCTCGCTCTCGCGGACAGCCTTCAGGGACCGGTCTCCTTTTCAGTGGACCGGTCCCCTCGTGGACCTTCACCCCACCTCAAGGACTTAGCCAAAATTTTCACTTTTCGTCGTCTCTTCTCCGTTTCGCTCGTTTGACCTCCGATTCGTTTCAAATCGAACCAAGACTTTCCAAACATGTTTTCGAGCACGTTTTCATCATCTTTTCATCCACGCTAATGCCGAATTTAGCTCATGGCCCAACATAGCTTTTCGGTCTCCATTTCTGCACCTAAGCGCACCAAAACGCCCGAATGCTTCCGAACTTCACCGGGATCAACTCCTGCACTTTTTGCCTTCGGATCAACTTCGAACTTTCCGAAGTCCTTCCACTCGACAATCAGCCGATTCTAATCGTGGTGCAACTCTCGGATTTCGAGAATTCACTTCCTTACATCCTCCCCACCTTAAAAGGAGTTTCGTCCTCGAAACTTACTCAATTTCCAATATAATTCAAACTTTTACCTTATTCCTCAAACAAGTGAGGATGGTGCTCCTTCATCAGCTCCTCGAGTTCCCAGGTGGCCTCGCGATCATCATGATTGCTCCACCGCACCTTCACATAGGGAATTTCTCGATTTCGAAGCTTTCGCACCTCTCGAGCGATAATTCCCACCGGAAACTCTTCGTAGCTCAAATCCTCTTGAAGCTCCGGCGGTTCATACAACATCGCGTGCTCTGGATCGTGGATGTACTTGCGAAGGTTGGAGACGTGGAAGACATTATGCACGTCGGCGAGCTTCGGCGGCAAGGCGAGCCGATAGGGCACCGTACCAACTCGCTCCAATATTTCGTAAGGCCCGATGAATCGGGACTTAGTTTCCCCGCACTCCAAATCGCTTAACACCCCTCATCGGTGATACCTTCAAGAACACGCGATCGCCCACCGCGAACTCAATATCTCGACGCACCTATCCGCATAACTTTGTCTTTGATGCGCGTGAGCAATCTTTTGCGAGGAATGCGGACTTTCTCTTCCGCTTCTCGCAACACATCGGGGCCGAACTCCGCACTTTCGCCTACATCGCTCCAATGTATAGGAGATCGGCACTTCCGCCCATAAAGAGCCTCGAACGGTGCCATCTCCACACTTGAGTGATAACTGTTGTTGTAGGCGAACTCGGCCATCGGCAGGTGGTTACACCAACTCCCCTTGTAGTCGATGACACACGCTCGCAACATATCCTCCAGAGTTTGGATGGTCCTCTCTGTTTGTCCATCTGTCTGAGGATGAAATGCGGTGCTGAAATCGAGCCGTGTGCCTAGGGCTTCCTGCAGGCTCTTCCAGAAATGCGAAGTAAATCGGGGGTCGCGATCCGAGACGATCGATTTCGGCACCCCGTGCAACCTCACAATCTCGTCGAGGTAAACCTGCGCCAGTTTATTCCTGCCCAAGTAGTGTGGATCGGCAAGAAATGTGCCGACTTGGTCAGTCGATCCACAATCACCCATATTGCATCGTGGCCACCCGTCGAGCGAGGCAAGCCGACCACGAAGTCCATCGAAATATCCTCCCATTTCCAAACGGGGATTGGTAGGCTTTGAAGCTTTCCCGCTGGAAATCGACGCTCAGCCTTGATTTGTTGGCATACTAGGCACTTTGCCACAAAGCGTCCAATATCACTTTTCATTCCCGGCCACCAATAGTGCTCTTTCAATCCGTGATACATCTTGGTGCCGCCCGGGTGATCCGCATATAGAGATCGATGCGCTTCTTGCAAGATTAGTTTTCGGATCTCCTCGTCGTTTGGCACACACCACCGATTTCGGAATCGAAGTGCACCGTCGGCGTCCAAAGTGAAGTCGCCTCCACGACCCTCCTCGATGTCGCGCCGAACCTTTTGGAGACTTGGGTCCGCGGGTTGTAGATTTTTGATTCTCTCCAACAAGGTCGGTTGGACAACGAGCATCATCAACTGAGCCCGGGACCTCGGGAGCGACCACCTCAAGGTCTAACCGCTCCATATCTAGCCATAGGGGCTTTTGATTAGTGACCCACACAGCGAGGTTCTCCGCTGACTTTCTACTCAGCGCGTCTGCGACCACATTCGCTTTCCGGGGTGGTAAAGGAAGTCAACATCGTAATCCTTTAATAACTCGAGCCACCGCCGTTATCGCATATTCAGCTCCTTCTGGGTGAATAGGCACTTCAGACTCTTGTGGTCGGTGTAGATCTCGCAATGAGCACCATACAGATAGTGCCTCCATAACATCAAAGCAAAGATCACCGCCGCCACCCCCAGATCGTGAATAGGGTAGTTCTTCTCATAGCTCTTTAGCTGACGGGACGCATAAGCGATCACCTTCCCGTTCTGCATCAAAACACACCCCAAACTCGAATAGGACGCATCACTATAGACCACAAAGTCTTCACCCTGCACCGGTAGAGCGAGCACCGGAGTCGAAGTTAGCTTCTCCTTCAGCTCTTTGAAACTCCGGTCACACTCGTCGCTCCACACAAACTTGGTGCCTTTATGAGTCAGGCGAGTGAGTGGAATCACTATCTTGGAGAATCCTTCCACGAACCGCCTATAATAGCCCGCCAAACCCACGAAGCTTCGAATCTCCGTGACATTCGTTGGGCGCGGCCAATCCTTGATTGCCTCAACTTTCCTCGGGTCTACGGAAACTCCACCCGCGGAAATGACATGCCCTAGAAATGCGACTTCTCGGAGCCAAAAGTCACACTTCTTAAACTTAGCATATAGCTTCTCCTCCCGAAGGACTTGAAGCACAATTCTCCGATGCTCGGCATGTTCCTCGTCATCGCGAGAATAGATCAATATGTCGTCTATGAAGACCACGACAAATCGATCCAAGAACTCTCTAAAGACACGGTTCATCAAATCCATGAATGCTGCCGGGGCATTCGTGAGTCCAAAGGGCATGACCGTGAATTCGTAGTGCCCATACCGCGTACGAAACACAGTTTTCTGCACATCCTCCGGCTTGATCTTCAACTGGTGATAGCCGGATTGCAGGTCTATCTTCGAGTACACACACGACCCCTACAACTGATCAAACAAGTCATCGATACGGGGAAGTGGGTACTTATTCTTGATCGTGACCTTGTTCAACTCTCTATAATCCATACAGAGTCGAAACGATCCATCTTTCTTCCGCACAAACAACACCGGGGCTCCCCACGGTGATACACTCGGTCGGATAAATTGCTTGTCAAGAAGATCTTGTAATTGACTCCTCAACTCCTTTAGTTCTGCCGGCGCCATTCTGTACGGAGCTTTCGAGATTGGCACGGTACCGGGAATCAAGTCTATAACGAACTCGATCTCCCGATCCGGCGGTATTCCCGGCAACTCTGTGGGAAACACATCCGGGAATTCCCGAACTACAGCTAGTTCCTCCAAGGTCGGGGTTACTCGGTCCACTTCTATAACGGTCGCCAAGTAGGCTGTGCAACCGCTGTCGACCAATTTCCCTGCTTTCGCCGCCGACACCGTCGCGACAAAGCACGAGCACTGACATCCTTGACCTGTGAACTCGGTTGCCCCGGCTCGCGGAATGTAACCACTCACATTAGTCGATCGTCGCGTGATATTTCGTGAGCCAGTCTATGCCCAATATGACATCGTAGTCTATTAGATTCCGGAGCCCTAGCATCCGGATGGGCATTATCCAGTCACCCACTTGTACTGGACAAGATAAACACTCCCTATTGACGTCAAACGTCGACTCAGGGCCCTTAACCTGCCACCTATCACTCGCCTCTATGGGTATGTCATGCATGTGTGCGAATGATCTACTGATAAATGAATGAGTGGCTCCAGTATCAAATATGGCCCTAGAGCGAATTCCATTAATCAAAACCATACCTGCCACAAGGCGATGCTCTTCCGCCTCAGCAGGCTCCTCGGCTTGTACCTGAGCGGCAAATACCCGGCCGCTCGGAGCTGATCGTGTCACCTCAGGTTGACGCGGCGTCATCGCACGTCCCACCGACGCGCCGTGGAACTCCATAATTTGCTCTGCCGATGCGACCGATGGGGCAGGCGAAGCTCCTCCTCCCGGGCAGTCGCGTACAAAATGCCCCGGTTGCCCGCATTGGTAGCACCTGCCCCGACTCTTCTCGCAACGCGACACCGGGTGGTCACCTCCACAAATGACGCACCGTCGTGCTCCACGGCCCTTGGATTGAGTCCGCGGAGACTTCGGGGGCTTCTTTCGGCTCGATTGTCCCCCCGAACCGCCGCCTTGGCGCTTCTTGCCTCTGTCCTTACACTCGGCCAATATCTCGCGCTTCTCCCGAACGTGGGCGTCACCGTGCTCCGCCCAAAGCGCACGGTCGAAGACTTCCGCGAAGGTCGTGAGCTTCAATATCTGCACAGCCTTATAAATCCCCGGCCGAAGTCCTCGCAAGAACCAATTGGCCCGGTCCCGGTCATCTTTTACTACATTCGGGACGCAGTCGATAATATGGGAGAATTCTTGTTCATAGTCCGCCACTGAGCGGTCTCCCTGCTCCAACTTGCGGAACTTCTCCTGGAGCTTTCGCTTCACTGTGTCGGGGAAGTGTTCGGCGAATAACGCCCTCTTGAACTCCTCCTAATCCATCGACGGAAGGTCGGAAGGTCGATCTCTCTTTACCAACCTCCACCAGACCTTCGCCGCCTTATCCATACAATGGGTGGCGAGGTACACCTTGTCCCTCTCCAAGGTGCTCAGGTCGTCGAAGTGGGTCTCCATTGAGTCAACCCACGACTCGACCACCTCGGGTTCTGTTACGGATTTTATGTTGGCATATTTCGTGAAGTTAGTTCGGAGTCTTGAAGGTTTAGAGAAGATGAGACGAAGATCGAAGACTCGCAGACTCGAAACGTAAATCCACAATGCTCGGTAAGTTCAAATACTGATGATGATGATTTATATACTTTAACAAGTGTTTAGAAGACATTAGGATTGTTGAAATTGAGTTTTAACTAATTTGGTTCTTCACTCGCATATTCTGGTTGAGAGGACCGGTCTCCACATTGAGAGGACCGGTCCCAAGTACCCTCTCGCGCACCTTTGCACAGAGGACCGGTCTCCACAACTTGAAGACCGGTCCCAGAGAGCTCCCTATGCGCAACTTTGCACAGAGGACCGGTCTCCACAAAGGGAGGACCGGTCCCAGAGGCTGGAAATTCACATATCGCTGAATAAGACCGGTCCCCTGGCATGTGAGACCGGTCCCTCGGTGATCAATATTTTATTGCGCAAGGAGGACCGGTCTACGATCCGGAGGACCGGTCCCTCGATACGAAATCGTTTTAAAGATTTATTTTTTTCTAATCCAAATCTATCTAGAAGTCTTCTAAACCTATAAATAAGATGTAGGGGTGTTTCAAAAAGATTTTTAAGCCTAGATTATTTATGAAAAACCCTAGAAGCTTGTAGGTAGCCGTTTTCCTCATCTTCTACATCAAGCTTCTCCCAAATTGATTCTCGGTGCCCTAATTCTTAATGTTTTTCTAGAATCAATTTGAGAATTGCTTAGAGATTATTCCCATAGATCTTTAATGAGAATCTAAGCAATAAATCATCATCGATCGTATTGTTTTTGCTCCGGACGGAGTGCGCTCGTGGATTCGAGTGGGCGTCGTGGATTCGGCGTGATCAAGGCTTCGTGGATTCGAAGTGGAGGCGTTTCGTGGATTCGGGACGTGGCGTTCGTGGACTCGAACGTGAGGGCGTGGACAACCCGAAGGAGGATTGCGCGGAGATCCATAGGAGAGTTAGAGAGGTCGAGTCCGTGGAGTTCGGTATCACCTTGTAATCTTTTCTCTTATTGATTGTTTATTCGCGTGTTGGTCCCGTGGTTTTTACTCCGAGTTTGGAGTTTTCCCACGTAAATCTCGGTGTGCTTTTTATTTTCCGCATTTACTTTTTAAAGCATCGAGATTTGTGGTTTTTGGCCTTTACACCTATTCACCCCCCTCTAGGTGATTAGATACGATCTAGATAGATCCTTGGGGCTACCCCATAACTCACAATTGGTATCAGAGAGGGATCTAGATATATTGTTATCTAATGGCCGAAGGTGGTAACATTAATCGACCACCGCTCTTCGACGCACGAATTATGCCTATTGGAAAGTTCGCATGAGAGCTTTTCTAATAGCGATCGATGAGCGGGTGTGGCAAGCGATTGAATTCGGATGGAAACATCCAATCGAAAAGGTCGATAATGTTGAAACGCCGAAACCACGAAATAAGTGGACGAAAGATGAAAACGAGTCATCTTCGTTTAACGGTAAAGGAATTAATGCTTTATTCAATTCTTTATCGCAAACGGAGTTTACTCGCGTTTCGGCTTGTAACACCGCGAAGGAAATTTGGGATACTCTACAAATTACATGAGGGTACAAGTCTAGTAAAAATTCAAAAGCTCCAGATGTTGACTAGTAAATTTGATTCTATTCGAATGGAGGAGCATGAATCGTTTACCGATTATTATACTAGACTTCAAGACATTATCAATACATGTGCTAATTTGGGAGAGAAAATCCCGGAGTCTAAAGTAGTTAGAAAAATTCTTCGAACTCTACCGGAACGCTTTAGGGCAAAAGTTGCCGCAATTGAAACGGTAAAGCATCCGGATGAGATGAAAGTCGAAGAGTTAGTAGGCGCTTTACAAACGTATGAGATGACTTTTCCTACTAATCAATCTTCTTCCAAGTCTTTTTCTAAAAGCACAGGGATTGCACTCAAATCAACTAAAGAAGAAGACGACGACACGGATTCCGACGGAGATGTTTCGCTCGCAAATTTCGAACATCAATTGGCGCGTCTAACGAAGAAATTTCGCCGGAATTACCGAAAGAAGAACGATGCTTCATCTGCGAAGCAAAAATTATTTTCTAAATCTTCTTCATCTTCTAAATTGAAAGATAAAAAACTTGCAAAGTCCGCAAAAGAAAAGAATGAATTTGAAGGGGATATCCAATGCTACAAATGCAAAGGCTATGGTCATATAGCACCGGACTGTCCTTCTAAGAAAAGTTACAAACAAAAGGCTTTGCAAGCAAAAACTTGGGATGATTCTACTTCGGGTGAATCAAGTTCAAGTGACGAAGAGAACAACGAAAATCTTGCGTTATTTACTAATACTTTTTGCCTTCGTCTTCTAATGTAGCTTGTTTATCTTCAATTGTATCTAACTCAAATCTTTCTCTCTCTTCGCATGGGTCTTCGAGCGACATCGACGAAAGCGAGGAGGAATCGAACGACGAGGATATAGCCGAAGCATACACTCAACTTCTTGTTGAGTCGCGAAAGATGGCGAAACTCAATAAGAAGTTGAGGCGTCGTTTATTCGATCTTGAAGAAGAGAACAAGAATTTGAAGACAACAAATAAGACTCTTGAGGAGGAACGGGAATCGATTTTGAACAACAATTCGGTCCTCCAAAAGAAGCTAGAAGAAGCGGATTCAACGATCAAATCACATCAAGACAAGATTGGATTTTTGGAGCAACAATTTAAGGAAACCTACACATCCAATCAAGAGCTAACCAAGCAAGTTCGTCAACTTAAGTCCGACATACAACAATTTTCTTCCGGATCGAAGAAATTGGATCATATGCTCGGATTGGGTCAATCGAACAAGTTGGGTCTCGGATATGAAAGGACGTATGTTGAGAAGGATCAAAAGACGACATCAAAAGTCTCAACAACTTTGAAGGACAAGGTGTGTCATCGATGTGGCATCAAAGGACACATCAAAAAGAGTTGCCCCAACAAAAATTTCAAGTCTCAATCGGCAACTTCGAAACGACAATTGGTATTAACTAACACTCGACATCCCCCACGGAATCAAAAGAAAAATCAAGTTAGTCGAGTACCTCGTGCAAACCGAATCTCAAAACCGAACCATCAAGGGAGTTCTAATTCTAAGCCTCAACGAAAATATCAACCGAAGGTTCAAGCATCGAAACGACTAACGGTTGATCCCAATACAAGGCAAATCAAACCGAACGTCGACAAGCAAAGACAACGAAAGATCCAACAAGTGTGGATCCGGAAAGGTGATATCTTTCCTTGCTCTTCGTCCTAGTTTGTTTTTATTATGTAATGTTTTGATTGGTGCATATTGCATATTTTTCTTTCATTGCATTACATGTTTAGATGAGGTTTATTGTTTAAAATTTTGTTTTGAAAATCTTTTGAGGAAAGGTATTTGGGGAGTTTTTAATTTGATTGAAAAATTTTTGAGAATGGAGATGATTGAAAATCATAAATGTAGAGAGATTAAAGGTTTTTCAAAAAGCCTTAACCGGTATTTAAAGTCAATTCAAATTGGACTAAATTCATATTAATTATCGGCTTTACTTCACTTGTTATTATTTTGACGATAATTTAATATGTGATTTCTTCTTACATGCATTCATCAAAATGTTGAAATTAATTTTAATCTTTTAGTAATTAATTCATCTTGGTAGTGAATGATTGAATATAATTGATGGATATTTGCTAATTGACTAAGATTCGTCAAAATTATTTTCAATTATGAGATTGTCTAATTTAGGGGGAGTTTGAATATTTTTTTTTTTAAAAAAAAGGAAAAACTCCTAAGTATAAAAGATGTGGAAAGAGTTACATCTGAAAGGAGTGTGAAAACTACCACCACATGTAGGAAAGAGCTACCACCCCGGTCGTCCGGTACGTGTGTGAAGCTACCACATGAGAAATTATATGAAAAACCGAAAAGGTTGAAAAAAAAATATGTATATTTGAATATTTTAATATTTTCGGCGATATAAGGTGATAGTTTGAAAAAGATGCTCAAAGAGCCACTCCGCTTTATTAGTTAAATCTCTATTTTGAACGAGTTGCGACAAATTGGTGTCAATTTGTCAAATTTCTAAAAATTATTTTTCATCAATTTCCATCTTGATGACTTTAAATCATTAGATTTTTCTTAATATCAAATTTTGATGAATTGATGTCTTTTGAAATCAAATAATATTTTATTTTCATCATAGTAATTTTTGAAGTGAAATCATTAATTTTATGAAATTAATCTAATTTTGAAGGATTTTTGAGAAAACAAGGCAATTTTTTTTTTTTAATGAGGAGGACACGAAGTGATTTTACCTTTTTTAGTCTCATTATCTATGTTTTATCTTTTTCTCTACTTTTAACTGTGACGTGACTACTTTCTATTTGCTAGTTTGTTTTTCTCTCTATTTGTGTTTCTTTTTGGCAATTTTTGACAAAAAGGGGGAGAAGAATTGGAAACTTGAATTGAATTTCAAGCGGGGGAGAGATTTTCATGAACAAAGGGGGAGAGATTGTTATTTTCATATATTAGATTTTCATGAACAAAGGGGGAGAGATTGTTATTTTCATATATTAGATTTTCATGAACAAAGGGGGAGAGATTGTTCTTGTCATATATTTTCTTTACTACTGTCCTTGTTTATGAACTTTGTACGTGACGAAAATTGTCTTTTTGCAGATATTTGAAATCAAAACATCAAGACTCCTTGTGTCTAAGTCATAGAGTTTGTTTAGGAGTTGCAAAATTATAATTTTGTATTTCTTTGGATCTTTCACGCGAGAGGTTCATTGTTTTGGTGATGGCAATGAATTTCATTTTTTTTGTGAGTTGAGCGTTGTGAGTATTTTAATGTAATTTTGGGTTTTGTCACGAAATTGCCAAAGGGGGAGATTGTTACGGATTTTATGTTGGCATATTTCGTGAAGTTAGTTCGAGTCTTGAAGGTTTAGAGAAGATGAGACGAAGATCGAAGACTCGCAGACTAAACGTAAATCCACAATGCTCGGTAAGTTCAAATACTGATGATGATGATTTATATACTTTAACAAGTGTTTAGAAGACATTAGGATTGTTGAAATTGAGTTTTAACTAATTTGGTTCTTCACTCTGCATATCTGGTTGAGAGGACCGGTCTCCACATTGAGAGGACCGGTCCCAGTAAGTACCCTCTGCGCACCTTTGCACAGAGGACCGGTCTCCACAACTGGAAGACCGGTCCCAGAGAGCTCCCTATGCGCAACTTTGCACAGAGGACCGGTCTCCACAAAGGGAGGACCGGTCCCGCAGGCCGGAAATTCACATATCGTCGAATAAGACCGGTCCCCTCGGGCATGTGAGACCGGTCCCTGATTAATATTTTATTGCGCAAGGAGGACCGGTCTCGATCCGGAGGACCGGTCCCTCGATACGAAATCTGTTTTAAAGATTTATTTTTTTCTAATCCAAATCTATCTAGAAGTCTTCTAAACCTATAAATAAGATGTAGGGGTGTTTCAAAAAGATTTTTAAGCCTAGATTATTTATGAAAAACCCTAGAAGCTTGTAGGTAGCCGTTTTCCTCATCTTCTACATCAAGCTTCTCCCAAATTGATTCTCGGTGCCCTAATTCTTAATGTTTTTCTAGAATCAATTTGAGAATTGCTTAGAGATTATTCCCATAGATCTTTAATGAGAATCTAAGCAATAAATCATCATCGATCGTATTGTTTTTGCTCGGACGGAGTGCGCTCGTGGATTCGAGTGGGCGTCGTGGATTCGGCGTGATCAAGGCTTCGTGGATTCGAAGTGGAGGCGTTTCGTGGATTCGGGACGTGGCGTTCGTGGACTCGAACGTGAGGGCGTGGACAACCCGAAGGAGGATTGCGCGGAGATCCATAGGAGAGTTAGAGAGGTCGAGTCCGTGGAGTTCGGTATCACCTTGTAATCTTTTCTCTTATTGATTGTTTATTCGCGTGTTGGTCCCGTGGTTTTTTTACTCCGAGTTTGGAGTTTTCCCACGTAAATCTCGGTGTGCTTTTTATTTTCCGCATTTACTTTTTAAAGCATCGAGATTTGTGGTTTTTGGCCTTTACACCTATTCACCCCCCTCTAGGTGATTAGATACGATCTAGATAGATCCTTGGGGCTACCCCATAACTCACAGGTTCCACCTTTCCGCCTTCGAAGATCGGCGGTTTAAGCTTGTTCAGCTTCATAAGAGCCGCCAATGCGCGCTCCTTATCCGCCTCCTCGGCCGTTGCATCGGGTGTCGCTGAACCCGACGCCGCTTGAGGGATGATTTCTGGCGGAAGGCGTGCCGTCACCGGGACCGCCGGGATACCCCCACCCTCGCCCGCTTCGGTGCACGGCCGGGGGCACGGGTAAATCGCCGCCGCCGCCGCCGTCGTCGCGGCCGCTTGCCGCTCCATCGCCTCCCTGGAGCCGCTCGAACTGTCCAGCTAGGGCAGTCACCTGCGCCCTTAGCTGCTGCACCTCACTCGGCCCCGCCTGCTCGGGGGCCGCCGCCTGCTCCGTCACCTCGGGAGGCGGTGCCGGAATGGGGTTCTTTCGGGGGCGTCCTCTACGCGCCATAGCCCCTGAAAACACAACACTTTGGTTAATTACTTAACCAACATTTCGTCTTAAGTTCGACACTTAACGAATACTACTGAAATCGGGCGAAAGCACATAAGTGTACTCGCTCCCGTCTCTCGGCATCATGTTGTCGGCCGCCAACACAACCACCTCGAGACAAGGGCTCACACCACTTGAATCTTATCTCTAGCCACTACTAGAGACATTTCAACCCTTCGACCCAATCGAATTAACTTCCGCCACTCGGCATAGGTTCACGTTCCACTCACGCACCTATTAGCCTTAGGGTTTCCAACCTAGGGTCTCCTAGGTCATCCTAGACTCTCTCTTACTTGCTCTTGTTGCTCTGATACCACAGCTGTCACGCCCCCGCCCCGAAAACCGCCACCTATTTGCTCCGGTTCGGCGCGCGAGCGACGCCGGACGGACAGCACCTCCCCTGCCTGCCCAAGGCTCAACAACAGATTGTGTACAAGAATTTACCCAGGAATACTAAATTCTAAACATACACAATCAACGGGCACAAAGGCCAACAACTAGAGCGAGTAATCCACAAGTAATACACAAGTGAAATAAAGAGAGAATACAACTAGCTATTACATCACATATACTTTGATTTACATTTACATCCCAAAATGATTACATGTTCATTTACTCAAAATAGATAGCTCTCCAAAAGTATAGCATCAAGATACAATGGTACTCTAATGCAGAAAGGAAGCTACTATACTACCAGGTCCTCACTGGACGAGGGCGATGCCCTTGCCGCGGTCCTCGCCCGACGAACCTGCACCTAGCACTGGAAAAGTAGTGGGGTGAGAACTAACTTCCTTAGTTCCCAGTGGGCTCGGCCACCGACTCCACCGATCTCCCCACTAGGTCCAAGTGGGCACAAGTAACAACAACTAGATATAGATAGATATCTGAAAGCTGTAAGTGCATAATAGAAAATCTATGCTACTATGCCCATAATCTTGTGAAACGAATGCATGCATCATATAGTAAAAGGTTTACTAACATGCTACAAGTTCTCACTATGTTCAACAATGACTATTCAATGCTAACATTAATATTTCCTTTACCCAATCCGTGGCGATCCCTTGGGTTCGCCTACGCCTCACATATAGATCCCTTTTTGGGGAGGAGGCTCCACGTGCACTCCAACCCGGGATTGTCTGTGGACCTCCACGTGGTCCCGATCGTGCGACACTCCGGAGTACTCGACGACACCGATGGCTATACCACCACTAATACAGACCGTGAGCTTGATCCATCATCTCCACGTGAGGATACCCTACCGACTAGGGCCAACAGTTCTCTCGGAACTCCACTATTCCGACCAACAGTAACATGTACTTAGCTTTACTAAGATCTATGTTCACGAGCCATTTCTCTTGGGATTTCACCTATCCGTATGTCCAAAGACCTCTAGTGTCAAATACACTATGTTAATGCCACTCGTCATGTTCTTTACATTAGATGCCACTCGATCTATGTCACTAGATAACCCTCGAGTCCATCTCTTTCTTAGCACTATAGAATCCAATGTCCAGACCCAATCCTCACCTATCCATTCACCTAGCATTCCAAGTACACTAGGTTATCACTAGAAAGCATAAGGAGTAGCCTAAACATGCAATTCTACTATGCTACATGCAAGAGATGAAAATTATGCAATTCTAAGACATAGAAAGGAGTTCGAAGTATTCGAGTGTCACCCCCCACCTTTTGGGAAGCTTCACGAAGCTACGACGTCCGACTCGTAGTCTCCAAACACCGCTTTGGCTTCTCTGGGCCCAACTGCAGCTCCAAGCCCTTGTTTGGCTCGGATCACTCAAACCGTTCGTCGGATCGACGAACCGTCGCTTCCCACGCGTTCGTGGACCTAACAATATGTTAGAAATGAGGTTAAAAGAGATCAAAACCTCTTATTTTGAAAAGCCCCAATTTGAGCCCTAGAAATTGCCCCGAGCTAAATCCCGCCTTAGACCCCAAATTACTTGTGCAAATCATCTCTTAGGAAGCCTAGGGTTCCATAAAAATTATCCCTAGAGGATTTAGAACACTCTAGGAGAAGTTACCATGAAAAACCCTCAATTTGGAACCCTAGGTTTGCACACTAGTTAGCCCATTTGATAAAGGCCCTAGAACTTGGGGTTGATCTCTTTAGAAGCTTGCTAGGGTTCCATTTGGCCCATTTTAAAGCTCCAAAACCCAAAAACCCTAAGTTCTACAAGCTAGGGTTCAAGAGAGCTCACCTCTAGGTAGCTCCAAGACAAGGAGAAGATGAGGAAGAGGATGGAGAGCTCCTTCTCTAGCTTCTTCTCCTTCTTCTCCTTCCTTTTCTCCTTCTTTTTCTTCTTCTCTTGTTTCTTCTTCTTTCTAGAGAGAGAGAGGGAGAGTTGTGAGTGTGTGTGTGAGAGGGAATGAGAGAGGAAATGCCCTCTATAACCCTACATTTGTAACAAGATGCCAAAAGCCCCTCAACAATTCAAATCGCACCAAATCCGGACCTTTTTCGGCTCGTGGACCGGTCTCCCTAGTCAAGGACCGGTCCCCGAGAGCCTTCCTCCACTCTGCGCAGCTGGGGACCGGTCTCCCCTTAAGAGACCGATCCCGCAGAGCCCTCGCTCCACTGCACACTGGAGACCGGTCTCCCCTTAAGAGACCGGTCCCTGCAGAGCTCTCGCGGGGATGCCTTCAGGGACCGGTCTCCCTTTTCAGGGACCTTCAGCCCACCTCAAGGACTTAGCCAAAATTTTCAGCTTTTCGTCGTCTCTTCTCCGTTTTCGCTCGTTTGACCTCCGATTCGTTTCAAATCGAACCGAGACTTTCCAAACATGTTTTCGAGCACGTTTTCATCATCTTTTCATCCACGCTAATGCCGAATTTAGCTCATGGCCCAACATAGCTTTTCGGTCTCCATTTCTGCACCTAAGCGCACCAAAACGCCCGAATGCTTCCGAACTTCACCGGGATCAACTCCGGTGCACTTTTTGCCTTCGGATCAACTTCGAACTTTCCGAAGTCCATCCACTCGACAATCAGTCGATTCTAATCGTGGTGCAACTCTCGGATTTCGAGAATTCACTTCCTTACATGTTCCCAGTTAATCCCGCACGTAAGGACGGGAATACGCCTTAGGGCAGTGCCTAGCACGCTTCCGGATCATTCTCTTTTAGCTTATTTGTGACCACTATTCCCCTTTGAGTTTTTTTTTCCCTTTCCTTTGTTGCCAAAAATAAACAAATTTTATGTATCTACATGCAATGGTGAGAGTTTTTATTCATGGGCTTGTGGGCTTCTCTTTCAGGTTGGTGCTATTTAGCTTGCCCGACAAGAATTGTAGTGTCTTGTTGTCGGTTAATATATATTCGTATTTTCGTGATATAAATTTAGTTTCTGAATGTACTATTTTATAATTTGATTTAATTGTTTGTAAATTTATGGTGTTCTCTATACATGTTATGGGCTTGAAAAAGATTTTTTGGTTTGAATAAACAAAATGTTGCTACTTTTTTAATACGGATATTAGAGAGTTTATACATTAATTTTTAAGTAAATCTCATGTAGAGTTTATTGTACTACTATATATGCATTGTGTTACGAACTTGTTTAAAATCAGATGCTGTTTTTTGCATGCAAGTTGAACCTAGTATGTATGTACTGCAGTTGAGAGGGTTAATTTACATATATGTTTACTTTAATTTATCTTTACTTTTATTTGATTAGATCCGAAGCCGATAAATTTTAAAGTATGAAAAGTTTTATTATTTTGCTTTTTGCAATATTTTTAGTTTTTAAATTCCCCAAATCTGAATCGATTTATTAATAAAATCAAATTGAATCAATAGAAGTGAGTTGCTTTTCCAGTTTGGTTTTTACCACACATGTGGTTTAAATGAAAATATAGATATATATTGCTGCATTATTTAATTTGTTTTAGTTAAGTGATCTCACTGCTCGGGCAATATAAAATTTAGATTAATTATTTATTTTAATAAATTTATAGCTTCATAAATTTATAAAATATAGTAATTAAACATGTAAAGATAAACGATACATTTAAATTTTAAAGCGAAAGAAATATTTGACTCAAATCAAATAAATTAAAAAAATATATAGCAAAATTAAAACTCTTAAAGATTAGATAATAAAATTAAAATAAGTGATAGTTGTGGTAAGTTATATAAATTTCTTATTTTTTTATTCAAGTAATCCAGAAAATTAAAAGAGGTATTTACTTCAAAATAAGTTATATAAATTATTTTTTATGGACAAGTATTTTTCGAGACCCTAACATTTGGGGCCAACGGTAAAAAATAAGAAAACTTGCATGAAATTTTTTTGAGAGAAAGAAATTATGTTACCGGTTTATTCATTAAGAAAGTAAATTTAGCAAATTGCGAAGCAACAGGGCTTCCACCAAAAAATAAAAAGAAACCAAAATTTTATTTTATTGGAAAAATAACCATAAAATTTTAAATTTTTCTGATTTTATTATCTATTCTTTTTTTATTTGAGTTTCATGAAATTATTGCTCATACCCAGTGAATGTGCACTATATATGCCCTTTTTTTCTTTTTTTGAGAAAATGTATTATGCATAAAGCATAGTTGATCCTCGATGTATACTATATTTTTAATTTAACAACTGAAAAAATATACTGTGAAAATTAAACTATATAGTGGATGAGAGAGCGTAAGGATATACGAATGTATAAGTTGCATCCAATCGTTTTATGTAGCGATTAAATTATTTAAATAAAATAAATTTTTAAAGATAATAAATTTAATTTTTTTTGAAAATAAATCGCTAGATCTCAAATTATCCAAAATTTAATTATCTTTGTATATTCAAAATTCAAAATCATCATAGGAAACTGCATCTAACTAATTGTGATGACCAGTACTTTAAAATTAAAATCCAAAACAAAAAGTACGATCTACAATATCTAAATGGATTATGTATAAAAACAAGAGGTTTTTTTTTAAAAAAAAACAACACTATTACTATGTCATCTGCAGTCTATTGATCTGTCGTAGAGAAAGAGTTATTATTTAATTTATGAAGAAATATATCTTCAAAATAAGAAATACTAGAGGTGCATTCAAAAGTAGTGTGTAAATCTAAGAATATTTATCCTCAATATGAAATTTGTTTCAAATCTCATCTTAGCATCTGTTCATTCTAAGGACTAGCTAGTTCTGTTTAGAAAAGGGATAGGAAAAGGGATAACCCTTTATCCCCTTTATATCAAAACACTAATTTTTTATCCTAATAATAGCTTTTCGGTTATAAATACTAATTTTTTTATTCGAGAATAGTAATTCTCTCGTTATCTATAATAACCGAGTATAACTATCCCCACCGGCCAACAGCTCTATTTTCTATATAAAACTATCCACTATTTTTCTTATTCTATATTATCTATTCAAATTTTTTTTTTCTTATCTCCGAGAATAATCTAATTTTTAATCCAAACGCTATTTTCCTTATTCCCATATTTGTAATTATTTCCATAATAGCTAATTTTTACTTATACCCAAACCAAACCGTACCATAGGAATATGCTTGGACATTCTAGCTACCTAGTTCCAT
Organism: Aechmea fasciata; assembly: GCA_025177825.1. Classification (NCBI taxonomy): domain Eukaryota; kingdom Viridiplantae; phylum Streptophyta; class Magnoliopsida; order Poales; family Bromeliaceae; genus Aechmea; species Aechmea fasciata. The sequence continues at coordinate 2,173,700 of CM045928.1, read as the reverse complement.
ATAAAGTTTTGTGGATTGCAAATTTATCTCTAGGGTAAACTGCACCACCAGTCCATTAACTCTTAGCCAAGTTTCATTTTGGCCCTCAAACTTTCAAGTTCAATGACCGAGACTTTGAACTCTTAAAATATTTCGCACATCTACTGTTAGATGGGAAATTATTGCTTACACCTAATATATACATGTGTACTACATATTTGTATACTTATTTATCGACTCTGTAATGTCATGTTATATTTACATTGCCGCTTGTAGATTTACAATTGTTTTTTTTTTTTAATTTAGAAATTAGAGTATTAAATTGAAAATATGACATGAAAGATGGGTTGATGAATTTATGGTTCACAAACATACCGGTAATATTTTCCAAGGTATTGCTTTAGAAGGTATTGCTGTTCATTATTTTGAGGAATAATATATTTTATTATGAGATAATTTATCTTTGCATGAAAAAATTGATTTCTAGGCTAAATATTTTATCCATTCTAGGAGTTTGCTTATAATCCTCACAGTATGAAATAATTGCACATGCAAAGCTAGGGTTTCTATTTTCCACAAACTTCAATCCACCCCTCCTGTGATTTACTGCATTTTTTTTTTAATTTTGCAATCTTGCGGCTTAGAAGTTTTATTTTGCTATCCCATAGTTTTGTCTTTATTCTACTGTAACAATTTGCCATTAGAATAGTAAAGCTAGTAAGATTATTGTAAATTATTATAATAATAATATGGTTTGTAAATTATAATATTTTAGTTACATGTGGTTTATAAGTTGCACTATTTTAGCAATCACTTCAACAGAAAGTCCTTATAGTGATAAAAAAAAAAATTTAAAATTAAAATTAAAAAACAAGGGCAATATGCATGGCAAAGCAAAAGTATTTTCAACCACATATTGAAAAAGTGAAAATGTGCTAATTTATAGGGGGCTAATTAGAAGTTTATTGCATCCTATTTTATAGCGCTATTCCATCCAATGGCCAACATTTACACTCTAATGGAAAAAAAAAAAAATTTCATATTGATGTCCAAATTAACGGGATAGAGGTAGCAAAGTGCAAATAGGTAAAAATCAGAGGACAAAATTGAAGTTTTCATTCTGCTATATATAAAAACTCAGCTCGTTTGAAGCCTACGTGTAATGACCCAGCCCGCTAGCAACAATAATTCGTTGGGCTCAAACATCGGTCCAAATTACTTAAGTCCAGTTATTATGTCTAGTGTGTCCGTTACTTTATAAACCCAGCAGACTTTCCCACCGTTATCCGATATGAGACTATTGGGATGTCACACTGCAGCACCTGTTTCTTACTCTCCAAATGCGATGAACAGCATGATTCATCTCAAAGTATTCTCTTATCCGAAGAAGCGACTACATGCTCTTATCCGAAACTCTTTTGGCTTCTTAAATGTAGGAGGTCAATTTCTCGCAGCTCAAGCACTTCAGATCCATTTTGTAACTTCCACTAGGGGGCGTTTGGATTGACGTATGTGTAGATTCAACGTAAGTCAAGTGTAGTGGTGTTTGAGTTCCCTGAAGTGTGATTATTTTTCTGTTGTTTGTTTTGACGTAACTCGTACCGTCCGAAAGTAAATTCAATCACTTCTGTTGTTTGTTTTGATGTAACTTGGTGCTGGTAAAATTAGTTTTTTGAGTTCCGTTGTTTGTTTTGATGTAAGTAAGTGGATCCCATTATCTCCTAAATATAGTAGTAAATTTACCACTATAAAATTAAATCTATTATATAATTAAATTTTTTATTATTATTTAAAGATAATCTTAATTTATTATAAATAAGGTAATTCTAACCCATTATAAAGGAAGTAGAGTTTAGGTTTTACTGTTTAATAAAATTTTTAGAGAAGGTTGAGTGTGGTGGAAGTCGAGTTCGGCACTTTAGAAGAGGAAGTCGAGAGTAGGTAGTGGAGCTCTAACGTAACTTGAGTTACATTATATTTTTCACTTACATCAAAACAAATAACGGAAGTGATGGAACTTGAGTTCCATCACTCCACTTACACCAAAACAAACAGGCCCTAAATGCAAAGCGAGAAGGATCTCATCTTGTCAATTAGATCAAGCATTAAGAATTGAGTTGCTGTCCAAATGCGCAAATTTGTAATGTCAATTTTCACTGTAGTACGAAGTACTAGTGTTTGTTAATTTACTAGTTAAATATGATTCGAACAAGTTATATATGGATAAAAATTTGAATGCAATTTAGTATATGCATGTGGCTACCACTTTCGCCAATCGAAGTTTACGAACAAACCCTCAACCCTAAACCCTGGTGGTATCTTCTAATGCTATTGAAATTGTTTAGGTGACAAATGCAATGAAAAAAGAGATTGAAGAACATACACTTGTACAAATGAAAAGTGATATTGACCGATAATGTGAAAGATAAGTCAACGGATGGATTTTGAAATTTAGCTTTTATTTTTTTTTAATATATCATGCCCACTCAAAAGTACACTAATCTTATACTCACATATTCAAAGATTTACAGAATACTTTTGAGCTTTTAATATAAACAAAGAAAAAATTACTATAATGAAGCATGTGAATGACGGAAAGAAGAATAAAGAAGCATCTGATATACTATATGATCTGTGTGTTTATATATAGTGATTACTAGTGAAGTGATGGGGCCATGCTACGCAGCATAAGATGTAAATTTATATTCAGAATTAAAATTTAATATTTTAAAGTTAAATATAAATATTAGATTAGATATGGGAGGGGTGTAAACGAGCGAACACGAGGTCGGCTCGTGTTCGGCTCGTTATTAAACAAGCCGTGACACGAGCCGCTCATTAAAGTCGAATGAAAATTCGGCTCGTTATCGGCTCGTTTAATAAACGAGCCGAACACGAGCTTAACTCGACTAACGGACAATAAATAAAAAAAAAAAGATACTAAAAAAATAAATTTATAAAATTTTATTCATTAGATTTTGATCTAATAGCTAAAATTTTATATACAATTAAGTCTTTTTATAATTAAGCTCGCATTTATATTTTTATTTTGCTATAAATTAAATAATAAAAATATATGTTATATATAATTATTTATTTATATAAAAAGTATAAATTAAATAAATTATATAAATATAAAATATATGTATTCGAGCTGTTATCGAGCCGAACACGAGCGAGCTGACCCTAGCTCGTGTTCGGCTCGTTTATTAAACGAGCTGAAAAATTCAGCTTGTATTCGGCTCGTTTACTAAACGAGCGAGCAGATCTCGAGTTCATTTCGAGCCAAACACAAGCTGGCTCGCGAACAGCGAGCTGGATTGCCACCCCTAGATATGGCAATGACACGATGGGATTTAATTTTAATATAAAATAAAGAGGTTTCAGTGTTTAGATTTCACAAAAAAAAAATGTTGATGGCTTCCCTGAAAAGCAGAATCTCCGCAGAATTCGATGGTTGGCTGTTTTTATCAGATAGAGAAAGCAGAGTGTTGAAGTCCCCTAGCACTGTCCAAGCGCCCACAGATAGACCACAGATTCCGCGAAGCTCTTGGAAGAAAACCGGCTTAAGATCAACCCTGGTAGGACCATAGACATTCGAAATATACAACACTTTTCCATCCACTTTTCTTTTAAGCACAACATTAAGGGAGAATGCGCCGTTCCAGTGATGGATGCAATCGAACAGAGTGGTGCTCCAAGTCGTAAGTAGTCCTCCCCTAGTTCCGATAGCGTCCAAGGTTCGAAAATCTTGAAAGTGAAACCCACAGAAGGACAAAACCTTAGAAAACGGAGTGGAAGAAAGCTTTGTTTCCTGGAGGCAAATCACCAAGCATTTGCAGGTACGAAAAAAGGACTTAACAATGGAGCACTTGGCATGGTCGTTCAACCCCTTTACATTCCAAGAAAGAACACTAAAAGATCTATTCCTAGTCATGAAAAAAGAAAGCACACAATCTGACAGAGAGAGCAGATCCTAACGTCCAGGCGGCCCCACCGCAGGGAGCTGCACAACGCCTACTCCAGAAACCGCGGGGGTCTGCACTGCGCCCACTTCAGTAGCCAAACCTGCCGCCGCTGCGATTCCTACGTCCGAAGTCCCTCCTTCCTTGGGCATGACCCCACAGGATTCCAGAATTTGCTGAATTTCCGATTGGGTAAGTGGAAAAGTGGGGTCCTTCAGGGTGGTAGGGGGCGGAGCGGGCTGAGGTAAATTCGACGTCGACAACAGCGGCCGCTCGTTTCCGGGCCTCCGTAATCCACCTCATTGGCCACAGCCGTCGAGGAAGAAGCCGAAGAAGTAGGGTGTGAACGGGCCGATCTTGCTGCAAAACGCACCATTTTAAGCTTCTTGCACATGATTTCCTGTGCTCTAAGGATGGTGGATTTTTTAGTTCCTTTGCGCTTGGCCGCTAGACGAAGACTCCTCCTAGAGGGAAGAAGTTTTGCTGTTGTCGAGCGGATCGCGCCCAAAGTCGATGGAAGATGTAGGGGCCGGGAGTCCAGGCCACTGCCTTTAGAGCCCGAAGCAGAAGGGAGAAAGAATTTTGGGCTGCCTCCACTTATGGGCCTGGAGAGAGAGTGGGAAAGTGCCCCAAGGGTAACAGCCTGGGGCCCAGAGTTGGCCGAGACCAAGCCCGCCACCTTTTTACCTTTTCCATCAGCACCCGGCGGGCATTTCAACGCTACGAGCATTTCAGAATGTGCAGGAGTAGAGAGAAGAGCCGTTGCGTCAGCGAGAAGGCAAGACATGTCAGGAGGCAGGTGGGTGTCAGTCACCGGGCAAGGAGAGTGTGAAATTGAATTTGAAAACTCCCCCTGGCCGTGGTCCCCACATCGTATAGCCCGTTGATGATCTACTCCCGTCCGGCGGGAGCCATGGCTTGGCCGCGAGTCAGAGTCTCGGCGTCGACCCAGAGAATGCCTCGCGGGCGAGTTGAAACCCGATCGGCAGGATGGACTCCTGAGCCTCCCAAGAGTCGAGGCCCAGTCTTTCGTCGTGGTCTTCCCCCAACAGGATGGGATTTGCTATCTCCCACAATTCGACTTCGACTAATATTCAAAATCGCCTATCTTCCACCGTAAGGTAAATGGCCTCAAGGATGTCCTGGACGTGCTGGCAGCGTATGTACGCCCGGAAGAACGAGACATCCGCCCGATTTTAACTAAAAGGATCGATGTCCCAGAGCTCCCCGAAGCCGCTAACAGCCGCCTTAACATCCTCCTCATGCCAGCAAAGAATCGGCCAGTGATGGAGACGAATCCAAACCTTGTGACGGAGATGGCCCCTCTCCAACTCCCCAAACTCTCTCTAGTTAGAGAAGAAGAAGTCCCACCCCTCGAACCTGAAGGGTCACACTACCAGCCGACTCTCGCGCAACCCGCTTCGGGAAGAAGACACCGAAGATTGGCGAAAATCGCGACCCCATAAGCTCGCTCTCCTCCGAACCGCCGCCGCCGCGCGAGAGGACCTCCTTGACGTTGCCGAGGATCGCTTCGAACCTCTCGCTGTGGCCACGCACCCCGACAAAGAAGGTGCTCCAACAGGGGAAGCCTAAATGGGAGAAAAGACGAGATCAAAGCGGACGCCCGCGGATAGGCCGGCTCCGAAACCGGCGCCCGTAGGATGTTCCGTGTTCCATGGCTTGCCGGTGCGGCGCAAGGACAAGGACTTGCACCGAGCAGCGGGATGACCAATTCGCATGCACATGAGGCAACGGCGCGGCTCCCTGCAGCGCACAGCTAAATGTCCCCTCTCAAAACAGCGAAAACAATGCCCTCTAAGAGAAGGATTGAGGAGGTATTTGGGAGGATGAAGCGCTAGAGCCGGGTTCGAGGGAGGCAGTCTGGTAGCAGGGTTGGGGGGGAGCTTAGGCCAAGAGGTCAAGATAGCATCTTTAAAGGTATGCCCAGTCCGGACCCGTGACATCCGAGGAGCGAAGGACGAACAGATGGGCGTAGGAAACAAGTAGGTGCCAGAGAAGGAGGGGGTGGGGGACAAGTGGAAGGAGGAGGTGTCGGGTGGGGACAAGAGGGGGCAGGTGGTGGCGGATGGGGACAAGGTGCAGTGGGGAGAAGGCGGGGGAAGAGGGCCATTTTTTTTTTAGATTGATTCCATTGTGTTTTAACGTATGCAATTTTCTAATGATAGTTGCTAGTAGAGGTGTAGAGCATAGTTGCGTATATTGTATAGTTGTGGATCTCGGGTCCAAATGTGCACAACCATTTGTATAGGGATTATCCTATATATATATATATATATATATATATATATATATATATATATATATATATATATATATATATATATATATATCTTAATGTACTTCTCCTTTTTTGAGCTTATATATGTATATTTTGTGATAGTTGTACCCTTTATTGTATAACTTGTTATTTGCATTTAGTAAATGTTGTTTTCTTGTTAAGTTTAGTACTTAGGGGCCGTTTGGTTGGATGTAGTTGGAAAAACAGTGTAGTTGGAAATACATGCAATTGCAAATGTCAGCTTGTAATTACACCTAGTCTGTTTGGTTTTACGCAAAAATCGTTATGCTTACATTTCTTCTGTTTGGTAATATGAAGTTGATAGTTGTATTTCTGAATTTTGTCACCTCTTCAGATAGGGTGGTGAGATTACCTTCACTAAACATAAATTAATTATATAAATTTATTAATCATTTAAATTTACTATTTATAAATAAATAAGTAGATATATATAATATTTTTATATTTTTCAACAATTCTTCAACTTATTAATCGCCACATTTAAAAATTTTAATTTATTTAATTTTAATATGTAAATCAAACTTTAAAAATTTAAACGATTCTTTCATTTTTTTAATCAAATTTAATAAATATAATTAATTAAAACTTATTAAATTAACATATACGATCACATTCTATAAAAATTTAGAAAAAAACTATATTTATATTTTAAATAAAATAAATTTAAAAAAATTAATTTTTTGCACAAAGCTTGTATTGTCTAAAAAATTTTATTTGTACGAGTTTACTTACAAGTATTTTTATTTACCTATATACATATATTATTTATTTATTTAGTTATTTATTTATTTATTACTGTTAATTTGTGGGTGATTATATCCTTCACCAACTGCTGCAGTTGGAACTACGCCCAATTTGGATGTAGTTCCAACTGCAGCATTTGGGCCTTCTTGTGCAGTTGGAACTGCAGCAGTTGAGCTCAACTATATTAAACCAAACAAAGGAATTGAGGCTGCACGCATTTACAACTGCACTGCAGTTGCAAATACGTGCAAGCAAACAGCCCCTTATTGTGACACCCCAATAGTCCCACATCGGATAGGAATGGGGTTGTCATTGGGTTTAAAGAGACTTAGACACTAGTAATAATAACTCGCCAAGCAAGCATTTTGGGTGGTTGGGCCCAACGAGTTATTATTGCGGGTCGTTATATTTGGTATCGTGAGCGGTTCACCACACATGTGTGGCGAGTCTCCGAGCTGGGTCTCGGATGACTGGCTAGCGAGACGAGTCTCACATCGTCTGGTGATCTTGGGCTGTATATGTGATTGGACTGACGAGGACGTCAGGACCTTAACGGGGGGAATTTGTGACACCCTAATAGTCCCACATCGGATAGGAATGGGATTGTCATTGGGTTTAAAGAGACTTAGACACTAGTAATAATAACTGGGCTTAAGCATTTTGGGCCGGTGGTTGGGCCCAATGAGTTATTATTGCTAGTGGGCTGGGTCGTTACACTTATACCCTGATTAACATATTAGGATTATTTTTCTTGTTCTCTCTATTGTATGTTTTGTAGTAGATTAATTCTTGTGTGTACCGAGGATGCTTTGTACATACGACGGGTTTGTGCACGTGCCGAGCAGGCTTTCGCTGGAACCCGGACGTGACAATATAGATTGTATATTTTAAAAAAAAAAGATTAATGGAGTTTAACTAATTTTATATTTTTTCAAATTTAGTTGCAATAATTGCATAAAATATACTAACTAAATCTATAGAGCTAGAGATGCATTCAAATTTTTAAATTTTTAGTTAAAAAAAGTTATTTGTAGAATAGTTTTCAAAACTATTAAATTTGATTAATCTTTAAATAAAATTGTTAAAATAATATAATTATTCAAAAATTAGAAAATCATTAATAAAAATTTACTTTTTGTAATGTACTAAATAATTTTTTAATCGTAAAATTTTAATAATTATATATTTTAATTGACTACCCGCTGCGAAGTGTGGGCCCTACACTAGTTATGTATTCATGGAGGAATTCTACACTGTCACACTTGCACCACGCCATCAATAACAAGCCAATCACATTCCTTATTTTTAAATAAAAATACAATAAAAATATTTTTTAACAATCATGATGGGACATATATACTTAAAAGGCGATATTTGACGGTTTGTTACGCCACATCACCAATATACCCGTTGATTCTAGAATTTTTCGTATTCATGGCCCCCTTGAATCTAAGTTTTGACTACTTTCCTGCGCGCGCACACATACACATTCACACCAAAAAAAAAAAAAAAAAAAAAAAAAAAAATGAAAACAAAATATAATAAAACCAAAACCATGACGGCGGAAATCAATCATTTAAAAATCAAGTCGAACCGGATCCACCGTGACTCAATCTATAAAGCGGTTCGGTTGAACCTTTTAAACTAAATAAGTCAATAAATCAGTTTTTGTACCGTTCGAAAAAGAGTTCAACCATTGAACCAATGAACCGGCTCAATTTTAATCAAACGGGCAAATTTTTAAAACATTAGTGCATATATGGCATGCACGAAATTAAGTGGCTAGAATTAATTAATTGTGTGTCAGATCAATTCATTACTTGATGCATGGTTAAATGGACAGTTGATGAGATAAGCAGGTCAGTTGTAATAGGGATACATAACAACTTCCTATTTTTGGTGCATATATCGCTCGAGGCGTTTCCGGCATCTACGCCCAACCTGGAGCTGTTCAAGATATAGAACATACGTACGTAACTCGATCCCCTCCATATATATCTTGTGCAATATTTTCCTTTTCTTCTTTTCGGCGTCAAAACAAGAAAGAAAGAAAGAAATAAGGAATTAAGTAATCCGTCCGTCATCCCTACCTCCTCTCTTTTTAGGACATTGTACGTGAACCTTCTCCGATCCTTTTGCACAAACTAGAAAGAATTACTCGCCAGGACGGACGCCACACAGCGCGGCACGCCGGCCTGCAGCCTCAGTACTGGAGGACAATTAATTACGCCAAAGCGGAGTTTGCGATCGGATCGATGCTGAGGATTTTATGCTCCGTTGATTACATCAGCTTTTCTTCGCATCGGGGTTTCGGCCGGCCCACACGATCAGGTGCGCACGTAAATTATGATTAGAGAGAAATTTTAGTGCATGCTGCGAGAAAATTATTTATTTTTATTTAATAAGATTAAAGGGTCTTTCCAATCGCAAAGTCGATCTGTGTATATATATATATATGCTTGGATTTAAATTCGGCCTACGCCATGAAATCTACGGGTGCAATTGAAAAAAAGGGAAAAAAAAAAAGTATGGAGACTCTCAGAAATTTAGCTCTTTTGCAAACAGGCCGCAGAATTTTTAATTTTTGTAGAGAGCTTTTTTGCACTTTAATAGATTCCTATATCTATATACAGCCGATTTGATCAGATGTCGTATATATAATTTCATATATATATATATATATATATATATATATATATATATATATTTATCTTGCAATTTTGATAATTGACTATGTCGACGGTCAAAAAAATAAGCTGAACTGAAAGTTTTTTTTTTTGGCTTTTTTTATATATATATTGGAAGATTAAAAATAAATTTATTTTTTGCAGTTTTATAAAACTATATATATATATATATATATATATATATATATGCTATAATACAAGATCAAAACGATTTCTAATTAATAACTTCAATTGAAGAGAGATGTCTATTGAACTTTTCGATTAATACTCTTTTTGGCAGAATTGAAAAATTCAGACGCCTTTCTGTAAATAATTTAAAGTTCATGTGTTCTCCATACATTTTACCCTAAAGATAGAGGAGTGCTAAGTTTACAATCCTGCTTGCAATTTATTATCGGTTAAAATAGGTCCAACTTTCAACTTTATGACAACAGACCTAGAATACTAATAATTCGTTCATATTTTAACTGTCTAACCCTAGCATAGTAGGCTAAGTGCTTGATGATTGATATCCAAAAAATTATGTTTGAAGCCTTGCTTCTTCACACTTCTAACTCGAGTTTATTTTCTTTTTAAAAAAAATATGCAAGTTTCAAAAGCTTATAATATTGACATCAAATAGTTTCCAAATTTAAAATAAACGAACCAAATAATTTGCTGCCTTTCAATCAAAAAAATATAATTACAAGTTTTGAAAGACTATAATTTAGACATCAAATAAATTCCAAAATCAAACATATAGAAAAAAAAAAAAAAAGGCAAGTTTCTGAAAGCCTATAATTTAGACATCAAATAGTTTCCAAAATTTAAAAATAAACGAACCAACAAATAATTTGTTGCCTTTCTATCAAATAAAAAAAATTGCAAGTTTTAAAGCCTATAATTTAGACATCAAATAGTTTCCAAAATCAATCATATATAGAAAGAGACATCATATAATTAATGTCACGCCCCGGGTCATTTTAGAGTATAGAAACAGCGAAATTTTTTTTTTTTTAAACCTTGACCCCCAAGGACATGACAGACCTGCCACAAATACAGAGAGACCACCGTACACACGGACAGTAGTCTCCGTATTTGCACGGCATCGCACAAGTACAAGGAGTCTTTTACAATCATACAACCACAACAAAGTGTACAGATATTAATTCCAATCAACATACACATATTCACACCATTCACCACAAGTTCATTCACATTTACCTTTGTATATAAATAATATCTATCTTTTGAAATGTTCCCTACTCGGGAACGGGTTTTGAAACTCTAAGTTATAAAATTCCTTTTGAAATCCTTTTACAAACTGTTTCCACACGGAAACCCTTTCTTTGAAAACACTCCCACGAGGGGTAGAAAACCTTTTTACCACATGAAACCCAAAGCCTTTTATTACATTTCAAATCCAACTAAAATATCTCATTTCCAAAAGCATTACCGAATCGAACCATAAATAAGTCTAAACCATGCAAGGTAAGGATAAAGAAATAACCGACGAAGCGGACGGAGCTATGTCGCGTACTAGACTCGCTCCTCACCACCGTCCCACTATGAACCGTAACGTCACCTCGCAAAAGAAGGCGAGGGTGAGAACATGTAAACATGTCTCCCCTCCCAAAGGATACCTCGCATGAGATAGACACAAGAGGAGATAATAGTGGTAGTACAAAGAGCTATGATAAACAAGTAAATGGAGAGAGATATATATATATGAAACAACAACATCGTAAGTATGCATCGAAAAGTCGATAAAGTAAAATACCCAACTGGAATCTGCCGCTCCGTTGGTCCTCGCACCTCAAGCCTATGCCCCCGTATCTCAAAACCCGCATTCTACCCATATCAACCAATGGTCGCCATGGGCTCACGGGTTGGCTCGTCCAACCAACTTTCCGGAAAAGAACACATCATGGTACGGTGGATCAGACCGCCCGTGTTCGTGAACTGCGCTCAAATCCTGGGCAATCGATGCTGTTATGCTCAAAAACCATACGTCAGCAAGAATCGGTCGATAATCCCGTCCCTAAAGGGACATCGACCCCTTTGGGTCATTAAGTAAACTCGCCGACCACGTAGGTCACAGAAGCACTGAAACAAACCGACCGAATAGGTCACTGTAAAACTGAAACAAGCCGACCGAATAGGTCACTGAAAAACTGTAAGAAAGTACCAGAATCGACCAATCAGGTCAACTAGGATGGAACAACTCAACATCCTCTCAACTGTATGCGAGTACTACTCAAGGAAACACAAGAATCGACCACTCGTGTCAACTAGGATGGAACAACTCAACATCCTCTCAACTGTATGCAAGTACTACTGAAGGAAACACGAGAACTGACCAACTGAACAACAAGGTCACTGAGTATACTGAAGTAGACTGACCGAACAGGTCACTGATGTCATAGGCTGACAAGAAGCAAACTACTCTACTCCTACACATGGTACTAAGCATGGAAACACTGAGTAGAGTAAAACTGTAACACAAAGGTGCAAGATATATCAACGATAAAAGATATGAATAGTAAGGTGGAAGGAACATCACCAGCGTGTACCACTGTACGGACGTCGGATCGAAGTACCCACCTGTACGATTGTAGAAGATCGATCTCGCTGCCTGTGGAAACGAAGAAACCGGACCTACGAAAAGGTCCACTGGGTTAGCGTCTAACCCACCAACACAAGTACTAATAGCACAACTCACAACTAATCCCACGGAGATTGGTTTTCCGAACCAATTACCGTAACTCACCTAAGTCCCGTAAACCACACCGGACTCCGCCGGACCCACGAACCGTCCCGAAAGCACCGACTCGTGTCACGAGTCACCCGCTGCCATAAAACACTCCTAATTGGATGTTTTGGCAAAGAAACACAAGATAACACTACAATATAATTATCGTGAAAATTGTAGTAGGAGAGTAGATATATATATATATAAACACAAAACACAAATTGTATGCACGATAAAGTAAAATACCCAATATGGAATCTCGTTGGTCCTCAAGCCTATGCCCCCGTATCTCAAACCCGCATTCTACCCATATCAACCAATGGTCGCCATGGGCTCACGGTTGGCTCGTCCAACCAACTTTCCTAAAAGAACACATCGTCGTAAGTGGATCGCACCGCCTGTTCGTGAACTCGCGCTCAAATCCCGGGCAATCGATGCCGTTATGCTCAAACCATACGTAGAATCGCGACAATCCCGTCCCTAAAGGGACATCGACCCTTTGGGTCATTAAGTAAACTCGCGACCACGTAGCGCGTAAAGTTCGAAACAAACCGACCGAATAGGTCATCCGTAAATCGAAAGCGACCGAATAGGTCACCGAAAAGGTGATGAAAGTACTCAATCGACTTGGTCAATCAAAGACCAACTAGGATGGAAACGTGCCTTAAGCCCTAACTCAACCGATAACTAAACAAAGCTCACTTGGCAAGGAAACACAAGAACCGACCACGTGTCAACTAGGATGGAACAACTCAACATGTCCTCTCAACCGTATGCAAGTCGCGAAGGAAACACGAGAGATCCACCCCTCCAACTAGCTCCGAGTTATCATGGCGATCCGACCGGGAAGGTCACTAATGTCATAGGCCGACAAGAAGCAAACTACTCTACTCCTACACGACGGGTACTAAGCATGGAAACACCGAGTAGAGCCGTAACACAAAGGTGCAAGATATATCAACGATAAAAGATATGAATAGTAAGGTGGAAGGCCGATCCGAGGTGTACCACCGAGGGAGGCGTTGGTCGCGCGCCGACCCCACCTCGGTCCGAGCGGGTCGTAGAAGATCGAGGGCGGCGTGGAAACGAAGAAACCGGACCTACGAAAGGATCGGCGCCGGAGGTTGAGCGTGCTAACCCTTCCTTGGGCGGCGGAGGTGCACAACTCGAGGAGTTCAACTAATCCCACCGAGATTGGTTTTCCGAACCAATTACGTAACTCACCTAAGTCCGCGTAAACCACACCGAGGACTCCGCCGGAGGACGGAAGCTTCCCGAACGAAACGCACCGATTCTTCCCCGAGTCACCCGATGGTCCAACAAACACTCCTAATTGGATGTTTTGGCGATGCAAACACAAGATAACACTACAATATAATTGGGATCGGGCCAGATCCGATCCAAGGATGTCGATCAACAATCCTTCTAAGGCTCTCTAGTCTATTTGCGACCCAAGGGAAAGAAGACGATGGAGTGGGTGGTATTTCTAAACCCCCGAAATGATGCGGGTGACCAGCCAACAAGGCTCGCCGACACAAGAATAACCACTAAGAGTTAGGGTTAGGTCAAGAAAACCCTAAAGCACCATTATATACACATAAGCCACTTTGCAATTTAGCCCAACACTTAGCACTATTTCAAAGTCCCTCCGAAATCATGAATTACGCACATAAGCCCCTCCACGTTCAAAATCACGCAATTCGGCGCATAAAATATTAGTACTTTTCGTGTTTCGCCGTTTTGCGATTTCGACCCCTTTGCGTTCATCTTGCATTTCCCGAAGATCCGTCCGTCAGATTCACGATCGGATCACGCCAGCGCGTTCAGCGCGTCGAGGACATCGAATCTAGCCTATCACTTCGTTTGATTTGGTCTCGGATTCGCGAAGTATCCATTCTCTTCCTTTTCCTCCAATATCTCCAATTACTTAAGTCTTTAAGTAAAACCGTTCAAACCCCTTTTTCTCGATAACCGTGATTCAGAATCGAATTCTGTTAGTGGCATTGGTTCCAGAATAGTCGATCCGTTCGAAACGAGCTATTGGAATCCTATTCCTGTCCCGTACGCATCCGGACCCATCTTTACTCCGCGATTTCTCGAAAATCCGGAGTTACTATTCACTTTAAGTCAAACTTCCGGGTCGCGTAACTTTTTCGTTTTAGCTCGGTTTCGCCTGAAATTTGACGTGTGCTCTTATAATACAATTACGCACACATTCACCGTCTCCAAATATTTTATTTCTTGTTCTGAAAAAATGCCAGTTATTACATCATTCCCTCCTTATAGGAAGTTTCCCCGAAACTAGGTCAAGGACCACCCATAAACAAATGTGGATAACGCTCCCTCATGTAGGACTCAAACTCCCAAGTCGCCTCACGCTCTTCATGGTTTTCCCACTGAACTTTCACGTACGGAATGGTCCTGTTCCGTAAGCGCTTTTCCTCACGTGCCAAAATCCGCAACGGAGCCTCATCGTAGCTCAGATCCTCCCGCAACTGTATAAACGTCAGTCTGATGACTTGGGACGGATCTGGAATATACTTCCGAAGCATGGACACGTGAAAGACACTGCGCACCCGGGCGAGACTCGGAGGTAGAGCCAACTCAGACAAGCACGACCAACACGCTCCAGGATCTCAAACGGTCCCACGAATCGCGGACTAAGCGTGTTCCGCACACCGAACCGCTTGATCCCCTTGTATGGCGACACCTTGAGCAGCACGTGCGCACCGACCAGGAACTCTAGGTCACGCCTCCGCTGGTCTGCGTAGCTCCTCTGTCTACTCTGTGCAGTCTGAAGTCGTTCTCTCGCAATGCGAACCTTCGCCTCCGCATCCTCCACTAAGTCAGGCCCGATCAACCGACGTTCTCCGACATCGTCCCAACAGATAGGGGACCGACATCGACGCCCGTATAAAGCCTCGTACGGAGCAATCTCGATGCTCGTCTGATAGCTGTTGGTATAGGCGAATTCCACTAGGGGTAATTAGCGGAACCATCCATCACCGTAGTTCAGGACACATGCGCGGAGCATGTCCCCTTGAGTCTGGATGACTCGCTCAGACTGTCCGTCGCTCTGCGGATGGAACGCTTTACTGAAGTTCAGCTTCGTACCCATATAGGAAACGAAGCGGGTGTCCCGATCAGATGCGATCGACACTGGCACACCATGCAGTCGGACGATCTCGTCGATATATCATCGTGCCGCCGATCACGGAACCACGTCGGTGCATAGGCGGGAAGTGAGCCGATTTCGTCGCCGATCCACTACAACTCGATCGCATCATGGCCTCGCCGTGATCGAGGTAATCCAATGACGAAATCCATAGAAATCGCTCCCACTTCCATACGGTATCGGAAGTGGTTGCAGCCTTTCCTACGGCCGATGCTCGCTTTCACCTGCTAACAAGTCAAGCACCGGGCCACATGCTGTGCCACATCTAGCTTCATCCCAGGCCACCAGAAGTTTTGCTTCAAGTCACTATACATCTTGGTTCCGCCTGGATGAACCGTGAAAGGGGATTGGTGCGCCTAGGATAGGATGTCGCTCCTCAACTCCGAGTCACTGGGTACGCACCATCTGCCTCTGAAACACAATGACCCATCAGTGTATATGGTAAAGTCCCCGAAACTTGACTAGGTACCCACCATAATCAAATTTGGATACTGCTCCGCCAATGCGGTATCACTTTTGAGTACTGGTCAATCACACTTCCTTGTGTTTGGACAGAATCAATATTCCGAATAGGGAAAGGATAGGACTTCGGTCCCACCTAGACAAGACTAGGGTAAATTTTCGAACCCACATCTACGGATCAAGATTCACTGGAATCATATCCATCTTACAACCTGCGGACAAAGACAGTCTCGCGTCCAGAATTATCCGATCCCATCTTGCAAATTCTTGAGATAATAATTCATCCCTCAGAATTACTAGGTCCACTCAAGTTTGGTCCGCATAGCCGTAACCGATTCGACTACATCGATAGTTCTCGTAGAAAAGTCACGGACAACACCGCGAGTTCGGAGTATGTTTCCGAAGAACTCATCCACAATATCAATTATCTCACCACGAGCTAAATGTATCGTTGTCCAAAACCTGAGTCGAAACACTCACCTTGGAGACCACAGTCTCCCACCAGTTACCACACAAACGGTCGAAGTCAAAACCTCATCAATCGAAAGCCACTTTTGGCATTCGATTCCTAGGTCCAAGACCTCACTTTCCACCTGACCCAAAAGGTCCAAGGCTGACAATACCAATTGAGCTCGATAATTTATTCGCTCAATAACCTCGGTTAACCAACGCAGGTTCCATGCAAGTCCATCACTTGATGCACAGGATTGCCAATCGCACTATGCGATACTAACCATCAGTGATGCTCAACACCTGTCTCCACGAGACCCTGTCACTGCTGTCCTACAAGGGACCCTAGCGATCAATATTCCGAGCAACACCAAATACTTGTCTCATTCAGACCTGTGCGCACTGTCACCACTTGATCGGACAAGCATACCACTCCAAGATTTGCACAAATAATTTGAGAAGCAAACCCTAACCATTATCACATACGGTGATTATCAAAGCCGACAACCAGACTTAAGTCGCTCAATAACTGTGATTCCGAACCTCTCGCCAAATGGACTCGAACTAGGTCAAAACCATCTGCAGTGATGATGAATCAACTGCACAAATTTGCCAGGGAATAACCCAAGGCTCGCTACGTGGTCAGAGATCACGAACACTCAAGAGTTCCCAAGACAACCTAGGGAAAACATCGACCCAATCTATAAGTCCCAAACAGGGAAAGGGACATTTCGTCTCACTTTTCGACAAGATATTGTCTCACCAATATACTTATCAAAAGAAAGTGAAATATCCAAGATCCACTACCAACAACGAGTTGGAAGCGCGACACGACGAAGTATCAAACCATTTGATACCTCAACACCGAACCGAATCCGTTGAACACCTGGCTTTGCAAACCGATATATGAGGACAGATCGACTCTGGACCGACTCACTGGGAGTCACATAGCTTTCAACCTTTGAAAGCTACTCGTGACACTAAGTCGCGAGCACGCAACTGAGGCTTTAGGAAACGGTTTCCCATTTCCGCACCACAACCGAGCTACACTCAAGGTTCCACGAACTCCGTCATTACTTGGAGTAATTCGAGTCAATTCGACTCCTACCGTTAACTACAGACGAACCCACAACACTCCAAATTTTGGTGTTAGAATACCCGCACACGATGTAGGCCTCAATGGAAACCTGACGCCACAACTGTGTCAGTCCAACTCTAGTATGCGTCAATTTGA
This sequence comes from Aechmea fasciata, assembly GCA_025177825.1. Lineage (NCBI taxonomy): Eukaryota > Viridiplantae > Streptophyta > Magnoliopsida > Poales > Bromeliaceae > Aechmea > Aechmea fasciata. The sequence goes on along the minus strand of CM045928.1, from coordinate 2,155,953 downwards.
CGTATGAACTCGTTAAAGGTCAAAAGACTTGAACTGCTGATTTCATCAGCCAACGAGAAGGAGTAGGAGTCACAACCCTACTCAAAGAACTGCGAGAGCAACACCAATGTTGCAGTCGTCGAAACCCTGGGCTACACCCAATTAACCCCACAGAAGTCGCGACCGTAACAGGTCTAAGTACCGTCTCCGTAGAGACACTCGCAGTAGCTCTCGTGTCAAAAGTAGGAATAGTGGCCCAGGGCGTCAGCAGTCTAAGCCCGATATCACTGGCCTTTCAAGGCCCACCTGACCGAAATGGCCACACACGAGGGACTTCACACCGCCATTCGATGTCCAAAAGAAGCACCGCCACTACTCCCCACTTAGACACCTGCTTATGCGAAAATCGTAACACATACCGAAAACACCGTGCACTCGAAGTTTATCGACTCGACATGCACACCGAGACACAAGTCCAAACCCCGCACTCACGTGCCTATGTATCGCAAGTCTTCCTAGGGTCAACCTAACCAATGGTTCAGTTCTTTTCATTTTCAGTTCAATTACTTTTCAAAACAACCTGTGAATGGTGTTGTGGTTGTAACATTGCTCTGATACCATTTTAATCACGCCCGGTCATTTTAGATTTTTTTTTTTTTTTATAAACCTTGACCCCCAAGGACATGACAGACCTGCCACAAATACAGAGAGACCACTGTACACACGGACAGAGTCTCCCCTATATTTGCACGGCATCGCACAAGTACAAGGAGTCTTTTACAATCATACAACCACAACAAAGTGTACAGATATTAATTCCAATCAACATACACATATTCACACCATTCACCACAGGTTCATTCACATTTACCTTTGTATATAAACAACATCTATCTTTTGAAATGTTCCCTACTCGGGAACGGGTTTTGAAACTCTAAGTTATAAAATCTCTTTTGAAAACCTTTTACAAACTGTTTCCACACGGAAACCCTTTCTTTGAAAACACTACCACGAGGGGTAGAAAACCTTTTTACCACATGAAACCCAAAGCCTTTTATTACATTTCAAATCCAACTAAAATATCTCATTTCCAAAAGCATTAACAGAACTGAACCATAAATAAGTCTAAACCATGCAAGGTAAGGATAATGAAATAACCGACGAAGGGACGGAGCTATGTCGCGTACTAGACTCGCTCCTCACCAGCTGTCCCACTATGAACTGTAACGTCACCTGCAAAAGAAGGCGAGGGTGAGAACATGTAAACATGTCTCCCTCCTGGATACCTCGCGAGATAGACACAAGAGGAGATAATAGTGGTAGTACGTAGCTATGATAAACAAGTAAATGGAGAGAGATATATATATATGAAACAACAACATCGTAAGTATGCATCGAAAAGTCGATAAAGTAAAATACCCAACTGGAATCTCGCCGCTCCGTTGGTCCTCGACCTCAAGCCTATGCCCCCGTATCTCAAAACCCGCATTCTACCCATATCAACCAATGGTCGCCTATGGGCTCACGGGTTGGCTCGTCCAACCACCTTTCCTAAAAGAACACATCATGGTACGGTGGATCGACCGCCCGTGTTCGTGAACGCGCTCAAATCCCGGGCAATCGATGCCGTTATGCTCAAAACCATACGTCAAAGAATCGGTCGACAATCCCGGCCCTAAAGGGACATCGACCCCTTTAGGTCATTAAGTAAACACGCCGACCACGTAGGTCACAGAAGCACTGAAACAAACCGACCGAATAGGTCACTGTAAAACTGAAACAAGCCGACCGAATAGGTCACTGAAAAACTGTAAGAAAGTACCAGAATCGACCAATCAGGTCAACTAGGATGGAACAACTCAACATCCTCTCAACTGTATGCAAGTACTACTCAAGGAAACACAAGAATCGACCACTGTGTCAACTAGGATGGAACAACTCAACATCCTCTCAACTGTATGCAAGTACTACTGAAGGAAACACGAGAACTGACCAACTGAACAACAAGGTCACTGAGTATACTGAAGTAGACTGACCGAACAGGTCACTGATGTCATAGGCTGACAAGAAGCAAACTACTCTACTCCTACACATGGTACTAAGCATGGAAACACTGAGTAGAGTAAAACTGTAACACAAAGGTGCAAGATATATCAACGATAAAAGATATGAATAGTAAGGTGGAAGGAACATCACTAGCGTGTACCACTGTACGGACGTCGGATCGAAGTACCCACCTGTACGACTGTAGAAGATCAGATCTGTCGTCTGTGGAAACGAAGAAACCAGACCTACGAAAAGGTCCACTGGGTTAGCGTCTAACCCACCAACATAAGTACTAATAGCACAACTCACAACTAATCCCACGGAGATTGGTTTTCCGAACCAATTACCGTAACTCACCGGAAGTCCCGTAAACCACACCGGGACTCCGCCGGACCCACGAACCGTCCCGAAAAGCACCGACTCGTGTCACGAGTCACCCGCTGCCATAAAACACTCCTAATTGGATGTTTTGGCAGCAAACACAAGATAACACTACAATATAATTATCGTCGGATAATTGTACGAATACGGGTTCCCGAAAGTGTCTATTTCGACACCGGAACCAGCCGTCGCTCACACGTCATTTCTAAACCTCCGAAATGATGCGGGTGACCAGCCAACAAGGCTCAGCGACACAGTAAATAACCACTAAGAGTTGTCGGAAGAAATCCGAACCGTAAACACGTTTCCGTCGGCGAATTTTGCCGAAAGCGCTCCGAAAATCACTTCGATTTTCTCAGAATATTTAGGACCTTGGACGATCACCCGTAGGTTACCCGCAACATTCCTACGCCGTCTACGGCGACCACGAAATTCTAAATTGCATAAAAGTCCCTGAAGCTCCATAAAATCGCATTATTTCATGCGATTTAGGACTATTATGGGTCGTGCACGCAAACCAGTGCACCATAAATTCCGAAATCGCACTCGTCGTAAGTCTTCGATATTCTGAAGACCGTGCTCGCCTTTCGGAGCACTGTCGGGCATCATAGTGCGCGCACAAGCGACCTTAATTTCTGTAAATACTGCGCACAGCGCGTAAAGTTCACTTTTCCCGCTAACCGAGGCATCAAATGCCTAAGCGGAGGTGAGCATCGCGTTCAGCACGAAAAGGTGATGACCGTGCTCACCTCACTTGGTCAAAAAGACCAACAGGAGCCTCGGGAAACGTGCCTTAAGCCCTAACTAACTTGCTGATAACTAAACAAAGCTCACCTTGGCATGGGCAGAGCTAGGGTTGGCCGCCGGCGCATACGCGGTCGGTCCGACCGGCGAGGGAGCAAAGACGTCGGGGGATGTCCCGGAAGTGGTTAGCCTGGCGGCGGGAGTCGGCCCGGAGGCGCGGCGGAGGAGATCCACCCTCCAACTAGCTCTCGGGTTAGGTGGTGCGGCGGCGATCCGGCGGCCGGGGAAGGTCTGCCGGGGCCG
>CM045928.1:2117500-2147500 GCA_025177825.1 Aechmea fasciata | reverse complement strand
CATTTTTTAGATATGGGATACTTGCTAGTTTAACGGCGTAAAAGAATTGAAATAGGTTGAATTTTTGATAGAATATTCTATTCACTACCTAGATAAAGATCAATAACTCTGATCTTAGACAGGAGATTTCGGATCCCTATCGAGGTGGAGTCTTGGGAGGAGGCACCCCCAATCCTTCTTGGCGAGGTTCTTGACCGAAGATTGGGTGGACTCCTTCCAAGCTCGTGAGGATTTCCTTCGAAGCTCGATCTTTAATTCTCGCTTCGCCGCAATGTGCGACCTAACACCACAACTACGGGTGGAGCTGCTGGTGGTGGTGCTGCCGGCGGACGGGAGCTGCGGTCAGGAGCGGTTGCTGGATCTGATCGCGGTGGGCGAGGGTGCCGGTCGGGGGCGGCCTCGCAGAGAGTGCGGCTTGGCCGACCGAACCGGAGCGAGACTCGACTTTCGCCGGCCGCCGAGAGCAAGCGGCTGCTCTTCGGCACTCTGGGAAAGAGGTCGCCGGTGATGTTTCAAATTCAAATTCTATCGTTTCTCCGGTCACGTCACAGGCTTTGGGCGTCATGTCCTGTCAACTATTCGCTCTGCATTTCTACCGCCAACCTGTCCACGTCCATCGAGATGGTGCATCTGATCTCGTGTTCGTCTCCTCTCTCTTGAGCTCTAACCCGAATCCCGCCTCGCCTCGACCGGGCCCTCTACTCCCGCCTCGGTCCAAAGATGCGCTCATAATATCCTCTGCCTTCCCTGGATCTCGAACCCTGGGCCCACTGCGCCTGTGCCCACCGAGCCTGCGCCTGACGCGCCGGGCTTGAACCTGGTTGAGGCTTCGGGTCCTTCTAGGCCTCTGTCACCCGGACCCCTTTTGCTGAAGCCAGGCCTCCCCCAATCTCCTGGTCCCCTTTTACTGACGGCGAGTTCGGGCCATCTACAGCCCCGCGCTATCCGTCGCAGCCCTAGGCTTGCTGCCAAAAACAGGGGTCTCAAGCTGAAATCTTCCCTTTTACGAGCCCAGGAACTCCTCTGCAACAAGCTCCAACCGGTGATCCCCTCTGCTTCTGCTTCTGTTGAGCTTCCTCTCCCCTGTGGCTCCACCTCTGCTGGCGACCTCATAGTCGATCTCCAGCCCCAGCCCGATGTCGCAGGTGCCGATGATGTGCAGCCCCAAACTCGGGTAGATGATGCGGAGCCACGGGATGACGAGGATGCGGTGCCACCCTCCGCTCCTTTAATTTCTCCCCCAAATCTGCTGGAAGCTCCGGACACATCGAGATGCCATTCCCTTCCACTATCACCTAATGAGATCAAGTTCATCTTGGCCTCCTGTGGAATTTCGTCTAAGGAGCAGGGCCCTTCCTCTTCTCAGCGAGGTGCCCCATTTGGAATTTCGCGCAATGAGCCAGGCCCTTCCACTTCTCATCAACCCCCTGTCTGTGGAAGCTGGGGCCTCCTCATCGAGGCATTAGCCCCTGGGTTGGAGAAAGCGTGTGTATTTGCTCCTTTTATGGCTAGGAACAGATATTTTCGTTTTTTGTCTTGGAATGTTAGGGGCCTCAACAATTCGGCCAAATGCACGACTGTTAGAACCTTTATTCGCAATTCTAATTGCTGTGTCGTTTGCCTACAAGAGACCAAGCTTTCTTCTACTTCTTTTCGTAAATTTCGTACTTTCTGCGGATCGCACTTAAGAGATTTCCGCTCTCCAAATGCTGTGGGGACTAAGGGTGGACTCATTACTGCTTGGAATCCCTACCTGTTCGACTGCTTGGAGGAATGGTCTGGGGTTTTCTCACTCAGCGTTGTCCTCAAGCGTAAATGTGATGGCAATAAGTTCATGATTTTAAATATTTACGGCCCCACTGATGCCGGTCTTCGAAGCAACTTCTTCTGTGAAATTAGACATTTGGGACATATGTCGACGGGTGCTTGGGCGACAATTGGCGACTTCAATGTCCTTTTCTCCCAACTTGACAAAAATGGACCGCTGTCGCATACCAACGACATGCTGAATTTTCGTGAGCTTATAAGTGATATTGGTCTGATCGATCTGCCGTTGCTCAATAAATCTTATACCTGGACCAATGGTCGTCGAAACCCAACTCTTGAAAGACTGGATCGGGCTTTCATTTCTGAGAACTGGCAAATTTATTTTCCCTCTTGCTTTCTACGGACGCTGCCGCGCCCCAGGTCGGATCACTCTCCTCTTGTTCTCTCGGCACACACTTTCATCCCCTCTCCCGGATTTTCAGGTTTGAGTCCTTCTGGCTTCGCTATCCGGCTATCTATCAGGTCGTTTCTCAGGCTTGGAACTCGGTGACATCCACCTCTGATCCTAACCTTCATCATGATTTAGCTTTGCGCTACAATACTAAGATGGGCATGTTAAAGCGGCACTTCGTTCCTGGGCCAATGGATTTTCCAGGGCTCTCAAGGTTCAAGGCGATCTCTGCCTTTCTTGGTTAGATTGGCTTGATAAGGCCGAGGAGTCTCGGTCCCTTTCTGTAGCTGAATTTAAGTTGCGTATTTCTCACAAATGTCGTTGTCTGCAACCACGAATGACGTACCTCGCACGGTGAAATTTATCTTGAATTTTCCGTGGGGTAGTATTCATGATTCAGATTAATATTTGTATATATATGGTTATCGTGCATTGCGGATCCATGGCTTCCAATAAACGCAAGCGTCTATTGTTAATTACCCCCATAAATGTTAGGGTACCTTCGATTAAGAGACCTTTGAAATGCTGAAGATGAACTGGAATTGGACAAAAAGAAAATTTATAATTTATTGCTCAATTACATGGCTTTAACCAAGGGCATACCCTCGTGTACATGAACGAACATAAAAGAAAATGTTTAATTTCATCTTAGTTATATGTTCTAAGATGGTCAAATTAATTTTGTTGGACTCTATATGTTTTGGAGCTCAACACTGCTTCACCCTAAGATGAAAGATTGATTAAATTTGTATATGTATTGGGATTTAATCGATCCGATTCAAATTAAACTCTAATTATATGTATTAGAGTTTGATTTGGTTTATTGAACTTTAAGCGTATATGATAAAGTCCAATAGAGTTTGATTTGAGCTTTAACCCCAAATGTATGTATTAGGACTAACTCAAATATTTGAATTAGACTCTAATTTTATATTTTTAGAGTCTGATATAATTAGGCTCTAAGTTTATATACTAGAGCTTAATCACATTTGATTTTGATTCATCTTAAGATGAAATATTAACTAAATCCTAATTATATGTATTAGGATTAGTCAAATTTAAATTAAACTCCAAGTATATGTATTGGAATCTAATTTAACTTCGTTTGTTTGAACTCCGAGCAAATGTATTAAAGTCCAACAAGTTTAATTTGATTACATTGTTTGATCAATTCTAAGCACATAATTAGAATTTGATCGAATATGGTTGTGATTTGGCTCTAGTTTTATATGCTAGAGGATCGGATGATTTGTGAAAAATGGGTTGGGTTTAGTTTAACGACGTTTCGGTCAGTTGAGATTTGGTTTTAGTTTAACGACATTTCGGTCGAAATTGGGTTTGGATTAGTTTAAAGACATTTCGGTCAAAGTGGGTTTGGATTAGTTTAACGACGTTTCGGTCAAAAGTGGGTTTGGATTAGTTTAAAGACATTTCGGTCAAAGTGGGTTTGGATTAGTTTAAAGACATTTCGGTCAAAGTGGGTTTGGATTAGTTTAAAGACATTTCGGTCAATGTTGGGATTGGATTTAGTTTAACGACGTTTCGGTCGATTAAAGGGATTTGGGTTTAGTTTAGCGACGTTTCGGTCGAAATTAGGTTGGATTAGTTTAACGACATTTCGGTCAAAGTGGGATTTGAATTAGTTTAACGACATTTCGGTCAAAGTTGAAATAGGATTAGTTTAACGACGTTTGGCCGAAATTGTTTAGTTTAACGACATTTCAATGGGGTTTTAGACTCGTGGATTAGTTTAACGACGTTTCGGTCGACATTAGACTTGGTACATAAGGTTTATGGTATTGGGTATGTGAGATTTGGTTCATGAACTTGATTTGGTTCATGAATTTAGGTTCAAAGGACTTGGTTCATGGACTTATGTTCATAGGTTTATGGTTCATGAACATAGGTACATTGGATTATGGTTCATGAACATAGGTTCATGGGTTTATGGATTATGAACATGGGTTCATAGGTTTATGGTTCATGAACTTAGGATCATAGGTTGTAGACTCGGTGTATGGATTGGTCCATAGTTTGTGGACTCGGTGTATGGATTGGTCCATAGTTTTGGTTCATAGTTTGTGGACCTGGTGTACAGGTTTACGGTTCATGGTTCATGGACCTGGTGTACAGGTTTACGGTTCATGGTTCATGGACCGGGTGTACAGATTTATGGTTCATGGTTCATGGACCGGGTGTACAGATTTATGGTTCATGGTTCATGGACCGGGTGTACAGGTTTATTATTTAATTTCGAAGTGGGCTTTGGTATTGGGCCTCTATTTTGGATTGGGCTTAATGGATGGGCCATTTGAAATGGGCTTTGGGCATGGGTTTCTTTAGGTAAATGGATTTTGGGTATATGGGTTTGGGTTTAATTGGGTTAAATGGTTTTGTGATATAGGTTAATGGGTATGGTATAGATAATGGATTTTGGGTTAATGGGTTAAATGGTTTTATGATTTGGGTTAATGGGTATGGTATGGATAATGGGTTTTGGGTTAATGGGTTAAATGGTTTTATGATATGGGTTAATGGGTATGGTATGGATAATGGGTTTTGGGTTAATGGGTTAAATGGTTTTATGATATGGGTTAATGGGTATGGGTTAATGGGTAAATGCCCATATGACTTTGAGCCAATATGAATTAAGTCCATGTTCTCTTTGGACTTGGATTGAGATTAAAAATTTAAAATCAAGTGTATGGAATCTATTATTTTGCAGATTCTAATTCATAATGGAATTCGTTCAATATGATTAAGTCCCAATCTAGTGTAATTTGATTAAATTGATGAATTCAATTCTAAATAGAATTAAAGAGTTCAAAAGCTTCCTCTCTCTCTTTTTAATTTGGAAGTAAAATGATCTCTCTTTCTCTTTTGGTGTTTGAGAGGAGAGCATCGCTCTCTTTATGATAACTTCGACGTCTTATGCATTTTGTCGGATAGTTAGTGGGCAAATGAGAGCATCGCTCTCTTTATGATTCGCCGTCGAGCTGCGGCGAACTTTGTTTGAGAAGAGAGCACCTCTCTCTCTCTGATTCGTCGTCGAGCGGTTGGCGGACTTGACTTCGTTTGAGAGGAGAGCACCGCTCTCTCTCTCAGATTCGCCGTCGAACAAATGGTGGGCGTGCATGTCGACGACATGGGCTTTAGAGAGGAGCACTGCTCCCTCTCTTTTAGCCTCGCCGTCAATGTCTCTTTTGGGCATTCCGTCGAGCAGGTGGCGTGCACATCGACGGCATGATTTTTAGAGAGGAGCACCGCTCCCTCTCTTTCAATCTCGCCGTCTACATCTCTCTTGGGCTTTCCGTCGAGCAGGTGGCGTGCACATCGACGGCATGATTTTTAGAGAGGAGCATCGCTCCCTCTCTTTCAATCTCGCCGTCGACGTTTCTATTGGGCTTTCCGTCGAGCAGGTGGCGGGTTGAGGAGAGCGCGCGCGGTGAGACTGAGGGGCGGCGCTCGCAGGCAATGATGCAGAGGGCGCGCGCAGACGAGGATGCAGAATCCGAGGGCGCGCGGGTGCCGAGGCCGAGGGCGCGCAGTGTCGCGAGGCCGAGGGCCGCGCGCAAGTGCCGTTAGGCCGAGGACCCGCACACAGCCGCGAGGCCGAGGGCGGCGCGGGCATCCGGGTCCGGCGTGCGCGGCATCCGGGTCCCGCGCGGCGGAGTTGGGTGCCGACGAAGGCGTGCGCCGCAAGGAAGGCTCGGACGGCGGAGTTGGGTGCCGACGTGGGGCAGCGCGCGCGGCTTCGAGCTTGGCGAGGGCGCGGCTCGACGAGGCTCACCGAACTTCAAGGGCCGTGGCGCGTTAAGCTTCCGGCGGCCGTGGGGCGCGGCGAGCTTCAAGACGACGGCGAGCTTCGAGCTCGCCACGAGCGGCGGGCGTGGCTCGGGCTTCGAGAGCTCGGGCCTCAAGGCTCGCACGGCTTCAAGGCGGCGGAGTCGAGAGCGCGGGCGCGGGGTGGTGGCGCGCGTCGAAGCGGTGCGGTGCACCTTCGATGGCAGAGCGACGCGCGTCGAGGCGGCGGTCGAGGCGGCGTGAGCGGCGGCGGCGCGTCGAGGCTGCGGTGCGGTCTTCGATGGTAGAGCGGCGCGGTGGTGCAGAGGGCACGCGCGCGACCCGAGGAGGTGACGGATGCACGCCGCTCGAGGAGCTCCGCGACGGAGATGGCACGCCGCCGAGGTGCGGCTCGTCGACGCGAGGATGCGTGTCGCTCGAAAGCTCCGCGACGGAGAGCCGCGACGGAGGAGGCGTCGTGGAGGTGGGTTCGGCTCACCAAACGAAAGAGCGAAAGAGAGAGCTTGCTCTTTTTTTGTTTTCGAACTGTAAAGAGAGAAAAGAGAGAGAGAGAGAGAGAGAGCTTTTGGTTGAGAGAGAGAGCTTTGTTTGTTTTCGGGGGAAGTGGGTGTAATGGCAGATAATGGGTAGTTGGGTGCGATTTCATTTTGTCCATGCACCTAGTGCATACACCACAATTTTTTCTCTATTTATTTATTTTTATATATATATATATATATATGTATGTATATATATATATATATATATATATATATATATATATATATATATATATATATATATATATATATATATATATATATATATATATATATATATGTATATGTATGTATATATATATATATATATGTATATGTATGTATATATATATATGTATATATATATATATATATATATATGTATATATATATATATATATGTATATATATATATATATATATATATATATATATATATTCCATGCACCTAGTGCATGGACCATCTATACACTATATATATATATATATATATATATATATATATATTTATATATATATATAATATATATATATGTATGTATATATATATGTATGTATATATACATACATATATATATATATATATATATATATATATATATATATATATATATATATATATATGTATGTATATATATATATATATATATATATATATATATATATATATGTATGTATATATATATATATGTATGTATATATGTATGTATATATATATATATATATATATATATATATATATATATATATGTATATATATATATATATATATATATATATATATATATATATAGATATATATTTTATGCCTCAACAAATGCCTCCACTTTTTTTTTTATTTTTCTACGTCGTACAAGAGAAAGAAAAAAAAAAAAAGTAATATTCGTATCTTATATCACAAGGTTTACCGCGTTCTTTTGCTGAGCTTGGATCGGTAACCGTTTCGCTACTCTCTTTTTCTTCTTCTTCTTCTTCTTCTTCTTCTTCTTCTTGCCTTTTTTTTTTTTTTTTTTTTTTTTTTTTTTTTTTAACACGGTAGATCTAAATCAAGATGCTCAGTTTAACAACATGGCGGTCATTTTACATCAAATGCTCAGTTTAACGACATGGCGGTCAAATTACATCAAATTGCTCAGTTTAACGACATGGCGGTCAAATTACATCAAATTGCTCAGTTTAACGACATGGCGGTCAAATTACTCAGTTTAACGACTTGGTGGTCAAATTACTCAGTTTAACGACATGGCGGTCAAATTACATCAAATTGCTCAGTTTAACGACATGGCGGTCAAATTACATTTGATATCTCCCCTAATTTCTGTCTAGGGTTCTCAAAATTTTTTTCACCATCGAAATTGTCGCGCAATTTGCCTCGAGAAGCAATCGAAATTGCTGCGCATAACTGACCCTAAGGAAAGTTAGCATTTTATCATAGGCAAAATATATCTGCGGTGATAGGGGACATGGATTAATTTTTGTTTATTTTGACTCGAGAAGCAATCGAAATTGCCGCGCATAACCGACCCTAAGGTGAGTTAGCGTTCCGTCATAGACAAAATATCTTGGGCAGTATGGAACATGGATTATATTTCATTTATTTTGCCTCGAGAAGCAATCGAAATTGCCGCGCGTAACCGACCCTAAGGTGAGTTAGCATTCCGTCATAGACAAAATATCTTGGGCAGTATGGCGCCCATAAGGAACATGGATTAATTTTTATTTATTTTGCCTCGAGAAGCAATCGAAATTGCCGCGCGTAACCAACCCTAAGGTGAGTTAGCATTCCGTCATAGGCAAAATATCTTGGGCAGTATGGCGCCCATAAGGAACATGGATTAATTTTTATTTATTTTGCCTCGAGAAGCAATCGAAATTGCAGCGCGTAACCAACCCTAAGGTGAGTTAGCATTCCGTCATAGGCAAAATATATCTTGGGTAGTCTGGCGCCCAAATGGGTTTTCACCAGATACCTTCCCTAACTTTTGCTGTGGACCTCGAAAGGTTTTCTCACAAATGGGATCCCAATTTTGCTGTGGGGTTATACCACAAATGTGAATTTATACAATTTTACCCTCGAAGTCCGATGTGGACAATCGAGTCCGTTGGTGGCTTATATTTTACCCATATTATCTAGAAAATTAGACAATATGTCATCCACTCTTTCTTTTTCTTTTCTTTTTTCCTTTTTTTTTATTTTTTTTTTTTATTTTTTTTATTTTTTTTTTTATACATAATATTTCTTTAAGAAGCGGCCGTTGATAGGTGGCATTGGTCTTTCACCTTTGGCATCAATTAATTGATAAGCGCCGCCTTCATAGACTTTTTCCACCACATATGGGCCTTCCCAATTTGGATCAAATTTCCTTCCAGTGTGTCTATTGATTATAATTGGTCTACGAAGAACGAGCACCAGCTCCCCAATGTTAAAGGTGCGGTATCGAGTGAGCTTATTATATGCTCTTGCCATCTGGGCTTGATATAGTTCCAGATTTTGTTGGGCAGTTAGCCGAGTTTCATCTAATGCATCCAGCTCGTCAAGCCTTAGTAGAGCATTTTCTTCATTTGTTAACTCGTGTTGAACAGCTATCCGCAATGAGGGCAATTCAACTTCTAGTGGTAATACTGCCTCAACACCGAACACCAAAGAGTAGGGTGTTGCTTGAGTTGGCGTTCTGTATGTGGTCCGATAGGCCCAGAGAGATTCTATGATTCGCACATGCCATTCTTTTTGATTTTTGCCGGTAATTTTCTTTAACAGCTTTATCAAAGTCTTATTAAAAGCTTCAGCCAATCCATTAGCCCTTGCATTATATACCGAAGAGTATCTCCAATCAATTTTATGTTGAGTAGCAAATCTACTGACTTTGAAACTCTTGAAGGCAGTTCCATTATCAGATATGATTCGTCTTGGAACTCCAAATCGATATAGAATATTTTCTCTAAAGAATTTGACGACATCATCTGCTTTCACTTCTCTTAGCGGGATTGCCTCAACTCATCTAGAAAAATAGTCTGTAGCAGCGAGAATAAACTTGTGCCCCCTGGAAGATGGTGGATTGATAGGTCCTATCACATCTGTTCCCCACATATCAAATGGCCATGAAGCGATTGTAGGGTGCAAGGGATTTGGATGTCGATGAATAAAGTCACCGTGGATTTGACATTGATGGCATTTTCTAGCATACATCATACAATCTTGTATCATGGTTGGCCAATAATACCCCAAATGTTTAATTTTAAGACGCATTTTTGGCCCTGATTGGTGTGCACCGCAAACGCCAGAATGAACTTCATGCATGACTTGTTTAATCTCATCTGGAGATAAACATTTAAGCCATAATTGATCATAAGATCTACGATAAAGTTGATCATTAACGAATACATATCGCATTGCTCTTTTCTTAATTTGTGCATGTCTTGACTTTTCTTCCGTCATTTTATTAAATTTGAGAAAATCGATGAAAGATTCTCTCCAATCATCTTCTATGTCGATGGTTGCAACTTCAGCTTCCTTTGTATCTTCTTCCAGATTTAAGTCAGCCGGAGACAATATTTTTCGATTCCGTATAGTTATTTGGACTTCATCCATAGTAGGATCAGCAAGCTCTTTAGCCAATTTAGCCAAGGCATCAGCTTTTCCATTCATAGCCCTGGACACTTTTTCTATTTTTATACATGGAATTTTCTCTATAAGACATTTCACCTTCGTTTGATATTTGATCAACTCAGGTTTATGTACTTTAAACTCCCCTTCAACTTGGTTGATGATTAATTGGGAGTCGCCATAGATATGCAATTTTTGTATGTTCAACTGGATTGCAATTTCTAAACCAGCAATAAGAGCTTCGTATTCAGCCTCGTTATTCGTGCGAGGTTCAGAAAGGGCTAATGAGTATCTCAAAATGCCTCCTTCAGGTGTTACAAAGATTAACCCTATCCCGGCCTTAATCTGAGGGATATTTGGACTGAAAGCTGGTTGAATTGAGGACGCGCCATCGAAATACATTTTCCAATAGGGTTGGTCTTCCATAGTAAACATGATGTGCTCATCAGGCAAATCGCAAATCAAAGGTGAGTCATCTGGAATTGGATGTGCAGCCAGAAAATCAGCAAGTGCTTGACCTTTGATGGCCTTCTGTGGCACATAAGTGATGTCAAATTCGAGGAGTATAATGTTCATTTCGCCAATCTTCCATCAAACCGGTCTTGTCATTAAGAATTTAAGCAGATCCACCTTTGAAATTAAGTGGATTTTATGTTCCAAAGATATAATGTCTTAATTTCTTAACGGCAAATATAAGGGCTAGAGGCTTTTCGATTGACGAGTAGGAATTTTCTGCCCCCACTAACATCCTGCTGAGATAATATAAGGCATTTTTCTTTCCTTCTTCGTTGTTTTGAGCGAGAAGTGCACCCAGCGATCCTTCAAGTGCTGCCGTATATAAAATTAATGGCCTGCCATGAATAGGGGCTACAAGCACTGGGGGACTTAATAAATATCTCTTAATATCGTCAAATGCTATTTGACAATCATCGAGAAAACCTCTTCATCTTCTGATGAGTCTTCTCCCCAGGGCATGTTTAATTTAGAAGAAAATGTTTCTAACATTTTTCTCAATTGTTCTTCATCATCGGAATCTTCTGAATCACTTCTGAAGTGTGGAATCGCATTTTCTTTATTATCCTCAATTTTTATCTTTTCCTTTGATGGTTTTTTATCGCTCTGAACTTTATCCTCTTCAAGTTCGCGAGATAATTTTATATCTTTTTCAGATTCCGCAAAATATCTTGCATCTTCGTATCGTATCTCATGTACTCCAAATGGACGTATATCACCATCAACTCTGAATTCTTCTCCATCCTCGATATATTTCAAACATTGATGAAGAGTAGAGGGGACAACATTATACTCGTGCAACCAAGGCCGTCCTAATAATGCTTTGTACGAAGTATCTGCATTTATCACATAGAACTTTACATCGGTCCGTAATGCTCCAAATTTTATAGGAAGAATGATTGACCCGAGAGCTTTTTGGCTATGTTGATTAAAGCCTTGAATCAAAATTCTTTCTGAGGACAAATGATTGACATTCAGAGCTAGGCTTTTCAAAGTTCTTAGAGTCAAAATGTTGATTGAGGATCCGGGATCGATTAAAATACGATTAATCTTCTCTCCATCGCTTGTCCCAGTCACATATAATGGCCTATTGTGATGAGCAGTTCCCAACAGCATGTCCTCATCAGTGAAAATAACATTGGCAATATGTCTGGAGTATAATGCCTCTTGCATATTCATCTCAGCAAAATGAGCATAAAATGACTCGGGATTTTGTAAAGCGAAAATGAGTACGCCCCGTAGTTATTTAGACATCATTAGGGCATAATATACACTCAACAAGGCACTTTTCTTAGATGAAAGAAAGTATGTTATACTCAATCTTCGATAATCTCCCTTGGTTTGATGAAGTCGGTGCCTCTTGATTTATCTGAATTTCTTTATCCTTACTATTTTGTGGCTGCCCTTGCCTTTCAGGTAATACTTTTCCAGACTTCAGTGTAATCTGGAGAGAATCCTCGCCTTCTTTATTTTTCTCGGTATTAGAGTCGACACCACAGTAATAGTTTAGCATGTTTCGACTCTGTTCTTTTCAAGAGTATTCAATTTATTGAGTATCTCTTTTATTGTCATGGCCACACAGTCTACGTTTGTTGCGAGAGTGCGTACATCAATCTGCACTCTCCTCAAATCATTGTCTATCTCAAGAAGGCGATACTCCATTCTCCTTGCGCCGCAATCCCTGCTTAGAGTATTGTATGCTACCCAGGCACTATCACCATCTTCAAGTGCATCAGCAAATTGTCTAACCCTATTTCTTTGATTTACAGAGTCTTCAGATTGCTCTTCGGAGATTGTTATTACCCGACATGACTCTTTGAGCTGTAATTTATTTTTTCTATGGTCCCGAAGTTTCACGCATACATCATAAGCATGACCTCTCGCTCCACACCAAAAACAGCGTAATTTCATATCATCGAAAGCATCATAACATACTTTTCTAAATTCTTCTCGAGTCATGGGTTGTTGTTTTTCGAATCGCGGCAGATGTTTCTTCCATCGTTGATTTTTGGATTTGGGATCCGTTTGCTTGATTGATCTTTGGCTTCACCTTGTCTATAGGTAGATTCTGCACCTTTTTCCACTGGCGACAATTTTCTAGAGTGTGCCCCCATGTATTATGATAGGAACAGAACTCTGTCGATATGACTTTCTTTTTTCCTTCCTTGATTAGAGCTTCATTATTCTGGTGAACCTCTGAGTGCTGGTTTAGGGTTAAATTCTTCTTCTTTTTCAGTGAAGATGGCCCTGCATTTCCTCTCGCCAACATTCTTTTAAGCTCTTGAGCAATTATGTGTGCTTCATAGAAACTTGCATCGTATTCGGCTTTTGTCGACTTTGATTGCTCCGGATCAGCTTGTGTAGTTATGACTCGGCATGTCTCGACCCGACATCTTTTTGATGTTTCAGCAGCATCCGTTTTAAGCATATCTATTATGGTTCTCATTTTAATATCTATGCCTTTTATATCGCCAGCCATACTGTTCACATTCATCTTTATAAGGCTAACTTCATTGTGGAGCCTCCTCATTTCTCCCTCCATTCTGATCAAGCGACACTCCATTCTATACAACTTGTTCATTGGATCACGGTGAGTTGAAGTGTCATATAATTCCAAAGGATCAACATAAGTATCATAGTTTGGAGTGGATGTCTGTTGATTTGCCTCCAGGGTGGGCTCAGGGCTTTCTGACACGTCATCAGCTATTGTAATGACACGACATGATTCCCGTGTGTAAGGAATAGTCTCGTGCTTATGTCTCTCCTGGATTGTCAAAGTTGTGCTTCTGGCATTTTGCCCGATATTAGCCTTTTGAGAAAACTGATTTTTTGGTCTTCTTGTATATTGAAAAGTGCGACAGTTTTCTAAGTTATGTCCTTTCACTTGATGAAAAGGGCAATACATGGGTGTAATTTTGCTGTTAGAAAACTGAGAATTAACTCCTTCTGTCGGCACCATTCTCGGGCATTCCCCTCTGGTTTCTATCAGAGGGCTTTTCCTTTATCTTTTGAGAAGTTTCGGGTGAATGCCGATTTGAAGATCGAGTTATAGGCTTTGGTAACCTCGACCTTCCGTTCTCGTCATTTTGCGATCGAGACTCTGAGGAGGGGGAGTAATCTTCATTAATTGTTCTACTCTAGCCTCAATCCCAATCATCATAGAGAACATCACATTCAGTTGTGTTGTCATGTCCAATATTTTATCATTCACCTTGTGAAAGTTGCAGCGTGTCATTTCTTTTATCTCTGCTAATTGGTCATGAACTTCTCTGAGGTTCTTTTCTTGTTCCCTAAGGTGGCTAGCAGAAAAGATAATTTCTTCATCATCTCGTCGTGCGGTGATGACTCTGCAAGTCTCTCCCCAAAAAGGCTCTCCTTTTTCTTCACACTCCTCGACGGGAATTTCTTTCTTATCAGAGTCCTTCTTTTTCTTAGCCTCTTCTATTGCTTTGGAAATAAAATCATGAATCAGAAGAGGCTCTATTTCAATTTGTTTATACTCTTCCATCGAGTCAATGTGTTCCTCAATAGGCCGCTTTTTATGTTGAGGTTCAGCCGGCTCAACAAATTTCTTATTCTTCTTCGCCCGAGTTATTCTGTGCCTCGACTTGGCTGGAGTATTAAATTTTTTGGTTGGAGGCATGGGCTTACCCTCAGACTGCACTTCTGGGTTTAAAGGGCCTCGCCACTTTATTCCTGGAACTTCCTTTAAGTATCTCAATTCCTTCTGTATTTTCAGTACCCACACCAATCAAATTGGTCTTTTCGACTGGTGTCTCTAACAATACTGACTGTGAAAGAGTGATTTCGCCAGTTTTGTATTGTTTTTCAACCCAGTCTTTGAAAACCCAACAGTCTTCGATTGGATGGCTAATTAGCCTATGATATAGGCAATATTTTGGATTATCAGTTTTCCCTACATCATCTGGCTTCTTTGGCTCGGGCAGTTGAAGACCATTTTTAACAGCATCGTAAAAAATTTTCTTCACTTTCTCCCGCTTGAAAGGGTATACTTTGTTTCTTCGCTCCTCTAAAGAAAACCCTTTTGGATTATTGCCCCCAAACATAGGTTTTACAGGGGTCTGTTCAACTGCAGAGGTAATTACTTTCTTACCTTTCTCTATCATGTTCGTGCGGGCCGATCTAGCTTGTGCCGGTCTAGCCTGTACCATTTTCGTCTCGACTCTTTTGTTATCATCCCTTTTTATCTTTTGTGCATTTACTAAGACTTGGGGATCAGTTCTCTCCAGTCTAGAGACGTTTAATATCAATTCGTGGAAGGTGGAACAACTAGATGTGCACAGGAAAGGAGTCATCCAGTTATCAATATTGCCCATGACAAGACCAACGGCTTGAGATTGGTCTAGAGGTTGCTCACACCTTATACTTAGGTTTCGCCACCTTGTAATGTAATCTAGCATTGTTTCATCTCTTCTTCGTTTGGCAGCTACTAGATCAGCGATAGTAATCTTATCGCTAACGGTGGCGAATTTTGCCTTGAAGGCTTCTTCCATGTCGGCCCAAGTTTTAATGGACTCATCCTCGAGGGAGTAGTACCATTCAAAAGCTATACCAGATAAGCTTTGTGGAAATTGTCGCAAGAGTAGAGGTCCATTACTCCCGGTATTTCCACACATGGCTTTAAAATGTGCTAGATGTTGATCAGGATTACCAACACCATAGAACATTTTGAACTTAGGGACTTGATACCCGTCTGGAAAAGGTATACTGTCATATTCCGATAGATAAGGGTGTCCTTTCCCTTTCGGCTTCGGATTTGCCCCCGCTACCGTCTCTTTAACTTGTGAAGTGATCAAATCATGAATCTCTTCTTTAGTCAAAGAGGTAATAGTCTCTGTAGGAACAGTTGTTTTAGCCTGTTCATCAATGACTTGGGGAACATGTGCTTCCGTGCGGGCTAGAGAATTAGTTTGATGCCAGTGATCTTCCATTTGCTTCATACCAACATCATATCCATGACCTCTTCCATCTTCTTATAGAGATTTATGATATCTCTATCTTTTTCGTCAACTTTCTTCCTCAATGATGCAATCATAGCATCTTTTGGATCCCTCGGGAAGAACACAACTTCTTCTTCCTCTCGTGGATCATGTAGATCATCAGGTAGATCATCTTTATTCATGATATTTTGCGAAGAGCTTGCTTCCTTAGCTCTTGCTCTCTCTTCTGCTGCTTTTCTTGCGGCAGCTCTCGTAAGCATTTGCTGGATAGTTTCTTCTTCATCAACAGCTTCAGTTGCGGGTGTATGCCCTATAACTCTCACAGTATGAATCTCCAAATTTTTAGATTTTTCTTCTTTGATTTGAGTGATAGTTTTGGGCTTCCATGACGGTGTTGACTTGCGCTGCCATTGTGGCTTCTCGATTTTTTTCTCTATGTTCATCCGCCCCTTTGCAGCCTTAAAGGCTTTATATATCCGCTTGGATACAGAGTTCTCACTATTGCTTCTCAAGCGAGAACTTGCAACATAAGGCTTTAAATGGGCCATTTTTTACTCTGGGCGCAGAACGGCCGTAGGTGAGTTCTTTCTCACAAATCTCAGAGGTGCGTAGCGGTTGTGGACCAAAACGTCAGGTCCAGCGACAACCCTAGTAACTTGGGTTTGTCGAGAATTCTTTTCTTGCCGTTTCAAAGTACGGCGAAGATTTCTCTTAAATGCCTTTGTCACAGGCGATAGAGTATCTTTGGGAAACGTCAACCTACTGAAGACTGACGCTTTAGATGCCATATCAGGTGGCGATGTTTTCTCATTTCTGTTTAGGAACACCAACCTACCCTGCAACTCCATTTTCTTTGAAGTGCTAAGGGAAGTTATCCTTTCCTTCACGGGGACACGAGGAGGATTGGGAATCATCCTCTCCTTCACGGGGACGCGAGGAAAGTTGGAGGTCATCCTCTCCTTCACTGGAACGCGAGGAGGGTTGGGGATGATGACGTTCGGGTGCCTCCCACGAGAAGGAAGGCGGGGAACCACAGCATTGCTCTTGCAGGGAGCCAGAGCGTTGTTGTTGTTGGTGATGGTGATAGCATTGAAGGGGGCCATAGCCGCACTCTAGCCTTCTCGGGGATGGTGCCGAATCGGATTGCAGCCGGCTCCAATGGTGAGGACGGATGTCGGTAGGTAAACCCGACCGGCGTTGATCAAGATCGAACCGGTGCGGCAGTTGTTCTTCGGTGCCATTTCTTCTGCAAGAAAATAATGAATATAGGTTAAATATCTATCGTCCAATTCTATTAGCATATCATCGGTCTCAAAGATGGAAGGAGAAGCCATGTCCCACCGGGCGTGCCATTTTGTCTGCCACCACGAATGACGTACCTCGCACGGTGAAATTTATCTTGAATTTTCCGTGGGGTAGTATTCATGATTCAGATTAATATTTGTATATATATGGTTATCAGGTATTGCGGATCCATGGCTTCCAATAAACGCAAGCGTCTATTGTTAATTACCCCCATAAATGTTAGGGTACCTTCGATTAAGAGACCTTTGAAATGCTGAAGATGAGCTGGAATTGGACAAAAAGAAAATTTATAATTTATTGCTCAATTACATGGCTTTAACCAAGGGCATACCCTCAGTGTACATGAACAGAACATAAAAGAAAATATTTAATTTCATCTTAGTTATATGTTCTAAGATGGTCAAATTAATTTTGTTGGACTCTATATGTTTTGGAGCTCAACACTGTTCACCCTAAAATGAAAGATTGATTAAATTCCCTGTATATGTATTGGGATTTAATCGATCCCGGTTCAAATTAAACTCTAATTATATGTATTAGAGTTTGATTTGGTTTATTGAACTTTAACTGTATATGATAAAGTCCAATAGAGTTTGATTTGAGCTTTAACCCCAAATGTATGTATTAGGACTAGCTCAAATATTTGAATTAGACTCTAATTTTATATTTTTAGAGTCTGATATAATTAGGCTCTAAGTTTATGTACTAGAGCTTAATCACATTTGATTTTGATTCATCTTAAGATGAAATATTAACTAAATCCTAATTATATATATTAGGATTAGTCAAATTTAAATTAAACTCCAAGTATATGTATTGGAATCTAATTTAACTTCGTTTGTTTGAACTCCGAGCAAATGTATTAAAGTCCAACAAGTTTAATTTGATTACATGGTTTGATCAATTCTAAGCACATAATTAGAATTTGATCGAATATGGTTGTGATTTGGCTCTAGTTTTATATGCTAGAGGATCAGATGATTTGTGAAAAATGGGTTGGGTTTAGTTTAACGACGTTTTGGCCGTTTGAGATTTGGTTTTAGTTTAACGATATTTCGGTGAAATTGGGTTTGGATTAGTTTAAAGACATTTCGGTCAAAGTGGGTTTGGATTAGTTTAACGACGTTTCGGTCAAAAGTGGGTTAGGATTAGTTTAAAGACATTTCGGTCAAAGTGGGTTTGGATTAGTTTAAAGACATTTCGGTCAAAGTGGGTTTGGATTAGTTTAAAGACATTTCGGTCAATGTTGGGATTGGATTTAGTTTAACGACATTTCGGTCGACAGTGGGATTTGGGTTTAGTTTAGCGACGTTTCGGTCGAAATTAGGTTTGGATTAGTTTAACGACATTTCGGTCAAAGTGGGATTTGAATTAGTTTAACGACATTTCGGTCAAAGTTGAAATAGGATTAGTTTAACGACGTTTCGGTCGAAATTGGGTTTAGTTTAACGACATTTCAGTCGGGGTTTTAGACTCAGGATTAGTTTAACGACGTTTCTCGAGATTAGACTTGGTACATAAGGTTTATGGTATTGGGTATGTGAGATTTGGTTCATAACTTGATTTGGTTCATGAATTTAGGTTCAAAGGACTTGGTTCATGGACTTATGTTCATAGGTTTATGGTTCATGAACATAGGTACATTGGATTATGGTTCATGAACATAGGTTCATGGGTTTATGGATTATGAACATGGGTTCATAGGTTTATGGTTCATGAACTTAGGATCATAGGTTGTAGACTCGGTGTATGGATTGGTCCATAGTTTTGGTTCATAGTTTGTGGACCTGGTGTACAGGTTTACGGTTCATGGTTCATGGACCTGGTGTACAGGTTTACGGTTCATGGTTCATGGACCGGGTGTACAGATTTATGGTTCATGGTTCATGGACCGGGTGTACAGATTTATGGTTCATGGTTCATGGACCGGGTGTACAGGTTTATTATTTAATTTCGAAGTGGGCTTTGGTATTGGGCCTCTATTTTGGATTGGGCTTAATGGATGGGCCATTTGAAATGCGCTTTGGGCATGGGTTTCTTTAGGTAAATGGATTTTGGGTATATGGGTTTGGGTTTAATTGGGTTAAATGGTTTTGTGATATAGGTTAATGGGTATGGTATAGATAATGGATTTTGGGTTAATGGGTTAAATGGTTTTATGATATGGGTTAATGGGTATGGTATGGATAATGGGTTTTGGGTTAATGGGTTAAATGGTTTTATGATATGGGTTAATGGGTATGGTATGGATAATGGGTTTTGGGTTAATGGGTTAAATGGTTTTATGATATGGGTTAATGGGTATGGGTTAATGGGTAAATGCCCATATGACTTTGAGCCAATATGAATTAAGTCCATGTTCTCTTTGCACTTGGATTGAGATTAAAAATTTAAAATCAAGTGTATGGAATCTCTTATTTTGCAGATTCTAATTCATAATGGAATTCGTTCAATATGATTAAGTCCCAATCTAGTGTAATTTGATTAAATTGATGAATTCAATTCTAAATAGAATTAAAGAGTTCAAAAGCTTCCTCTCTCTCTTTTTAATTTGGAAGTAAAATGATCTCTCTTTCTCTTTTGGTGTTTGAGAGGAGAGTATCGCTCTCTTTATGATAACTTCGCCGTCTTATGCATTTTGTCGAATAGTTAGCGGGCAAACGAGAGCATCGCTCTCTTTATGATTCGCCGTCGAGCGGTTAGCGGGCGAACTTTGTTTGAGAAGAGAGCACCGCTCTCTCTCTCGGATTCGTCGTCGAGCGGTTGGCGGACTTGACTACGTTTGAGAGGAGAGCACCGCTCTCTCTCTCGCATTCGCCGTCGAACAAATAGTGGGCGTGCATGTCGACGACATGGGCTTTAGAGAGAGCACCGCTCCTCTCTTTAGCCTCGCCGTCAATGTCTCTTTTGGGCATTCCGTCGAGTGGCGTGCACATCGACGCATGATTTTTAGAGAGAGCACCGCTCCTCTCTTTCAATCTCGCCGTCTACATCTCTCTTGGGCTTTCCGTCGAGCAGGTGGCGTGCACATCGACGGCATGATTTTTAGAGAGGAGCATCGCTCCCTCTCTTTCAATCTCGCCGTCGACGTTTCTATTGGGCTTTCCGTCGAGCAGGTGGCGGGTTGAGGAGAGCGCGCGCGGTGAGACTGAGGGGCGGCGCTCGCGGCAATGATGCAGCAGGGCGCGCGCAGCGAGGATGCGATCCGAGCGCGCGGTGCCGAGGCCGAGGCGCAGTGCCGGCGAGGCCGAGGGCCGCGCGCAAGTGCCGTTAGGCCGGGGACGGCACACGTGCGAGGCCGAGGCGGCGCGGGCATCCGGGTCCGGCGTGCGCGGGCATCCGGTCCCGCGCGGCGAGTTGGGTGCCGACGAAGGGTGTGCGCCGCAAGGAAGGCTCGGACGGCGGAGTTGGGTGCCGACGTGGGGTAGCGCGCGCGGGCTTCGTAGCTTGGCGAGGGCGCGGCTCGACGGAGGCTCACCGAACTTCAAGGGCCGTGGCGCGTTAAGCTTCAAGGGCGGCCGTGGGCGCGGCGAGCTTCAAGACGGCGGCGAGCTTCGAGCTCGGCCATGAGAGCGGCGGGCGCGGCTCGGGCTTTAGAGCTCGGGCCTCGGCTCGGCGCGGGCTTCAAGGCGGCGGAGTCGAGAGCGGTGGGCGCGGGGTGGCGATGCGGTGCGGTGCACCTTCGATGGTAGAGCGACGCGCGCGTCGAGGCGGCGGTCGAGGGCGGCGTGAGCGGCGGCGCGTCGAGGCGGTGCGGTGCGGTCTTCGATGGTAGAGCGGCGCGGTGGTGCAGAGGGCACGGCGCGCGACCCGAGGAGGTGACGGATGCACGCCGCTCGAGGAGCTCCGCGACGAAGATGGCGCGCGGCTCGAGGTGCGGCTCGTCGACGGTGAGGGGATGCGTGTCGCTCGAAAGCTCCGCGACGGAGAGCCGCGACGGAGGAGGCGTCGTGGAGGTGGGTTCGGGCTCACCAAACAGAAAGAGCGAGAGAGAGAGCTTGCTCTTTTTTTTTTTGTTTTCGAACCAGAGAGAGAGAAAAAGAGAGAGAGAGAGAGAGAGAGAGCTTTTGATTGAGAGAGAGGAGCTTTGTTTGTTTTTATGTTTTTTGTTTGTACGAGATAGAGAGAGAAGGGAATGGGAATTACTTTTCTTTTCTTGAACAAGGAAAGTGAGATCAAAAGACTAAAGTCTCTAAGTGGATTTTTTTTTGGGAACTCTCTTTCGATTCCTCTCCTCTTTTTTATCGTACAGAGAGATAGGATGTGGGAAGTTGGGGCGGTTCAAGGCGCCGATCGTGGGGAGCGTGGAGATTAGAAAGGAATCGTGCGATACGGGTAGTTAGGATATGCTGAACGTGTATAGGGATATGGGGGAAGTGGGTGTAATGGCAGATAATGGGTAGTTGGGTGCAGATTTCATTTTGTCCATGCACCTAGTGCATGGACCATCTCATGCACCACACTTTTCTCTCTATTTATTTATTCTTATATATATAATATATATATATATGTATGTCTATATATATATATATATGTATATATATATATATGTATATATATGTATGTATATATATATATATATATGTATATATATATATGTATGTATATATATATATATATATATATGTATGTATATATATATATATATATATATGTATGTATATATATATATATATATAGATATATATTTTATGCCTCAACAGTCGCTACGACGAGCTTTGTTTGCAGGAAGAATTGAAATGGATGCAGAGGTCTAATGTGCATTGGCTGCGGGCTGGTGATGCGAACACTAGATTCTTTCACCTTAAAGCTAATTGTCGCCGGAGGAAAAAGACCTTCTCTCAGCTTTCTGACGGTACAACCATCATCTCTTCCCCTGACTCCATAGCTAATCATCTCTTCTCCTTTTATCATAACGTTTTAGGTGTTGATTCTACACCCCGCTCGACAATCGACCTCTCTCGTCTGTATGGTTCTGAAAACTTTGATCTCTCCTGTCTCGATCTGCCATTCTCTGTCGAGGAGGTCAAGCAAGCCGTTTTCTCCTCTGCCTCGGAAAAGGCTCCGGGACCTGACGGCTTTCCAATGCTTTTCTATCAACGCTTTTGGGCTATTCTTAAAGACGACATCATGGAGGTCTTCGCGAGCTTTTATGCTGGGACCGTCAATCTGTCATGTTTGAATACGATGGATTTGCCCGATCCCGCAGAAAGCGGATGTTCTATCTGCTAAAGATCTCAGGCCTATCAGTTTGGTCCACAGCCTTCCCAAGCTCTTTTCGAAAGTGTTAGCGGCGCGCCTACAAAAGTTCATGAATTTATTGATCAACCCTTTCCAGACAGCTTTCATCAAGGGTCGTCACATCCTAGATAATTTCCTCGTCGCTCATATCCTCACTCACCATCTTCAATCCTCCAAACAACTAGCCGCGCTATTCAAGATTGACTTTGATCGAGCTTTCGACCATATCACCGCGCTCCTCTTGACATTCTTCGTAAAGCTCGGGGCTTCGGAGCTCGTTGGATTTCCTGGATTGCCTCTTTGCTGCGGTCATCTTCTTCGGCGGTTCTTCTGAATGGAACAGCCGGCACGAGATTTGAGTGCAAACGCGGGCTTCGCCAGGGAGACCCTCTTTCCCCCATTCGTTTCATTATTTGTGTAGATGTTCTGTTTAAACTTATTAACTTAGCATCCTCCTCGAATCTCCTTCCGAATGTTGGCATTGGTGAAGTCAAATTACACACACTGCAGTTTGCCGATGATTTGCTTATCTTCTTTGACGGAACTAATAGGTCGGCAGCTGTGATTATGCTACTACTTGATGCCTTTGGTGATTGCTCGGGTCTCAAGATCAATTTCCAAAAGAGTGCCCTCATACCTATAAACCTTCCTTCGATCAAGTAGCTTCCATAGCAAATATTTTGGGTTGTTCCACAAAAGGTTTCCTTTCACTATCTTGGCCTTCCACTCTCCCTGGAACCTTCGCAGGGCTGATTTCCTGCCATTGATCGAAAAGTTAGACAACAGATTGGCGGGATGGAAGGGACTTTTGCTCTCTAGGGGTGGTCGCCTAATTCTGCTTAACTCGATGCTTTCTAGTATCCCGACATTCTTCTGCTCGACCTTCTCCCTGCCAACATGGGTAATTAATTCGATCGATAAAATCCGTGGCTTCTTTTGGAGGGGGTAAAATTAAAGAATGGTTTTCACCGTCTCGGTTAATCGGAAATGTGCGCCCGAAAAGCACGGGAGGGATTGGGATTCGAAATTTGCAATCCATGAACTCCGCGCTTTTGATGAAGACACTCCGGAACTTTCACAACTCCAAGTCTCTACCATGGGTTCGGCTGCCGACAGCAAAGCACTACAAATACATGGCGCCGTCCTCGCCTCCCGCGACCGCCTAACCGTTGTCCAACTGCGGCGCAATGTCCCGAAGGTCGTGCCCGCCTTCTTATCCCTCGGTCCACGTTTTCACTCGAACGGCAAGTCTACATCTTTTTGGAATGCCCGATGGAGTGACGAAGTCGCACCAAGATACCTTGACGAAATCCTATTACACTGGCGATCACACAAGCGTAGCATCAAATGGCACCTTTCTAGGCTGCATACAGATCGGCAAACATAAATGCCAGTCCACAGCCGGTGATTGCGTGGGGTTTGCCTTCTCCACCACCTTTCCCATCCTGTTAGTTTCCTCCACTACCTTTGCCATCCTATGTAATGACCCAGGCCACTAGCAATAATAACTCGTTGGGCCCAACCACCGGCCCAAAATGCTTAAGCCCAGTTATTATTACTAGTGTCTAAGTCTCATATAAACCCAATGACAACCCTATTCCCATCCGATGTGGGACTATTGGGGTGTCACAAACTCTCCCCGTTAAGGCCCTGACGTCCTCGTCAGTCCAATCACACACACACAGCCCAAGAACACCAGGCGATGTGAGACTCGTCTCGCTAGCCTTGTCATCCAGACCCTAGCTCAGCCGAGACTCGCCACACATGTCCAGCTGGTGAACCGGCTCTGATACCAAATGTAACGACCCAACCCACTAGCAATAATAACTCGTTGGGCCCAACCACCGGCCCAAAATGCTTAAGCTCAGTTATTATTACTAGTGTCTAAGTCTCATATAAACCCAATGACAACCCCATTTCCATCCGATGTGGGACTATTGGGGTGTCACATCCTATTAGCCTCCTCCACCACTTTTGCCATCCTATTAGCCCCAAAATGTGGGTGTGAGGCCTGGGGGGTAAGGCCTCGTTGGGAAGTAGGGCTCTAATGTATTGTAGAGACTCGACCCTGCAATATAAAACTACGGACCCCCTTGAGAGACAAATGTGGCTCTAGCCCCGATTCCCTCTTCAGCAGTAGGAAATAATGAGTTGTATTCTCAAATAGAGAAGGCGATCCAAAATACTTTTGGTGTGGGGGCAAGACTGGCAATATGGCCCGTATTTAGATCTCCATACCCCACAAAAATTGATACAGAACATTCATACCCGGCAAACTGAAAAATGCTGAAATTTGACAAATTCTCGAATGATGAGATCGAGAATATTATGGAATATGTAGCTCGGTTTACGGTCTAGTGTAGAGAAGCGGCCATAGATCCGTTCTTAAAGCTTTGATTATTTAATACTTTGTTAACTAAAATGGCACTTACCTGGTATACAAGTTTACCAGCCAATTCCATCTAAGAATGGGAATAATTGGAAAGAAAATTTCATGAGCAATTCTATAGGTTAGAAACAGAGTTATCGATGGCCAACTTGGCCCTATATCGACAAAAGTCGAGTGAAATAGTTGAGGGATATTTGAACTGTTTCAAAAAGGCTAGGAACCAGTGTTTCATAAGAATGCCAGAGTAGGAGTTCGTCAAAATAATATTTAATGGTGTGAATTTCAAGATAAAATACCATTTCGAAGATAATTAGTTTTCAAACTTATTCGATTTGGGCGTTTGAGTTACCAATATGAATTGTTTAGAAAAGAAAATAGTGAGGATTGACCATGATAGAGTGGAAACAAGAAATAAAATAAAGGGAAAGAGAAGAATGTCTCTTTCATTAAAGAGGCTTTGGCTCAAGACGAGCTAAATACCTCCAATGAGACAGAAGACTCTGCCGATGAAGCCTAGTTATATGCGGCTGAAATTGTAAAAAATTGCTAGCCATATAAATGTGCGCTGCTCAAACCAGCAAAAACTAGCGAAACAAAAGAATGAATGGCAGTATACACCTATTCGTTTGACATAGCCAAGACTGATCAAATGTTCGATCGGTTATATAAGGATGATAGAACCAAAGAAAAGAAGATATTACAAATATTACATTTGGGAGAGGAACTAAAGAAAAGAAGATATTACAAATGGCACCATTCATAGAGCCATAGAACCAACGATTGCATAGCCTTCAAAAGACAGATTTAAAAAGAGTTAAATGAGGGTCAACTAGTGTTTGCCGACCAAGAAAATAAAAGTAGTATGGAAGTTGATCAAAACCCTTTTCCCTCACAGGTCAACATGGTGGACATTAAGAGAAAAAAGCCACTTCAAGAGGCGCAAATCGAGGCAAATGTGGCCACGACGAGAAGAATGCTTCAATTTTACATTATATCCGAGGCCAAAATGACGTTGCAGGACTGGAAAGCCATCATACGTGAGAAAAAGGAGTATGGTGAGTGGAACGAGTTCATGATTTTTTTTCCAAAACTGAGAGATACCCGATACTGTCGGTAACTCCAACGAATGCTCGAAGGATACCTTTAATGAATCTGAAGAAAAAAGTATTAGATATCGTAGACCAAAAATATAAAGTCACAAGAAGTAGACTATCGGCTTGAGGAGGGGTCCTCGAGAGTTGGATAGCTTCATAGATCCTAATATTATGCCAAAAATCAATGTAAAACCCCTCAACTTGGTCCAACTAGGCCAAATAGGTGTACGAAATACTGGGCCAGGTATGGAGACTCTTCTTAGATGACTTCAGGGAAGACTAGGAGTGGATATGGATGATATCAGCCATTAAAGGGAGCCCTTTCGCCGAAAACAGAAAAAGTATCGACTGGAAGAAGTGTCACGAAAGAAGGCCGAGTATGAAGCGAGAAAAGTCCATCTAGACAAACTGCCTTAAGAGAGTGTAGTCGAGATCCGAAAATGATGGAAGAGGAGGAATCTAAAAGAAGCTTGGAGTAAAAGAAAAAGATCTCTAAAAGAAAAAAGGTCGAAGAAAAAAACCCCTTTTAGGAAGAAAAAGAACAAAAAAAAAAGACTAGAGTATAGGAGGAAGACGAAGCCATCAAAGGAAATTTCAAAATAAAGTATGATGGCAAGATGGCGGCAACTATTATTGCCCTAATTAATGCCGGAGATGAGACAAAAGGCACGGAAAATTATAGCCATTCCTAGATGAGACAAAGGGCATAAGAAATCACAGCCATCAAGAGACGAAAATCAAGTACGAAAGGACTGAAGGCAAGATTTGTTGAAGCCGCATGTAATGTGATTGCAAAAGACGACATTGACCATTGAATCTGCTGGGCCTAAATCTCGGTCATTGAAACAAAGAGATGCTGGCCACTTGAAACGATTATTCAGGTGGCTATCGGGGGTGTGTTGTTGGCACTATAAAAATAACGCCATGTGGAAGAAAATGTTAAGCCACCTGGACGGAACAAAAGAACCACATATAAAGCCACACGTGTCACGCCCCGGGTTGAAAGAATCCCCGGGCACGCCGACAAATCCGTCGTGTACAAGAAATTTTTCCTGTACACGAAGCGTAGCTGTACCTGTATAACATACAATACTACAAACAGTGGCATAGAGCTGAGAATACTAAAAACAACAGGTAGGAACAGAAACATGAGTTCTATATACATACAACATCCTCAGATACAAGAAACTACTCGCTCCAGCGAGTTCACAACTGTATGTACACAACTCACAAAACCCAAAAACCAACACTACCTGCAGGAGGGGAAGTCCTCTAACTCAGCAACACGCAGGAAGGGCTCTAACTCGCAACGCCCTTGCCTCGATCCAACTCAGGAGGAGCAGTAGCCGCAACAGAAGGCCCTGCAACAACGGTGGAAGAAAGAGGGCGTGAGAACTATCAGAAACAGTAGTCCTCGTGGTACCGCCCTAAACAACATCGGTCCACCCACTAAGTCTACGGTAAGCAAGAAGGTAAAAGAAGTTTTAACACTCAACAGCTAAGTGACACTATACTATCCTGCCCTCAACAACCCTCTGTAGAACAAGTAAAAGCTGACCCAATCTTACGAGGGACTGTGATACACCCGTCCCGCCTAGCGAGGACACCGTGGCTCAAGAGCATCTGGCGGAGAATACTCTCTCGGGACTGGAACTACTCTCCGTCTTGCCTACTAAGGTTACACCATATCTCAAGAGCAACCGGCGGAGCAAGCTCTCTAGACTGTGAACACACCCGTCTCGCTCAACTAGGCTCTACTCAAGTCACAAACTCACTGAAGGTAGAACGAAGGGTCACTGACTGTCTCACCCGGGCTGCCCCAAACGAACCCACCCTGCCTGTATCTAGCTACGCTGTACACCGCCTTTAAGGTGTCGGCTCAAGAACTGTCCCAAACAGAAACTGCGAATCAACATCGCACTGCGAATCAACATCGCATTGAAACCTCATTCCGGAATGGCTTTCGCGGGGCGCGACTCACGCGAGTATACAAGTATCTCTGTCACTTTCATTGTAGCTCTCACAGGCAAAAGTCGAGTAAACTGGGTCTAACCACTAGTACACCACGTGCCCTTGGCACAATCTGTAACCGAACAGTAAACTGGGCCCACCGTCAACCCCCGACGGTCCCCGCCAACAACCACAGTCTGAACTCTACTGTAACTGAGCTCGGCATCCACAGCGCGAGCGTAAAAGCAAGCTACACTACCCTCGGTATCCATCGCGCTCCCCCGGCGACGATACGACACCACACGTCTCCTAGAGCTAAATCTGGTAGTGTATGCTAATGACGATCAAAGACGTGGTTTTCTCCTAAGTCAAGTTCAAGTCCAACATGTAAGAAAATAAGTACTTGATAAGCATGCTCCCAATTAAGGTTTAATCCAACTATCAACGATGAATTGAGCTAAGGTTTACATTCAAAACACAATATACATGTCGACTACTTGTACATAGGGATAATCGGATGAAAACCCACCTCGATAGCAATCTCCTGGCAGCGAAGGAAGTGGCCCGCGTCAAAGTGATCCCTCGCTGGTCCGCTGAAGTCCGAAGTCTCCCGCTGCGAAGAGGCAAATGCACGATTTCACGAATTCTGTCCGAAAAACAGCGGCTGAGAAAAGCTTAATTCTAACTAAGCTAACCTTCTCCAATTTCAGTAAGTAAGGGCTCGGAAGCTTCGTCTCGAAGTCACGAATCCAACGGTCCAAGATTCGCTGGATTCCGCCCCTTCTACGCAGAGTACGGGCCGAAATACGAAACGTCGACGCTGGAATCTGCAGTTCGAAACTTCAGAATCTGCTCGCAAAACAGTAGCTCAGTAAAGATGGGTTCCGACAGGGCAAACCTTGTCCAAATCCGGCAAGTAAGGTCTCGTTGGAATCGTCTGGAAGTCGCGGATCCAACGCCCCAAGTTTCGCCGCGTTTCGACTCTCCTACACAGAGATCTAGTCAAAACCCCGCGGGTCGACGCTGCAGTCAACAGCAGCAGCAACTAGGTGCAAAAATGAAGTAATCCGAAGTAAACGGAGGGATGTCGAAGGTCAACTCACCTCTGAAAAAGCCCTAGGCCCGTCGCTGAGTCAAGGATGGTGGTCCCGCGTGCACGGCTGGCTCCCTCGCAGCGTCTCGTCGTCGAAAACCCCCTCGATCCGCTCCGCGGCGCGCCGTCGGCGTGGCTCGCTCCTCTTGAGCTTAGGGGAGTAGCAAAGAAGAAGAAGAATAATGGAAGGAGAAGAAGATGGAGAAGCTCCCTCTCTCTCCTCTCTCGCCCTAAAAGGCAAGGGGAAGGCATGGGGTGATGTGAAAAGTGAGGAAAAGTCAAACCGCACCATTCTCGCCACGTGCACGGTACGTAATCCCCTCTCGTACGGCATGCACAGCAACCCGAGAGCCTCGCGCAGGCTATACGAGATAGCCCTGGTTGCTATACCGGTATAGCAACCGTCGCTGTACCGGTATAGAAACCAACTTGTACCGGTACAGCTCACAGAAAAACTTGCTATTTGCAGATTTTTGTAACACACGGCGCTCTCGCATTCCCACGGGGCCCGTTTGGCGTCTGTTTGGCGCTAACGCGACCCAGGCTTGCCCCGACACTCTCCAGAGCTGTCGACAAGTCTCAGGTGCAAAAATCCAGGTCTCTACAACACGTGATACATTTGGCTTAATAGTAGCACGCCTAGAACGAAAAAGTAGTTTTAGGCGTGGCCGAAGACGTGGGAAGGAACGGCAAAAGCACAATTCGGGGAAATGAGGACGTGGCTGAAATACATCCCAACGATGAGGATTAACTGAATAATGGTAGGGAGAATTATTATAAATAAATAGAACTTGCCTGCACGAGTCTTTTTCGTGTACAAAAGACCACTACACTTTCAATTCTTTTTATTTTTCGCACTTATTGTTTTCCTAGGAGTACTCTGGTAGGGTAGATTTTTTGGTTATTTATAGTAGATTTTATCGTTTTTCTTGTAGTTAAAAGTTTGGTAATCTAGTGTAGGACATATCTCCCAGTACATCTCTGTTCATCCGAAATACAATTGAAATCACTCGACTTATTCAGCCGAGCCAGTAATATACTCGAGTGTTCGGACTCGGCTGAGCGGATCCCTCCTCAGCCGATCGCTTGATTTTGTGTTGGACATAGGGTCATGCCAACCCCTCTCCCGACTCGCTTCCCGAAAGAGTCTTGACTGGGTCAACCGTCTTGGATTTCGGCTTGCAGCAACACCCAAAAGTGAAATGTAATTTTACGGCCACCAGTCTAAAGGTTTAGACATTTTAGCTGTGTGAACCTTTCTAATGTGGATATTTCTAGCTAACTACTTCACTAAATCTCTATGCTCTTGC
>CM045928.1:792500-847500 GCA_025177825.1 Aechmea fasciata | reverse complement strand
GACGTCGGGCTCGAATTGCTAAATGTACACTCGTACTGTTGTGCTTGCTGATCCAGTCCCCTGACATGCGGTAAAAAGTAAATTGAGTAATAAAATCCAAGCGATCTCGTAAAGAACTTATTTTACCATGTATAGATCAGGATGCGTACCGAAAGACGATATATAATCCTGGATCCATCTGTGAAAACAGAAACTACAAAGAAAAAATACTGTTACATAATTCAGTTGCATTTATGTGCAACAGTTTTAAAAAGTAAAATATGTACCTCCACCTTACTGCACATGATAATAACATTAATAGGTCGTGCCGCCGATACATGTTATCTTGTAACCTAAATATTCACAATTCAGTCAACAAAACGTATGATTCCAAAATATATTTATGTATTTTCTCCTGTAATATACTAAGATATCGTTCTATTTTCAAATCCAAATAATCTTTTTTAATTTTTTTCCCCTTCTTTTGCAACAAGCCTATAAAGTTGTACTACACGCTCGGAAGACGGAGTCTGTTCGGCTCTCCAATTCGGCGAAAAAAAAAGAAAAACAACTTTTACATCTCAATATATTCTCAGTTATATCAAAGAGCAACATTTAACACGTTTAGTCTAGAGAAATTAACGCAAGAATCTGGGAAATTAGACAAGATGATTATTCCACCTGATATGAAGTCAAAATCACAAAGGAATTAACGATCACGTAGCATGTCCATGACGTGTTCTTTACTGCTCTCCGACAAAATAAATTTCTCCTACAAAAGTAATGAAAGATAGTTAAAAAAAACTTAGTTTTTTCTACTATCTGCTATGGAAACCTGCTATCACTATATGCCCACTGCATGCTTTTTACCACCATGGTAACAGCAAAGGTAGTTGATTGAGTCTTTTTGAGACAAGCAAGAACCTAGAGTTACATTTGGTGCCAATAGAACATATGATAAAGCTAATTGAATAAATGGTCAAACATTCGCTTACCTGCAAGAATAAGCCATGTAAGGAAGTGAATTCTCGAAATCCGAAAGTTACACTTCGTTTAGAATCGACTAATTGTCGAGGGGATGAGCTTCGGGAAGTTCGAAGCTAATCCAAAGGTGAAAAGTGCACCGGAGTTGGCCTCGAGTGTGAAATGCACAAGCTGGAGGAAAACTTCAGAATTCTGGTGGGATGTCCGGACATTGATGGGGAGACCAGACATCCAAGGACCGGACATTGAGGGATGTCCAGTACCCGTAAGCTGGAAAATTGGCCAGAAGGCTGTTTCGCAGGCCGAGACCGGACAATAGGGTTGAGACCGGACATACTGGGACTGGACATTGAGGGATGTCTGGATCCCGTCCGCAGATTCTGCCCCCAAACACCGTGGGGACCGGTCTCTCTGCACGGAGACCGGTCTCTATGTGCGCAGACCCGGGGCAGGGACCCTTGGAGACCGGACCCTGTGGGGGAAGACCGGTCTCCCCTGGGCGAAAATGCCCAGGCAGAGCTGCTTCAGAGCATCAAAGTTGAGGGACTTATAAGCAATTGTAGCATGAGTTGGGCTATATGACACATGAGGGACCCGATCCCTCTCATTTTCTCTCACGTTGCAAGCCTCAACACACTCTCTCTGTAACGACCGAGCCCACTAGCAATAATAACTCGTTGCGCCCAACCACCGGCCCAAAAATGCTTAAGCCCAGTTATTATTACTAGTGTCTAAGTCTCATATAAACCCAATGACAACCCCATTCCCATCCGATGTGGGACTATTGGGGTGTCACAGACTCCCCCCGTTAAGGCCCTGACGTCCTCGTCAGTCCAATCACACACACAGCCCAAGATCACCAGGCTATGTGAGACTCGTCTCGCTAGCCCGTCATCCAGACCTGGCTCAGCCGAGACTCGCCACACATGTCTAGCTGGTGAACCGGCTCTGATACCAAATGTAACGACCGAGTCCACTAGCAATAATAACTCGTTGGGCCCAACCACCGGCCCAAAAATGCTTAAGCCCAGTTATTATTACTAGTGTCTAAGTCTCATATAAACCCAATGACAACCCCATTCCCATCCGATGTGGGACTATTGGGGTGTCACACTCTCTCTCTAGGATTCCTCTTTCTTCCTCTCTGTTGGAGAAGTGAAGGAGGAGAAGAAGCAGCAGCAGAGGAAGTAGAAGAAGAAGATGAGCAAGGAGAAGAGCTTCCTCTCCTTCTCCACCTCTTCTTCCTCTTGTTGGAGCAAGCTCAAGGTAAACCTCAAGAACCCTTTAATGGTGATTTCTAGGGTTTTGGGTTTTGAGCTTTTGGGAGTGTTTAGATGGAACCTATGGGTGCTAAATAGCACTAATGGCATGTTTCTAGGGTTTCTAACACATGGTTTCCATGTGTGAAGCCCTAGAGCATCAAAAATGGGGTTTTACTAAATGTTGGGTTTTGATCTCTTTTGATCATTTGTAAACCTAATTAATAGGTGTCTGAACGCGTGGGCGGCGACTGTTTGGCGACCCGTCGAGTCCGAGCGAAGTTATCGCCAAGGGAGGTGCATCGCTACTTCGTCTCCGCTCGAGTGCTAAGCGGCGACAAGTGATCGAGAAAGCTGAGCTTCCTACGGTGTTGCTATATAGAAAGGTGGGTGGTGTCCATCCCGAAGTCGCCGGGCTACTCTTTATGTCCGAGTGTAGAATAGCGATTAACCTTGCATATTGAGCATAAGGTGTATGTAGAGTGCTAGTTGGAGTGTCAAATCTATATGTTGATTAACCTAGCTTACTTTATGTCACGCCCCGGGACCCAGCGGAAGCCCGCCCGGCGCGTGCCCGTATGTCTACAACATACAAGGCGTCTAACAAAAACGATAAATAACCACAAAAATAAGAAGAATCTAGAAGCATCAGAGCAGTGTAACAACTAGAATTCTAAACTAGGAAGCATACAAGAAGAGACTAAAATAAAGTACCAATCTCTACTATAAAACTATAAAGAGAGTGCAACACAAGTAATCTAAACACCAACTATAACAGAGTATATGGTAGTCTCTATAGAGGGATACAAAACTCTCTCAATCTCACCAAAGCACAAAAAGAGAGAAAACCACTTGTAACATACCGAAACTCGGTAAAAAGGAACCGAACTTTAACCAAATTGGCTAAAGTGCGCGAACGAAGAATTGGACAAGTTCCAATTACCATTCCAAATGTCTTGGAAGGGTTAAAAGAAGGTTTAAAAGAGTTATGAAGGTTTTGGCGTTGTTCGGCGTGAAGTAGAGTCGAAACGGCGCGAAAACTCAAGTCCGGGCAACTGTGCAGTACAAGCAAAGTTCTTTGTCAGACCTATAGCAACTTTTACCGAGAGGAGAAGAGCTCTCGGGTTTGAAAATTTTATGGCCCATACCGGTACAATCCCGATCCCATACCGGTACAAGTGCCGCGAAAAATCTGAGGCAGCTCTCGGGTTTGCCTCTGGAGTGTCCCATACCGGTACAGAGGCCCTCCATACCGGTACATAATGGGCCCGACAGCAGTTTTGGACTGCTTCGAAATAAAATATTTTGAGGGGCCTAGTTGCTATTGTTGCAACACAATATGACCTAAAACACTCCTCTCTCACAGCCACTTCACTTCCAACACCTCTCCCTCACATTTCTCTCTTTCTCTCTCTAGAAAATATTTTCCTAGAGCTTGGAGGAGTTGGAGAAGGAGCTTGGAGGAGGTGATCTTGGTGGCTTTGGAGCTTGGAGAAGACCTAGAAGCTCTCCTACAAGGTGGACCTTGGGAAAGCTTTGAGCAAAGGTAAGTTTTTATGAAACCTAAGCTAGGGTTTGGGTTTTATTCCTAGAAAGTAAGGTTTTGGAGCTTCTCTCTGAAATAGAGAACTAGTAGAGGCTTGAGCTCCATGAAAAGCCATGGAAGCTCAAGGTCCTCTCATGGTGAAATCTTAGGGTGGCAAGTAGAGGCCATAATGGTGGTTTAAATTGTTCTAGATGAACTCTAAGAGGATCAACAAGCTCTCTTTTGCTTGTTTAAGAGATCAAAACCTAGGGTTTCACATAGGGCTTGGTAGAGCACCCAAATTTGGGGCTTTTGACTATAGAGGTTCTAGGGTCAAATTGACCTTGTAGAAACCTAATTGGGAGTGTCCCCGACGCGTTGGGCAACTCCGTTTATTTTTACGAAAAGCCTACCTATGGGTTACTATGTAAATCGGCCTGATTTGGTCGATTTTTAACGTAACAGGTATTCGGGTAGGCACCGGTTGGTCGCGAAACTTGTTGGGCGACTCCACAAAAATATTCTAAGGTGGGTGGTGCATTCCAAAGACATCGAACTTCTCTCTATGTCTAAGTGTCACATTTTGAGCATATTTATATATTGAGCATGTTGCATTGTAGGGTTTAATATACATTTCTTATTGCTTTTGTGAGTTCAAATGCATGAGGTAGATTTGTATGAGATTGTATGGTAAAAGAACAAGAACCCTACGTATGCATATTAAAGAACAAGAACTTAGTGTAATGGATAAGTGAATGTGACATTGGACATGAACTTAGAGATTGTGACAAGTGTGAGTCTAGAATACTTAGACAACTTGTATGGCATCAAGAACAAGAACAAGTAGTGTACATAACACTAGTAGAGTTTTGAGATTGACATTATGACAACAACCTTAGAGTTAAGGGTCATATGAACATAGTCTCCTTGAAGTCAAGGAATGGATTGAATTGGAATCCTTATAGTTAAGGATTGATCGTACTCACCATATAGTCCTTGCTCGAGGCGCGGTAGCTCCCCCTCGGGCGATGTGCTCCGGAGTTGTCATCACTGGGTTGTAGTGTTTTCTCTCCCCAGAGGACGGTCCCGTCGGGTCGTAGTGTTTTCTC
This sequence comes from Aechmea fasciata, assembly GCA_025177825.1. Classification (NCBI taxonomy): domain Eukaryota; kingdom Viridiplantae; phylum Streptophyta; class Magnoliopsida; order Poales; family Bromeliaceae; genus Aechmea; species Aechmea fasciata. The sequence goes on along the minus strand of CM045928.1, from coordinate 842,644 downwards.
TCCCCGACAATAGGGATTTGGTTTGGTTCAGTCGTGTTGAGGGCGAACCCCCGGGTTAGCCAAGAGATTGGGTATCGAACTATGATCTTGCATGAGTTCTACTTTGAGCATCTTACTGTTTACTTTCAAGTGTATTAGTTGCATTTGTTAGTCGGTTATTATCTTACCTTTCTTTCTATTACGCTTGAATTAGACCTAGTGGGAAAGTCGGCGTGGTTGGTTGCCGAACCCACTGGGAACTTTGTTGTAGTTCTCACCCCACTATTTCCAGGGCCGGGACCTAGCGAGCCGGCCGAGGACCGCGGTAAGGGCATCGAGCCCTAGGTAGAGACCGCCCGAGTTACTTTATTTTTGCTATAGTCGCATTTTCCTTTATATCATCTTTTGTATTCGATGATTATAGTTGTCTAACTTTAATTGTAATCAAGTTTCATTTTGAGGTAAATGTGATGTAAGAAAGAGATGATGCATTAAATTGTAAAGACTTTAAAGAATTCAAGTTGTGAGAATTATGCATGTATGTGATTGAAATTAATCATAGTACTTGTATGTTTACATTAGTTACTTTCATTTTGGCTATGTTGCTTACCCTCGTGTAAGCCTTTTGTGTATGCTTCCGCATGTGTAAAACTTATACTCTATCTGTACTTGTTGAGCCTTGGGCGGATAGGGGAAGCTCTGTCCGTTCGGCGTCTGTTGGCGCGCTCGAACCGGCCAAATGGATCGGTCTCGGGGCGTGACACCCCTACAAGGTAGAAAAGCAGCGGTATCTAGCTAGCGATTCCCTTTCCACGATCCCTTGCCTCCGCCGGTGCCGAAGGCTCTGAAACACATTAGAAAAAGAGGGCGTGAGAACTATTAATTAATAGTTCCCAGTGGGCAATTACTGACTTCAGTTGCATGCTCCACTAGGCCCAAAACTAAACAAGTAAACGGTAAACTATGCATAAGTAAAGTAAACGACATGTAAATAAACATGTAAACTACTAAACATGATCTCTCTACTTAGCATGAAATTGCATAAGTAATTAAGCTATTCTAAGCATGAATAGAAAGCACTATAATTAGTACAATGTTCACAGGTTAACAGTAAACAGTTAAAGTTTACTATTCTAGTCATAGTCCACAATGTCCATTAAGCTACTTTAAGTTTAATGTCCAACAAGACCTAACCCGAAGGCGGTCTGGCCGATGCCCACCCGAAGGCTGCCTAGCCAAATGCCGAGCCTAATGGCCCCGTAGTAGTCAACATCCCCACCCTAGGAATGCGACTGTCCTACGGCAATCCACTTCGGCGCCCAGTCCCGCACGGCGAAAGTATCGCGTTGGCCAACTCCGGAGTGCCGGCTTGTAGGGAGCGACCCTCACAAGCATGTGCGAATGAGCACAATGGCATATAGTCACAAGAACCGTCACAAGTCTCAAATCATCATGTCTCTAACATGGAAAGTAAAACCACTATGTCTGTAGCGTATGGCTTCCCCGTAAAGTGTGCCGAGTTCCGTCGAAATGAGCGGGACCCGGAGTGGAGCAAGTAAGAGTGGGTTCTAAGTGCTTGGGAACCCGTGCGTAGCGGAGCGGGGTCTTGGTAAAGCTAAACTGCAAGGCTGGAGGAATTCCCAGACTTGGAGCAGCCGAGACCGGACATCCAGGGGATGTCCGGATGCCACGGAGTGCCCCAGCTGCGCAGAGTGGAAATTTGGCTAAGTCCTGAAAAACCAGCGTACTGGATCCGGACAAGGGTTCGAGACCGGACAACGCGAGACCGGACAACGCGAGAAAGACCGGACATTGTCTGCGCAGTATGCGGGAAATGGCTAAGTCCCGAAAGGAGGGCTTACTCGGGCCAGGACAACCGGCCGGGACCAGGACATTGGACCAGCAGCGATTACGCGGGATGTAATAATTAGAGTTTGGGGGCTTATGTGTTATTGTTACAACACCATATAGCTTGGGCCCTTCTCTTTTCACAAAGACACTCACCCTCACTCTCTTTTCTCTCACTTTCTCTCTAGAGGAGCTCTAGGGCAAGGAAGAAGGAGAAGAAGTTGGAGGAGAGGACTTTGGAGCTTTTGGAAGGCTTCTTTGAAGGATCTTGAAGCTCTCCTACAAGGAGGCTTGGGTTGAGCTTGCTACAAGAGGTAGGTTTTTGCAAGTTTAACTCTAGGGTTTGGGTTTTCTCTTAGATTTTGGGATTTCTAGCTTGTTGCTAGTGTTAGAGAGTTGGGTATACCATAAACTCCATGAAACCTCCATAAGAGCTCATGTGCTCTCATGGTGGCTAGCTAGGGTTTGTAGTAGATGCCGTAGAGACGGTTCTAATGGCTTTAGAATGGTTTTAGAGAGCTTCTCATGGGTCTACAAGCTTTCTTTGCTTGTGGGTGAGATCAATCCCATGAGAATGCCAAAATGGCATTGTTAGGGTTTGGAAATTGAGGCTTTTGCCCTAGGGTGTTTCCAAGGCTAATTGACCTTGTGAAAACCTAATTGGGGGTATTCCTGACGCGTGGGACAACTCCGTTCGTTTAAACGAAAAGCCGATATAGGGGCTACTGTGTAAATCGGCCTGATTTAGAATCTGTTTAACGCGCAGGACACAAACTAGGGATCGGATAGCCGTGAAATTCGAACCACAACTCCACCATAATTTTTAGAGGTGGGGGGTGCATTCCGGAATCATCGAATTCCCTTCTATGTCTATTTCACCTTTTTGAACATATTATATTGTAGAATATTCATGCATGATAGGGTAGTGAGTAATTATAAGTATGATTGTTCCTTTATGTATTGCTATAATATAAACGAACTTAGCGAATGAAATGGAACATAGAAAATAAGAACAAGAACCCTATGCATGTGTGAATGTGAGAATGACTATGATCTTAGTACACAAAGGTGACATTGAATATAGAAACAAGATTGCCATCGAGATGACATAGAAAGACATAGAGAATGACATGAACAATTAGGTAGAAACCTATTATGACATTGACATTAGAACTAGAGTTATGGTTTCCCAAGTTGGGGAATTGATCGATACTCACACTTGACTTGTGGGAGGTAGCTCCTCCACAAGTGGTGTACTCGGAGTGTAGACATCGCGGGAAAGTACCCCGTCGGCGAGCCCTCGGGTGAGAGTTGGTTGAGCCTTCCCCGGTAGACGGGTAATGAAACGTGAGTTTTGGGGTTAACTTGGTTAACCGGTAAGATTGGGTAAAGAAACAAGAAAAGTAAAGAGTATGCATGCATCGTTAATTACAGTCAATTATCTATCCACTAATCTTTCTTTTGCAGGCATGGTATTTTAGCATATAGTATGGTTACCATTTCCTTTTCTTTGCAATACTCATGCCTAAATGGACCTAGTGGGTAAGTCGGCGGGGGTCGGTTGCCGAGCCCACCGGGAACTTCGTTGTAGTTCTCACACCACTAACCCTACAGTCCTAGCGAGCGCGGTGGCGGAGGACCGGGGCAAGGGGTTAGCGCCATAGTTAGTGGCCACCAGAGTTTATATTGTGTTTAGGCATTCCTTTTGTTATACATGTATCAACTTTACCTTGTTGATCTATAATTGTAAGTTGTAAACGATCATGTAACTTTTGTGGAATGTTTAAATGTAAAGAATGATATGATGTACTTGAATGAAAAAGATTGTAATAGTTTAAGTTACTTGTATTTGGTTTAAACGCAATCAAATATCTTGTATGTTGTATAAAATAGCTTAGAGCTTTTACTTCCGCTGTGTTTGTTGCTTGCCCTCGTGCAAGCCTAGTATAATTGCAAATCTCTCTTTCTGATTGCTTATTATACTGGTTGTTAGAGCCTTGGGCGGGCAGGGGAGGCCCTGTCCGTTCGGCGTCTGTTGACGTGGCCCGAACCCGACCAAATAGACGGGTAGCGGGGCGTGACAGATAAGATGGTATCAGAGAGTAAACGGAAGAAAGCAAAGGTCTAGGATGGACTTAGGAACCTTAGGATTGAAGACCTTAGGGACCTAGGAAACGTTTAACGTGGATTTGGTAATTGCGAAAGCTAGGGATTGGGTTGACATTAAGACTTCTCTAGAAGGAATTAGAGATGAATTCAAGTATTAATTTGTTTCTACTTGAGGGAATCGCGTGGGGCGGCCGACCACATGAACCCAAGAGTTGAAATTTGTTTTTACTTATTTGCTTTCGCTTAATTGGGTAGTTATACGGAACGTGTAAGTGTCACGTGTATCGAGTATTAATGTGTGTGCTACGTTTCAGGACGTGATGGCACCACGAGGACGTCCTCCTAAGACGCGATCCACTGTGGCACCACCTCCTGAGGTGCCCGAGCAGTCAGGATCGAGCGACGTACGCGCGCTGCAAGCCCAAGTAGAGGCGTTGACTGGGGCTATGAAGCAGCAGGCGGAGCAGCTTAGTAGGCTCCACGACTTGGTGGCCCAGCAGGCGGCGGCGCACACCTCGGGGGCCGACGCCACCTGTTGAACTGCGGCACCACCTCACCCGTGGCGGCGACACCGGTGACGGTGGTGCCTCCGCCGGCTTCGGGTTCGTCGGCTTCTGATCACGACACCCCCGAGGCGGAGCGAGAACGGGCGGTAGCAGTGCTGACGGCCTTCAAGCGGCTTAAACCACCAACCTTCAGCGGGGAAGACAAGGACCCGTGGGTGTGCGAGGCGTGGTTGATCGCCATGCAGTCCTTGTTCGAGGACTTCTATACCCTCGAACGGGATAAAGTACATTTGGCGGCCCATTGTTTCGAGGGATCGTCGCGCCTTTGGTGGAGACAAGTGAAGAAGGATCGTTCTTTGGACGATACTACAATGACTTGGGAGACGTTTCGGGAGATGCTATTAACGGAGTATTTCCCCGAGAGCGATAAACGGAAGATCGAGGAGGACTTCCGCAAGCTAAGGCAAGGGAGTCGCACGGTGCGTGAGTACGAGAGGGAATTCACACACATGATAAATTGTGTGCCGGGCTTGGTCCACGGCGATGGGGACCGAGCGAAGACGTTTGGGCGTGGGTTGAGGCCGGATATTTTCAAGACAGTGGATGCCTTCCGGCTGAAGACCTACGAGGAGGTTTTGGACCGTGCACTTTGGGTGGAGCGCAGCAATGCTATTGCGCGGGAGGAGCGCGAGGCTTTTGAGAGGGACAAGGATAGAGAGAAGTCCAAGAAACGGGCATCGGTTGGGTCCGCGGGGCAGTCGAGTTCCAAGCGACCCCCGCGACCACAGCGATCACAGTGGCGAGGAGGCAGGAGCCAGTCGAGGAGCCAGGCAACTTCCTATCCGTGTGTGATTTGCGGCGGGACTCATAGGCCCAGGGAGTGCCCTCGCATGAAGGAAGTGTGATCGATGTGGCCTCGAGGGACACATGAGCTGGGAGTGTCCGGGCGGCGCGTCATCGGCGCCATCATCGCCTTCGATCCAAGACACTCCGCGACGCGCTTGCGGGCGCCACCCGCTATGTCCGCCGGACGATCGTCGCCCGCCGCGGCGGAGGCACCTCGAGCACCCTAGTGGGCGGGTTTTTGCCACTCAGGAGCCAGTCGAGGAGCCAGGCAACTTCCTATCCGTGTGTGATTTGCGGCGGGACTCATAGGCCCAGGGAGTGCCCTCGGCGTGAAGGGAAGTGTTATCGGTGTGGCCTCGAGGGACACATGAGCTGGGAGTGTCCGGGCGGCGCGTCATCGGCGCCATCATCAGCTTCAGTCCAGTACACTCCGCGATAGCTTGCGGGACTGCCACCCGCTATGTCCGCTGGACGATCGTCAGCGCCTCGGCAGCAGGAGGCACCTCGAGCACCTAGTGGGCGGGTTTTTGCCACTCGAGGTGGAGGAGCGATCGACTCCGGCTCCGGTTCCGAGACGATGTGGTGGCGGTGTATTATTCTGATCCAAGGCACTAGAGCCAGAGTATTATTTGATACAGGTGCATCTCATTCATTCGTTAATGCATCATTCGCTAAGACTCATGGACTAGAGGTTGTGTGTCACGATGACCAGTGGTGGGTTAATTCTATCGAACACTCTTTTGTTGTGGACGGGGAGTGCAAGAACTGTCCGGTACAGATTGGAAGCTGGATTATGCCGATCGATCTTCTAGTAGTAGACCGATTGTCGGGATTTGACGTGGTCTTGGGAATCAATTGGCTCTCCAAGTACTACGCAGTCATCGATTGTGATAAAAAGGTTGTCACTTTTCGTGAGCCTAACCAGGAGGAGATGGTCTACCAAGCGTGTAAGCGCGCGCGCTTTGCGGCAACCATATCGTCAGTAAGGGCGAACAGGATGATTAAGGGTGGTTGCAAAGCCTATTTAGAGACCATTGTAGATACCCAAAGGGAGCACCCGGAATTGGGTAGCATTCGGGTGGTATGTGAGTACCCGGATGTGTTTCCGGCGGAGTTACCGGGATTGCCACCGGACCGGGACGTTGAGTTCGTCATTGACTTAATCCGGCGGCGCCAATCTCGAAGGCCCCGTATAGAATGGCACCGTAGAGTCGAAGGAACTTAAAGCCCAGTTGCAAGACTTGCTCGATAAAGGCTTCGTGCGGCCGAGCGTGTCTCCGTGGGGAGCTCCGGTGCTATTTGTAAAGAAGAAGGACGGCACACTTCGACTCTGCGTTGATTATCGCGAGTTGAACAAGGTCACGGTTAAGAACAAGTACCCGTTGCCGAGAATTGACGATTTATTCGATCAGTTGCAAGGGTCCAGGGTTTATTCAAAGATTGACCTACAGTCGGGGTATCATCAGCTGAAGATACGGCCCAAGGACGTGTATAAAACGGCGTACCGTACGCGGTATGGCCATTATGAGTTCACGGTCGTGCCATTTGGGCTTACTAATGCCCCGGCGGCCTTTATGGACTTGATGAATAGAGTCTTCCGTCCGCTATTGGACCGGTGCGTCGTGGTCTTTATAGACGACGTATTGGTATATTCTCGGACTGAGGAAGAACACGAGGAGCACTTGAGAATCGTGTTGGAGACACTCCGAAGAGAGAAGCTGTATGCCAAACTGAAGAAATGTGAGTTTTGGCTCTCGGAGGTTACTTTCTTGGGTCACATTATATCCGGGGATGGCATCTCGGTGGACCCGAAGAAAGTTGAGACTATTGAGGATTGGCCTCGCCCAACGAATGTAACGGAGATCCGAAGTTTTTTGGGGCTTGCGGGTTACTATCGGCGGTTCGTGGAGGGGGTTGCCAAGATAACTACTCCACTGACGCGCCTTACGCACAAAGGAGTAAGGTATGATTGGAGCCCCGAGTGTGAGCGGAGCTTCGAAGAACTTAAGAAGAGATTAACGTCGACCCCGGTGCTCGCGTTGCCGACACCGGGAGAGAGCTATGTTGTGTACAGCGATGCTTCCTATGTTGGACTCGGGTGTGTCTTGATGCAAAATGGCCGAGTTATAGATTATGCTTCGCGCCAGTTGAAGACCTATGAGAAGAAATGTCACGCCCCGAGACCGCTACCAATTCGGTTCGGTTCGGGGACGCCGATCAGGCGCCGAACGGACAGCACCTCCCCTGTCCGCCCAAGGCTCAACAACAAGTCATGTACAAAGAATTGCCCAGGAAATTAATTCTACATCATAAATGACAAGAAGATGCACCTAAAGGTGCGAACAACAATAAGAGCAAGATACAAGTATTTCATACAAGTAATATAAAGAGAGAAGAGTCTAACTATTATAATCATTCAACATTCGTTTACATTGTTTAACTTCAAAATACAAATACATGTTCATCTCCCAAAATGTAGGTTACATCATTTCTTTATACAATTATGACTCCAAAATATACCACGGGTGGCTCTAATGCAAGTAGGTGGCCACTATCAACTAGGGTGCGATGCCCTTACCGCGATCCTCCTCGACCGCCCGTGAGCTAGTACCTGTGATAGAGTAGGGTGAGAACTAACTTCCTTAGTTCCCAGTGGGCTCGGCCACCGACCCCACCGATCTCCCCACTAGGTCTAAGCAGGCACAAGCAGGTAGATAGATAGATAATTTAAAGCTGTAACTGCGGTAAGTAAAGCATGATATAAACAATGCAACTACTGCTATGCCTGAAACAACAAGATCATGATATAGTTATGAAATATCTATCATGCTACTATGTTCCAATCAAGTATGTATGAAATACTCATTATGTTCTTATGTTATTACCCAATCCTTGGCTAGCCCGTAGGCACGCCCACGACTCAACACATTCAACCTCATGGGTTGTCTGCGGGACCCCACATAGGCTATCCCTCGGGACCCCACATAGGCTATCCCTATCGAATCACGTGCCAAGACCTCAGGACTCGCACTACTCGTGTGGAGCGACCACGTCACGAGCGCTGAGCAGACTGTGTGAGTATGATCTTCTCCTCCAATTTGGAGGGCATCCAACACAGGGGAACTAGTAACCATCTCCTCCACTTAGGAGGGCATCCATACAGGGGAATCATAAGTGTTTTGTAGCACTATGTCTCTATGTCATTTATCATCAAGTTGTCTACTTGGTTCACATATCTCTAGTGTTCTTTACACTATGTCATTGCACATGTCATTCATCAAGTTGTCTACTTGGTACTCATGTCACTAGTGTTTCTATACACTATGTTACATTATCATTCATCAAGTTATATACTTAGTTCACATGCCTCTAATTATTATTCATGCAAGATTAAGTCATCTCTAGGGTTCAGTGTCACAGTATCCATCCTGATGCTTCCTATGTCCAAATGCAAGCCTATGGTGCCTCACGATAAGGGAAGTGTGCAAGCAGACTCCCTATGTCCTAATGCGACACCCATAGTTCCGCACGATAAGAAAGCATGCAAGGAAAGTCATCTAACCATACCAACCCTATCATGCATGAAATAAATATACATATGTACATATATATGCAATATGACCAATAATTTACTTAGGCATAAAAGGGAGCCCAACGGCTTCGGTAAAGCACCCCCCACCTTTTGGGATGTTCCTTGAAGCAACAACGCCGCTTTCGTTGCCTCAAATCTCAACTTTGACTCTCCGGCCAAAATCAACACCGTAAGCCAATGTTCGGCTCGGATCACTTAATCCGTCACGGGTCGACGAACCGTCGCCTCGCACGCGTTCGTGGACCTAACAATATGTTAGAAATGAGGTTAAAAAAGATCAAAACCTCATCCTAAGGAAAGCCCCAATTTGAGCCCTAAAATTTTGCCCCAAACAAAAGCTACCATTAAAGCCCTAATTGCTTGTGCAAAACACTTCTTAGGAAGCCTAGGGTTCCATAAAAATTATTCTTAGATGATTCAAAGCATCCTAAGAAAGTCTACCATGAAAGCCCTAAAGAGCTTACCTCAAGTAGAAGCTCCAATGGTGGAGAGGAAGAAGATGAAACCAAGGATCTCCCTCTTAGCTTGCTTCTCCACCAAATCCTCCACTCTTTCTCCTCCTTCTCCTTCTTCTTCTTCTTCTTTCTAGAGAGAGAGAGGGAGGTGGTGCCGCAGGCTCAACAGTGGGTCTCGAGGTGCGCGCGCCGCCGCCGCCGCCGGGCCACCAAGTCGTGGAGCCTACTAAGCCGCTCCGCCGTCGTTTCATAGCCCCGCCAACGCCGCTACTTGGGCTTGCGCTCGTGTACTTCGCCCGATCCCGATCGCTCGGCACCTCAGAGGTGGTGCCGCAGGATCGCGTCTTAGGAGGGCGTCCCCGTGGTGCCATCACGTCCTGAAACGTAGCACACACATTAGTACTCAACACACGTGACTCTTACACGTTCCAAAATAACTACCCAATTAAGCGAAATCAAATAAGTAAATTATTTCCCACTCTAGGTGTCATGTGGTCGGCCGCCCCACCAGGTTCCTTAAGCAGAAATAAATACTTAAATTCATCTCTAATTCCTTCTAGAGAAGTCTTAATGTCAACCCAATCCACTAGCTTTCGCGTTTACCAAATCCACGTTCAACGTTTCCTAAGTCCCTAAGGTCTCCAATCCTAAGGTGTTACGGATTTTATGTTGGCATATTTCGTGAAGTTAGTTCGGAGTCTTGAAGGTTTAGAGAAGATGAGACGAAGATCGAAGACTCGCAGACTCGAAACGTAAATCCACAATGCTCGGTAAGTTCAAATACTGATGATGATGATTTATATACTTTAACAAGTGTTTAGAAGACATTAGGATTGTTGAAATTGAGTTTTAACTAATTTGGTTCTTCACTCGCATATCTCTGGTTGAGAGGACCGGTCTCCACATTGAGAGGACCGGTCCCAAGAAGCACCCTCTCGCGCACCTTTAGACAGAGGACCGGTCTCCACAATCGGAAGACCGGTCCAGAGAGCTCCCTATGCGCAACTTTGCACAGAGGACCGGTCTCCACAAAGGGAGGACCGGTCCCAGAGGCTGGAAATTCACATATCGCTGAATAAGACCGGTCCCCTGGCATGTGAGACCGGTCCCTCGGTGATTAATATTTTATTGCGCAAGGGAGGACCGGTCTCTGATCTGGAGGACCGGTCCCTCGATACGAAATCTGTTTTAAAGATTTATTTTTTCTAATCCAAATCTATCTAGAAGTCTTCTAAACCTATAAATAAGATGTAGGGGTGTTTCTAAAAGATGATTAAGCCTAGATTATTTATGAAAAACCCTAGAAGCTTGTAGGTAGCCGTTTTCCTCATCTTCTACATCAAGCTTCTCCCAAATTGATTCTCGGTGCCCTAATTCTTAATGTTTTTCTAGAATCAATTTGAGAATTGCTTAGAGATTATTCCCATAGATCTTTAATGAGAATCTAAGCAATAAATCATCATCGATCGTATTGTTTTTGCTCCGGACGGAGTGCGCTCGTGGATTCGAGTGGGCGTCGTGGATTCGGCGTGATCAAGGCTTCGTGGATTCGAAGTGGAGGCGTTTCGTGGATTCGGGACGTGGCGTTCGTGGACTCGGACGTGAGGGCGTGGACAACCCGAAGGAGGATTGCGCGGAGATCCATAGGAGAGTTAGAGAGGTCGAGTCCGTGGAGTTCGGTATCACCTTGTAATCTTTTCTCTTATTGATTGTTTATTCGCGTGTTGGTCCCGTGGGTTTTTTACTCCGAGTTTGTAGTTTTCCCACGTAAATCTCGGTGTGCTTTTTATTTTCCGCATTTACTTTTATCGCATCGAGAATTTGTGGTTTTTGGCCGATACACCTATTCACCCCCCTCTAGGTGTTGTTTGATACAATCTAGATAGATCCTTGGGGCTTCCCCGTAACCTACAATTGGTATCAGAGCAGGATCTAGGTATATTGATATCAAATGGCCGAAGGCGGTAACATTAATCGACCCCCGCTTTTCGACGGCACGAATTATGCCTATTGGAAAGTTCGCATGAGAGCTTTTCTAATTGCAATCGAAGAGCGGGTGTGGAAATCAATTGAGTTCGGATGGAAACCTCCAACCGAAAAGGTCGATAATGTTGAGAAGCCTAAACCACGAGACAAGTGGACGAAAGATGAAAACGAGGCATCTTCGTTTAACGGCAAGGGCATAAACGCTTTATTTAATGCCTTGTCGCAAACGGAGTTTACTCGCGTGTCGGCTTGTGAAACCGCGAAAGAGATTTGGGATACTCTACAAGTTACGCATGAAGGAACGAGCTTAGTAAAGGTCCAAAAATTACAAATGCTTACAAGCAAATTTGATTCGATTTTCATGGATGAAAACGAGACCTTTACCGAGTACTATACACGTCTACAAGACATAGTAAATACATGCGCTAACTTGGGAGAGAAAATCCCGGAAGCAAAAGTTGTTAGAAAAATTCTTCGAACGCTTCCGGAACGTTTTCGGGCAAAGGTTGCCGCGATTGAAACGGTTAAGCATCCGGATGAGATGAAAGTCGAAGAATTAGTAGGCGCTTTACAAACGTATGAGATGACTTTTCCTACTAATCAATCTTCTTCCAAGTCTTTTTCTAAAAGCACAGGGAGGGCACTCAAATCATCAAAGGAAGAAGACGACGACACGGATTCCGACGAAAATATTACGCTTGCGGATTTTGAACAACAATTGGCGCTCCTCACGAAGAAGTTTCGCCGGAATTTTCGAAAGAAGAACGATGCTTCATCTTCGAAGCGAAAATCCTTTTCTAAACCTTCTTCTAATTCTAAATTGAAAGATAAAAAACTTGTAAAGTCTTCGAATGAAAAAGATGAATTCGAAGGGGAAATCCAATGCTTCAAGTGTAGAGGCTACGGCCATATCGCAACGGATTGTCCTTCGAAGAAGACGTATAAACCGAAGGCTTTGCAAGCTAAAACGAAAACTTGGGATGACTCTTCTTCAAACGGATCATCATCAAGTGATGAAGAAAAGGATCATACGGCTTTAATCGCTAATTCTACATCTTTTCCTCCGTCTTATAATGTTGCTTGTTTATCATCTATTGTTTCTAACTCAAATCTTTCTCTCTCTTCGCATGGGTCTTCGAGCGAGAATGGCGAAAGTGAGGAGGAATCGAATGACGAGGATATAGCCGAAGCATACAACCAACTTCTTATCGAATCGAAAAAGATGGCTAAATTCAATAAGAAGTTGGAAAGTCGTTTGTTGGAGATTGAAGAAGATAACAACAATATGAGGATCATGAATGAAGCTCTTGAGGAGGAACGGGAATCAACTTTGAATATCAATTCGGTCCTCCAAAAGAAGCTAGAAGAAGCGGATTCAACGATCAAATCACATCAAGACAAGATTGGATTTTTGGAGCAACAATTTAAGGAAACCTACACATCCAATCAAGAGCTAACCAAGCAAGTTCGTCAACTTAAGTCCGACATACAACAATTTTCTTCCGGATCGAAGAAATTGGATCATATGCTCGGATTGGGTCAATCGAACAAGTTGGGTCTCGGATATGAAAGGACGTATGTTGAGAAGGATCAAAAGACGACATCAAAAGTCTCAACAACTTTGAAGGACAAGGTGTGTCATCGATGTGGCATCAAAGGACACATCAAAAAGAGTTGCCCGAACAAAAATTTCAAGTCTCAATCGGCAACTTCGAAACGACAATTGGTATTAACTAACACTCGACATCCCCCACGGAATCAAAAGAAAAATCAAGTTAGTCGAGTACCTTGTGCAAACCAAATCAAACCGAACGTCGACAAGCAAAGACAACGAAAGATCCAACAAGTGTGGATCCGGAAAGGTGATATCTTTCGTTGCTCTTCGTCCTAGTTTGTTTTTATTATGTAATGTTTTGATTGGTGCATATTGCATATTTTTCTTTCATTGCATTACATGTTTAGATGAGGTTTATTGTTTAAAATTTTGTTTTGAAAATCTTTTGAGGAAAGGTATTTGGGGAGTTTTTAATTTGATTGAAAAATTTTTGAGAATGGAGATGATTGAAAATCATAAATGTAGAGAGATTAAAGGTTTTTCAAAAAGCCTTAACCGGTATTTAAAGTCAATTCAAATTGGACTAAATTCATATTAATTATCGGCTTTACTTCACTTGTTATTATTTTGACGATAATTTAATATGTGATTTCTTCTTACATACATTCATCAAAATGTTGAAATTAATTTTAATCTTTTAGTAATTAATTCATCTTGGTAGTGAATGATTGAATATAATTGATGGATATTTGCTAATTGACTAAGATTCGTCAAAATTATTTTCAAATGTGAGATTGTCTAGTTTAGGGGGAGTTTGAATATTATAAAAAAAAGGAAGAAAACTCCTACGATTATAAAGATGTGGAAAGAGTTACATCCGAAAGGAGTGTGAAAACTACCACCACATGTAGGAAAGAGCTACCACCCCGGTCGTCCGGTACGTGTGTGAAGTTACCACATGGGTAATTATATGAAAAACCGAAAAGGTTGAAAAAAATATATGTAAGTATTTTAGAATTTTCGGCGTTATAAGGTGGTAGATTGAAAAAGATGCTCAAAGAGCCACTCCCGGTGCTTTATTAGTTAAATCTCTATTTTGAACGAGTTGCGACAAATTGGTGTCAATTTGTCAAATTTCTAAAAATTATTTTTCATCAATTTCCATCTTGATGACTTCAAATCATTAGATTTTTCTTAATATCAAATTTTGATGAATTGATGTCTTTTGAAATCAAATAATATTTTATTTTCATCATAGTAATTTTTGAAGTGAAATCATTAATTTTATGAAATTAATCTAATTTTGAAGGATTTTTGAGAAAACAAGGCAAATTTTTTTAATGAGGAGGACACGAAGTGATTTTACCTTTTTTAGTCTCATTATCTATGTTTTATCTTTTTCTCTACTTTTAACTGTGACGTGACTACTTTCTATTTGCTAGTTTGTTTTTCTCTCTATTTGTGTTTCTTTTTGACAATTTTTGACAAAAAGGGGGAGAAGAATTGGAAACTTGAATTGAATTTCAAGTGGGGGAGAGATTTTCATGAACAAAGGGGGAGAGATTGTTATTTTCATATATTAGATTTTCATGAACAAAGGGGGAGAGATTTTCATGAACAAAGGGGGAGAGATTGTTATTTTCATATATTAGATTTTCATGAACAAAGGGGGAGAGATTGTTATTGTCATATATTTTCTTTACTACTGACCTTGTTTATGAACTTTGTTCGTGGAGAAAATTGTCTTTTTGCAGGTTTTTGAAATCAAAACATCAAGACTCCTTGTGTATAAGTCATAGAGTTTGTTTAGGAGTTGCAAAATTATAATTTTGTATTTCTTTGGATCTTTCACGCGAGAAGTTCATTGTTTTGGTGATGGCAATGAATTTCATTTTTTTGTGAGTTGAGCGTTGTGAGTATTTTAATTTAATTTTGGGTTTTGTCACGAAATTGCCAAAGGGGGAGATTGTTACGGATTTTATGTTGGCATATTTCGTGAAGTTAGTTCGTAGTCTTGAAGGTTTAGAGAAGATGAGACGAAGATCGAAGACTCGCAGACTCGAAACGTAAATCCACAATGCTCGGTAAGTTCAAATACTGATGATGATGATTTATATACTTTAACAAGTGTTTAGAAGACATTAGGATTGTTGAAATTGAGTTTTAACTAATTTGGTTCTCCACTCTGCATATCTGGTTGAGAGGACCGGTCTCCACATTGAGAGGACCGGTCCCAGTAAGCACCCTCTGCGCACCTTTGCACAGAGGACCGGTCTCCACAACTGGAAGACCGGTCCCAAAGAGCTCCCTATGCGCAACTTTGCAGAGAGGACCGGTCTCCACAAAGGGAGGACCGGTCCCAGGCCGGAAATTCACATATCGTCGAATAAGACCGGTCCCCCGGCATGTGAGACCTGGTACCTCGGTGATTAATATTTTATTGCGAAAGGGAGGACCGGTCTCTGATCTGGAGGACCGGTCACTCGATACGAAATCTGTTTTAAAGATTTATTTTTTCTAATCCAAATCTATCTAGAAGTCTTCTAAACCTATAAATAAGATGTAGGGTGTTTCTAAAAGATGATTAAGCCTAGATTATTTATGAAAAACCCTAGAAGCTTGTAGGTAGCCGTTTTCCTCATCTTCTACATCAAGCTTCTCCCAAATTGATTCTCGGTGCCCTAATTCTTAATGTTTTTCTAGAATCAATTTGAGAATTGCTTAGAGATTATTCCCATAGATCTTTAATGAGAATCTAAGCAATAAATCATCATCGATCGTATTGTTTTTGCTCGGGACGGAGTGCGCTCGTGGATTCGAGTGGGCGTCGTGGATTCGGCGTGATCAAGGCTTCGTGGATTCGAAGTGGAGGCGTTTCGTGGATTCGGGACGTGGCGTTCGTGGACTCGGACGTGAGGGCGTGGACAACCCGAAGGAGGATTGCGCGGAGATCCATAGGAGAGTTAGAGAGGTCGAGTCGTGGAGTTCGGTATCACCTTGTAATCTTTTCTCTTATTGATTGTTTATTCGCGTGTTGGTCCCGTGGGTTTTTACTCCGAGTTTGGAGTTTTCCCACGTAAATCTCGGTGTGCTTTTTATTTTCCGCATTTACTTTTATCGCATCGAGAATTTGTGGTTTTTGGCCGATACACCTATTCACCCCCCTCTAGGTGTTGTTTGATACAATCTAGATAGATCCTTGGGGCTTCCCCGTAACCTACATAAGGTTCCTAAGTCAATCCTAGACCTTTGCTTACTTCCGTTTACTCTCTGATACCACTTTATCTGTCACGCCCCGCCACCCGCCTATTTGGTCGGATTCGGGCCACGTCATCGACGCCGAACGACAGGGCCTCCCCGCCCGCCCAAGGCTCTAACAACAAGTATAATTTGACAATCAAAGAGAATTTCAATTATACAAGGCTTACACGAAGGTAAGCAACAACAACACAGCGGAAGAGTAAGCACTAAGCTAGAATATAAACCATACATGAACTTGATTACATTTTGAACCAAATACAAGTAAACTAGTCTATTACATTCTTTTTCCATTCAATACATCATTTCTTTTACACATTTGCATTCCACCAAAATTTACTTGAATGTTTACAACTTGACATCTATAGTTCAACAAAATAAAGTTGTTACAAGTATAACCAAAAAGGAAATGACTAGATGCAAGACTCCGGTGGCTACTAGCTATGGCGCTAACCCCTTGCCCCGGTCCTCCGCTGCCCCGCTCGTGCTAGGACACGTGGGGTTAGTGGTGTGAGAACTACAACGAAGTTCCCAGTGGGCTCGGCAACCGACCCCGCGGACTTACCCACTAGGTCTATCCGGGCATAAGTATTTCAACGGAAATGAAATAGTAACCAACTATATAAATACTAATACAGATGCCTGCAAGAAAGAGTCAGATAGATAGATAATCGAATAATCTGAAAATGCATGCATGCCTTTACTTTACTTTACTTTAGTTTACTTTGGCTCATTACCCAATCTTATCGGTTAACATAGTTAACCCCAACAAACTCAAGACCCAAAATCCCTCTCTGAACGGGGAGGCTCTAAGCCTACAAGACCCGAGGGACCGTCCGTCGGGGCCACGATCCCCTAGGTGACTGTTCCGGAACTCACCGCTTGAGGAGGAGCGACCTCCCCAAGCCAAGACTTGTCAAGAGTATCGATCTAATCCTCACATTGAGGATTCATAGCCACTAGTTACCATGCCATTGTCAATGATAGGTTTTCTACCTAATCATGTATATCATTCTTGCCATAATGCCACTAAGTTAAACTATGTTTAACTAAGATCATCTCAATGCCAATCTCATCCCTATGTCAAGTTCACCTTTGTTTTCTATTGTCAAGTCCTTTGCCATATTCACACAAGTAGGGAGCTATCCATATGCCTCTATGGTTCCATTACAATCTCTAAGTTTATTTTCATACTAGAACAATAATTGAAATTCAACCATAGCATAATTAACCTCTACCCTATCATGCATGAATCTACTATACATATGATATGCTCAAAAGGTGAAAACAGACATAGAAGGGAATTCGATGATTCCGGTATGCACCCCCCACCTTAAAATAATTTTGTGAGGATGCCCAAGAAGTTTCACGACCTACCGAGGCCTAGGTATAAACCTCAGCTTTAAAAGTGAACCTAATCGTGCCATTTTACATAGTAGCCCCTATATCGGATTTCCGTTTAATTAAACGGAGTTGTCCCACGCGTCGGGAATACCCCCAATTAGGTTTCTACAAGGTCAATTTGACCCAAGAATCCCTATGTTCAAAAGCCCCAATTTTGGGTGCTCCAACAATGCCCTATACCAAACCTAGGGTTTTGATCTCATTCACAAGCAAAATATAGCTTTAGATCAACCTAGAAGCTCTCTAAAACCATCCTTGACCCATTAGAACCATCTATTTGGGGTTTACAACAAACCCTAAGAAGACACCATTAGAGCACATGAGCTCAAATGGAGTTTCATGGTGTTCGTAGCCATACAAGTCCTCTAACACTAGTAAAAAGCTAGAAACTTCAAATCTCAAGCTAAAATCGAAACCCTAGGGTTAAACTTGCAAGAACCTACCTCTTGTAGCAAGCTCAACCCAAGCCCTTGTTGTAGGAGAGCTCCAAGATCCTCCAAGAAGCCTCCAACAAGCTCCAAAGCCACCTTCTCCAACTCCTTCTCCTTCTTCTTCCTTGCCCTAGAGCTTCTCTAGAGAGAGAAAGTGAGAGAAAAGAGAGTGAGTGTGTGTGTCTTTGTGAAATGGGGTGTGGGTAAGCTTATTGTGTTGTAACAATAGCCAAAAAGCCCCTCTACTTCTTTTATTTGTGAGTTCACAAGCTGTCGGACCATCCCATACGGTATGGGGGAAATCTGTACCGGTATGGGGTGCTACAGTGGCAGAAATCCGAGAGCAGCTTCCCTCGGTTTCGCAGCATCTATACCGGTATGGGGGCGACCTGTATTGGTATGGGCCAAAAAAACTATCAAACCCGAGAGCTCTCCCCTTCTCGGGTGTGATGGCTATACCGGTACAGACACCCGGGCTGTACCGGTATGGGCCATAAAATTTTCAAACCCGAGGGCTCTTCCCTTCTCGGGTGTGATGGCCATACCGGTACAGACACCAGGGCTGTACCGGTATGGGCCATAAAACTGTCAAACCCGAGAGCTCTCCTCCTCTCGGGTGTGATGGCTATACCGGTACACCGTGGCCGCACGTATGGGTGCTCCAGACTTGTGTTTTTCGCGCTGTTTCGACTCGACTTCGCGCCGAACAACGCCAAAACCCTTTTAACTCTTTTAGACTATCTTTTAACCTTTCCAAGAAGTTTGGAATGGCAATTGGAACATGTCCAACTATTTTATTTTCGCACTTTAGTCATTTTGGCCAAAGTCCGATCTTATTGTCGAATTTTCGATATGCTACATAAAAAGGGTTTAAAATATTGATTTTTATGAAAAATATTTTCTGTATAAACCCTGTCCGGGTCAGCCCTTTTGACCGGACACAGTGAGTCTGTCATCTGGCTTTTCGCAACACTCTGTCCGAACCAACCTCTTTGACCGAACACAGTGAGGTTGATAGCAGAAAGTTTCGCAGGCCTTTGACCGGATCGTGGATTCTGTCCGGACACAGTAAAGCTGAACTTTCTGAGTACTAGAGCCTAGGACCGGACAAACCCCTGGTCTGACCGGTCAGTGCTCGCTGCGAAAAATTTGACGACACACTGAGACCGGACAGAGATGGTTTGACCGGACAGTGGACTCGAAAACAGAATTCCTAAAAAGGCTGATTTCAATTCTACTTGACTTCAAAGTCTTCTAACTCTATAAATAGACCATGGGAGGTTCAAGGACGGATATACAATAATATACCTGAAGATACTTCAATCCTAAAACCCTAGAATCTCTCTCCTAAGCTTTTTGATCTAGTTCTTAGAGAGATTTGATGGAGATTTGATCGTCAAGTTGATTCAAGGTTCTTCCCTTTGATTCTACCCTTGCAAATCAATTTGATGATCAATTAGACGAATCCCTCCCATCGTCTACGGTACTTTAACTTGGAGATCACCATAAATCTTCGTTCTTCTTCTCCGGACGGAGGTGTGTTGCGCGGGGATCGCGTGTAGGGGAGCCGAGGACTCGGTGGACGCTTTGTGGATTCGAGGCGTTGGCGCGGCAAGGAGTTGCGGCGTGGTCGGTTGGAGGACTTCAATCGATCGTGGACCAAGGATATTCACATAGAAGATTCGGTTAATCGGGTAAAGTCGTGGGTGAATCGCCTTGTACTCGGTTGTTTCTTAGTGAATTTTCGTGTTATCGGTCCCGTGGGTTTTTCACTCCGGTTTGGAGTTTTCCCACGTAAATCTTGATGTGTTTGATTTTATTTTTTTGCAATTACTTTAAAATCGCATCTAGATTTTTAATTGGCCGTTGAACACCTATTCACCCCCCTCTAGGTGTTGATTCCTATTAGATCCTAAGACCGATAACCTACACCCTCAGCTGAGCCCTCTGCCAGCCCCATTTCGCATACGGGAACCGGTCTCTCCTGCCGAGACCGGTCCCTCGGAGACCGGTCCCTGCAGCCAAGACCGGTCCCCGAGAGCTTGCTCTCGAAGACCGGTCCTCTCCCACAGGGACCTCCTCCTGCTCACGGGGAGACCGGTCTCCCTCAACGGGGACCGGTCCCTGAGAGCAACTCTGGGGCGCAGAGGGTTTTCTCTGCGCACCAAGCTTACGGGAACTGGTCCCTCCATGTGGAGACCGGTCCCCGAGAGCAGATTCTGCCAGAATGCAGATTTTTCGCATTTCGCTCTCGTGGACTCCAGTTCCAATGCACTTTTTGGGTTTTAGGTATCTTTGGCTTTTCAAGAGCATACCCACTCGACAATTAGTCGATTCTGGACGAAGTGCAACTCTCGAATTTCGAGAATTCACATCCTTACTAGGTCATAGCCTCACAGATAGTCACGAAACCGCTCTACTCTAAACATGATACAGGATATGTAGAATAAGCAAATAGAGCAATAATGAAATATGGTATTGCACATAGATAAACTACTCTACTCCTATATATGATACTAAGCATGGAAATATCTGAGTAGAGCGTAATGAAAACAATATGGGTGCAAGGCTCAATATATACTAAGTAATAACAATAACAGGAGAACAAAGGTAAGAAACCGTCACGGAGCTTGCACCACTGTACCGACGTCAGATCGAAGTACCCACCTGAATAACTGTCGCGTCTGTCTCCTCACTGCAAAAGATCGTAAACCGGACCTACGGTCCACCAGGTTAGTGTCTAACCCGCAAATGATAGAACACTAAACACATAACTCCACAACTAAACCCACGGAATCGGTTTCCCAAAATCGATTGCCGTAACCCGCCGGAAGTCCCGTAAACCGCACCGGGACATCGCCGGGACACACGAACTGTCCCGATACACACCAATTCGTGTCACGAGTCACCTGCCGCCACAAAACACTCCGATTTGGATGTTTTGGCAGCAAACACAAGATAACGCTACAACACAATTATTGTCGAATAATTGTACGAATACGGGTTTCCGGAATTGTCTATTTCGACACCTGTCACGCCCCGGGGTCGGCAGGACCTTCCCCAAAGCGTGCCCAGACCCGCCATATGTCAACACATACAAGGCGTCTAACTAAAAACAGCGAAATTTAAAACAATATAAGGCTACAACTATGAATATCAGAGCCACAACTAAACAAGAACCAAACCACAAGTAAAAGAAAGTAAAGCGTCTAAAACACTAACAAAGGAATAGAGAGTAGTACACAGATAACAACATAACCTCTCAACAACACAAAAGTGGTGGTCTCTATACAAGGTAAAAACACTCCTTCTCTCCAAAATAAAATAAGAGAAAAAGGAAACCACCTATCCAAACCCTCTCACAAGCCGCTATCCTGAGGCAACTCCTTTGCCGCGGTCCCGAGCCTCCCCCGATGCAGAAGGCACTGAAACGAGTCAGAAATAGAGGGCGTGAGAACTATAAACATATAGTTCCCAGTGGGCAATTACTGACCTGCACAAAATTGCTCCACTAGGCCCAAAAGAGAGTAAGCGATATAAATGAACTTGTAATTAAAGCATAAGGAAATGCTACCATAACCATGTTCCAAAGATATTGTTATAAGTTCTCGTTCCAACATATAAGATGTTATGTTTTACTATAACCAACAAGTATACTATAAGTTAATTAAAGCATTAACAAGTATACTATAAATCCAAGTAAAGTTCACATAATCCAGCTACTACATCCTATCTAGTAGTGATTGTCATAAGTAAAGTAGAGTTGCATGTCCAAGTTCAGTTCTCTTTCTCTAGGATTTATCTATAGTAATCCAACTTGTGCCACCTAAGTACCGTGGTAGCCCAACACCCCCCGCAAGGAATGAGTCTGTCCCAACGGTCCCGTAGGTTTCTCAACACCGCACGCGCGAACGAATCGCGAAGGCCAACTCCGGAGTGCCGGCTTGTAGGGAGCGACCCTCACAAGCATGTGCGAAAGAGCACAAATGGCAACAAGTAAAGTCAAGTCTCAAGTCCAAACCTCATGTCTCAACATTGAAATAGTGACTAGTATCCCTAAGGTCTAGTTCAATTGTTCTCATGACACTAAATTCTCTATGTCAAGTTCATTCACGAGCCTAATGCCGCTTGATGACATTAGCTCACTATTCTACACTTTTGATGCCAAGCCAATGCCGCTTAATGACAAGGGCTTTTCTCCTATGTCATACATAGTTCTATGTTCTCAAACACATGCCAAATTCCTCTTAAACACATAGTTGCAAGTTTACAAATAGAATGCTACAAAGCTTCAGCTCTCACATGCATACGTCGCTACTATATAGAGCAAAATTGCGTTACACATAACATATGTATCTTAAGCATTCTAAAATTCACAAATAAATCAAATAGCATGAAAATGAACTAATTTCCATTTAACCATAAGCAAATAAGCACCAATGAGAATTTCTCATTGTGCTAGGTGAGGCCAAACCCACCGTCGCTCCAAGCGTCGCTCTGAACCGCTAACGAAGCTTCGATTCCTACTCCTAGTACCCTACAAAGTAGATCCTAGGAGTTACAACCTCAAGAGATAAGTCTTGAGTTCAAACTTTAAACATCTAGGTCAAAGTCAAGAAATACTCACCTAAATGTGCAACAATCCTCTTAGAAATTCCAAAAGGAAGCTAGATCCCTCCCAAGGCAACCTAAACAAAGGTTCTAAACCATTCAAAAGGAATCTAAAAGTCCCAAATCAAAAAGCCCCAAATAAAACCCTAATTCCCAAAATCTAGGGTTTCATCACAAAGAGACCACCAAAAGCCCAATCTAGGGGAAAAGAGATGTTGCTTACCTCCTAGAAGCACTAAAACAAGGTCCACAATCCTCTAGAAATGAAGATCTCCCTCCACATGGGCTCCAAGTCCAAGCCCCAAGCCTCTACCAAGGTGACAATGGCACTAGAAGGCAAAAGGAGAAGGAAAGAGAGGTTAAATCTCTTGAAATCCATCCAAAAACCAAATGAGCTCAAGGGGAAAAGAGAGAGAAGCTCCCTACATTGCTTGCTGCTGTGGAAGGGTTCAAAAGAAGCCCTAGGGGCTGAGGGGAAACATATAGAAGCAACAAAATGCTAGCCCCTAGCTTTCTTTTCGAAATGCCAAGTACAAATCCTTTGTACCAGATAAACCTCAAAACAAACAGAACCCGAGCCTCGGGTTTGCCCAGCAGCTCATCTATACCGGTATAAATCTTGGCTTGTACCGGTATAGCAACAATTTTGTACCGGTACAAAAGCATAAAATTCCAACCCGAGAGCAACCTAAAGTCCAGCTTTTTGGACTTTAGTGCTTGGAAATCATCCACTAACCTCGGTACTCGTGCCATAGGTCGGAACACAGTCAACGACCCTCCAGAAAATCTGGAAAAGCTCAGATCCCACATCTAACACTCGAACCTTGCAATTTGCAAAGTCAAGTGCGTCACATTCACCCCTCCTAAAAAGAGGTTTCGTCCGCGAAACTCGAAATTAACGTCATACCTCATGACTCCATCTGAAAGAGATGGGTATAGCGCTCTCGAAGCGCACTCTCTAGCTCCCACGTGGCCTCCCGCTCCTCGTGGTTGCTCCAAAGGACTTTCGCGTAAGAAAGCTCCCGGTTCCTCAACTTCTTCACCTCGCGAGCCAAAATCTTCACGGGCTGCTCCTCGAAGCTCAAATCGTCCCTCAGCTCCAATGGTGTAGCATCCAAAACATGAGCTGGATCATGTATATACTTCCGGAGGACCGATACATGGAAGACATTATGTACACCCGATAGGTTCGGCGGTAGAGCAAGTCTATACGCTACCGGGCCCACACGCTCAAGAATCTCATACGGTCCAATGAAACGGGGGCTCAACTTACCCCGGATCCCAAATCTCCTGACTCCTCTGGTCGGCGAGACTTTCAAAAAGACGTGGTCTCCAATCTGAAACTCTAAGTCTCGTCGACGTCTATCAGCATAGCTCTTCTGCCTACTCTGGGCTGTCAACAACCGCTCCCTAGCAATGCGAACCTTGTCCTCTGCTTCCTGGAGCACATCTGGGCCTAAAGCCAAACTCTCACCAACTTCACTCCAGTGAAGTGGCGATCTACACTTCCTTCCATAGAGTGCCTCAAATGGCGCCATCTTGATGCTTGCTTGATAACTATTGTTATAAGCAAACTCAGCCATCGGTAGATGCTGCGACCATCCTCCCTGGAAGTCGATCACGCAGGCTCGAAGCATATCCTCGAGTGTCTGTATGGTACGCTCTGACTGCCCGTCACTCTAAGGGTGGAAAGCGATCCGAAGTCCGCCGAGTACCCAAGGCGTCCTGCAGACTCCTCCAAAAGTGTGACACAAAACGTGTGTCCCTGTTCGATACAATCGAGGTAGGTACTCCGTGAAGTCGCACAATCTCATCCAAGTAAACCTGTGCGAGTCTCTCTCCAGTCCAAGTAGTATGGATAGGTATGAAATATGCCGATTTTGTCAACCTATCCACGATCACCCATATAGCATCATGCCCGCCCGAGAGCGGGGCCCCATCACAAAGTCCATGGTGATCTTCTCCCACTTCCACACTGGAATCGGTAAGCTCTGCAATTTCCCCGCGGGGGCTCTATGCTCAGCCTTCACTTGTTGGCAAGTTAAACATCGAGCTACAAACTCGCCAACGTCCTTTTTCATCCCGGGCCACCAATAGTGTAACTTCAAATCCATATACATCTTGGTGCCTCCCGGATGTATAGCATACGGTGCACGGTGTGCCTCTAGGAGAATCTCCTATTTAAGCGTCGGTTCCGCCGGTACACAAATCCGCCCACGGAAACTCATCAAGTCACCACCGTCCACACTAAAATCACCGGTGCAACCATCAACCATTTTCGCTCGAACCCTTTGCAACTCCACATCAAGAGCTTGCTTTTCCTTTATCCTTTCCAATAAAGTGGGTTGCACCACCAAAGTCATCAACATCATAGGTGTGTCAGGAGTCACCACCTCCAACTCCAACCGCTTCATCTGCTCGATCAACGGCGGTTGAGTAACTATCATCATCGCTAAGTTTTCCGTCGATTTCCTACTTAGCGCATCAGCCACCACGTTAGCCTTGCCTGGGTGGTAAAGTATCGTCAAATCATAATCCTTGAGGAGCTCCAACCATCTGCGCTGCCTCAAGTTCAATTCCTTCTGGGTGAACAGATACTTTAAACTCTTGTGATCCGTATACACTTCACACCGCTCGCCATAAAGATAGTGGCGCCATAGCTTCAGTGCGAACACTACAGCCGCCAACTCCAAATCGTGAGTAGGATAATTCCTTTCATATTCCTTCAGCTGGCGTGAAGCATACGCGATCACCTTTCCATCCTGCATCAACACGCAACCCAATCCATTAAAGGAAGCATCACTATAAATCACATACCCTGCTCCAGCAACTGGCAAGGTTAGGATTTGTGCGGTAGTCAATCGCAGCTTCAACTCTTGAAAGCTTCTCTCACACGCATCATTCCAAATGAACTTGGTTCCTTTATGCGTGAGTCTCGTGAGGGGAGTAGATAACTTAGCAAATCCCTCAACAAACCTCCGTAGTAGCCGGCCAAACCAATAAAACTCCGTATCTCTGTGACACTCGTCGGTCTTGGCCAATCCTTGACGGCTTCAATCTTCTTGG
Organism: Aechmea fasciata; assembly: GCA_025177825.1. Classification (NCBI taxonomy): domain Eukaryota; kingdom Viridiplantae; phylum Streptophyta; class Magnoliopsida; order Poales; family Bromeliaceae; genus Aechmea; species Aechmea fasciata. Next base: position 816,998 of record CM045928.1, on the reverse strand, counting down.
GATCCACGGCTATACCTGATCCTGAAATCACATGGCCCAAAAACGCCACATCTCTAAGCCAGAACTCGCATTTCTACAACTTGGCATAGAGTCTCTTTTCCCGAAGCACTTGAAGTACAAGTCTCAAGTGTTCCTCGTGATCTGCATCACTTCGGGAATAAACCAAAATGTCGTCGATAAACACTACGACAAATCTATCCAGATATGGCCTGAAGACACGGTTCATCAAATCCATAAAAGCTGCCGGGGCATTGGTAAGCCCAAACGGCATAACAGTGAACTCATAGTGTCCATACCGTGTCCTGAAAGCCGTCTTCGATACATCCTCAGGCTTGATCTTTAGCTGATGATATCCCGACTGTAAGTCGATCTTGGAATACACTCTCGACCCCTGAAGCTGATCAAACAGATCATCGATTCTCGGCAACGGATACTTATTCTTAATCGTGACTTTATTGAGTTCACGATAGTCCATACACAAACGAAGTGATCCGTCCTTCTTCTTCACAAAAAGAACCGGCGCTCCCCAAGGTGACATGCTCGGTCTCACATAACCTTTATCCAAAAGGTCCTGCAACTGTGCCTTCAGCTCTTTCAACTCTGCTGGTGCCATCCTATTGTCACGCCCCGGGACCCAGCGGAAGCCCGCCCGGCGCGTGCCCAGACCCGCCGTATGTCTACAACATACAAGGCGTCTAACAAAAACGATAAATAACCAACAAAATAAAAAGAATCTAGAAGTATCAGAGCAGTATAACAACTAGAATTCTAAACAAATAAGCATACAATAAGTAGATAAAAGAAAGGACCAAAATCCACTATGAACTATAAAAGAGAGTACAACGAAAAGAAATCCAAACACCACTATAACCAAGTACATGGTAGTCTCTACATAGGGATACAAAACTCTCTCAATCTCACCAAAGTACAAAAGAGAGAAAAACCCCTACAAGGTGGAAAGCTGCGATAACTAGCTAGCGGTTCCCTTTCCACGATCCCTTGCCTCCGCCGGTGCCGAAGGCTCTGAAACACATTAGAAACAGAGGGCGTGAGAACTATTAATTAATAGTTCCCAGTGGGCAATTACTGACTTCAGTTGCATGCTCCACTAGGCCCAAAACTAAGCAAGTAAGTATAAACGATAATAAACGATAATAAGCGACATGTAAATAACATGTAAACTACTAAACACAATATCTCTACTTAGCACGAATTTGCATAAGTAAGCTATTCTAAGCATGAATAGAAAGCGTTATAAATAACATGAAGTTCCCAACTTGATAGTAAAAGACTAAGTTTACTATTCTAATCAAGATCTATAATGTCCACAAGTGATAGTAAAGTGTTAAAGTTTACTATTCTAGTCAAAGTCCACGCTTTTCTTTAAACTACATTAAGTTTAAGTACAATAAGATCAACCCGAAGGCGATATGGCCGATGCCCACCCGAAGGTCGCCTAGCCCAAATGCCGAGCCTAATGGCCCTGTAGTAGTCAACATTCCCACCCTAGGAATGAGACTGTCCCACGGCAATCCACTTCGGCGCCCAATCCCGCACGGCGAATACAAGAAATACGTTGGCCAACTCCGGAGTGCCGGCTTGCAGGGAGCTACCCTCACAAGCGTGTGCGAATGAGCACAATGGCAAAAGTCACAAAACTCGTCATAAGTCCCAATTCGTCATGTCTCTAACATGGAATGTACAAGTGTCCCAAGGCCTATCTCTATGTCATCATGTCTCTAACATGGAAATAATAGATGTCCAGTGGCCTATGTCAAGTCTCTATGTTGCAGTTTCATAGTTTTCTAAGTTAAGTGCCGCTTGATGACACTTAAGCTTTTCTAAGTTTCAACACAAGTTTAATGTTCTCAATTACATTAATTAAGCTACATAACCATGAATGGCACACTCCCAGGTGCCCACAAATCCCACCCTCACATGCATGCTGTTTAACCCCGAAAGCTCTACTATATAGAGTGAAAATTTTATCATACATGAGGCATGCATTTTAAGTGGTTCAAAATTCATAATAAATCTATTTAGCATGAATATGCATTCAAAATAATTAAATCAAACCGAATAAGCACTTAGGAGCCATTTGCTCCTATGCTCATGAAGCCAAACCCACCAAGTGCGAAAAGCGTTGCTCCGAACCGCTAACGAAGCTTCGATAATCACTCCTAGAGTCCTAAAAAGTTCACCCTAGGAGTTACAAGCTAGGAAAATAAACCTTGAGTTCACACTTTAAGGATTTCGACAAAAGGTTGGAGAAGACTCACCGAATGCGAAGGAAGTGCTTTTGATCTCCAAATGGGAGTTAGAGTCCTTCTAATCCAACCTAAATCAAAGTTCTAAACCCATCAATTAGGTCCCAAAGGCCCTAAATCGAAAATCCCCAAATCCTAACCCTAGAATCCAAAACTAGGGTTTCATCTCACAAAAAGCCACAAAAACCGAATCTAGAGGAAGGAATACATCCACATACCTCTAAGAAGCTCCAATCCAAGCTCAAAATGCTCTAGGCTTGAAGTTTGATCCTCCACCAAGCTCCAAAAGGTAAGCTCCAAGCTCCAACAATGGTGAGGAAGGCTCTACCAAGCAAAAAGAGCAAAAGAGAGGGTTTAATCCTAAGGAAAACCCAACCAAAACCCTAGAAATGCAAAGGAGTAGAGAGAAGCTCCTTACCTCCTTCTCTCTTGTTCTCAAGACAAGCGAAGCCCTAGGGGCAAAGGGTGCTATATTAGAAGCAACAAAATGCTAAAACACCCCCGCAGCTTAAATCGTCGAATTGCCAGCCGCAGACAAGCCATCCCATACCTAAGATGCACTCGCGAAATCGCCAAACCCGAGGCTCGGTTGGTCGCTCCACCATCCCATACCGGTACGTAATCCACCCCGTACCTAAGATAGCAACAATGGCCGACCATAGCAACCAAGGCCGTACTGCACAAGCCCTCCCGAGTCAAACCCGAGAGCAACCTAAAATCCAACTGTTTGGACTTTAGTGCTTGGAATTCATCCACTAACCTCGGTGCTCGTGCCATAGATCGGAACACAGTCAACGACCCTCCAGAAAAATCTGGAAAAGCTCCAAACTCAAGTCAACTACTCGAACTCCGTAATTTGCGCAAGTCCAGTATGTTACATTCACCCCTCCTAAAAAGGAGTTTCGTCCGCGAAACTCTAAAGCGAACTCATACCTCAAGATTCCATCTGAAAGAGATGGGGATAGCGCTCCTGCAGTGCGCTCTCAGGCTCCCACGTGGCCTCTCGCTCCTCGTGGTTGCTCCAAAGAACCTTCACGTACGGAATGTCCCGATTCCGCAATTTCTTCACCTCGCGAGCCAAGATCTTCACGGGTTGCTCCTCGAAGCTCAAATCCTCCCGCAGCTCTATGGTTACAGCCTCCAATACATGAGCCGGATCATGGATATATTTCCGAAGGACCGATACATGAAAGACGTTGTGCACGCTCGATAGATTCGGCGGTAGAGCAAGTCGATACGCTACCGGACCTATACGTTCCAAGATCTCATAGGGTCCAATAAATCGAGGACTCAACTTACCTCGAATTCCAAATCTCCGAATCCCCTTTGACGGCGAGACTTTCAAGAAGACATGATCTCCAATCGAAACTCCAAGTCTCGTCTGCGTTTATCCGCATAGCTCCTCCGCCTACTCGGGTCGCGTAGTCGCTCCCGAGCGATTCGAACTTTATCCTCTGCTTCCAGGAGCACTTCAGGGCCTAAAGCCAATCTTTCGCCCACTTCACTCCAATGAAGTGGCGATCTGCACTTTCGTCCATATAATGCCTCGAACGGTGCCATCTTGATACTTGCTTGATAACTATTGTTATAAGCAAACTCCGCCATAGGTAGATGCTGCGACCATCCTCCCTGGAAGTCAATCACACATGCTCGAAGCATGTCCTCTAGAGTCTGTATAGTGCGCTCCGACTGCCCGTCACTCTGGGGGTGGAAAGCAGTGCTGAAATCCAATCTAGTACCCAAGGCGTCCTGTAGACTCCTCCAGAAGTGTGACACAAAGCGAGTGTCCCTGTCTGATACAATCGAGGTCGGTGCTCCCTGAAGTCGCACAATCTCATCAAGGTACACTTGTGCGAGCTTCTCTCCAGCCCAAGCAGTATGAATAGGTATAAAGTGCCGACTTCGTCAACCTATCCACTATCACCCAAATAGCATCATGCCCAGCTTGAGAGCGAGGCAATCCAGTCACGAAGTCCATGGTGATCTTCTCCCACTTCCACACGGGAATAGGCAAACTCTGAAGTTTTCCCGCTGGAACGCGATGCTCAGCTTTCACTTGTTGGCAAGTTAGACATCTAGCAACAAACTCGCCAACATCCTTTTTCATCCCAGGCCACCAATAAAGTAACCTCAAGTCCTTGTACATTTTGGTGCCTCCTGGATGAATAGCATAAGGTGCCCTGTGTGCCTCCTGCAGGATGTCCTCTCTAAGTCCCAAATCCGCCGGCACACAAATCCGTCCACCAAAGCGCATCACTCCCTGATCATCCACTAGGGAGTCACCGGTGCAACCATCAACCATTTTGTCTCGAATCCTTTGCCACTCTAAGTCAAGAGCTTGCTTCTCTTTAATTTTATCCATAAGAGTAGGTTGCACCACCATAGTCATCAGTCGCATAGGCGTATCGGGAGTCACTAACTCCAACTCCAACCGCTTCATCTGCTCGATCAACTGTGGTTGAGTAACAACATGCATCGCTAAGTTCTCGGTAGATTTCCGACTTAGCGCATCCGCCACCACGTTAGCCTTGCCCGGGTGGTTGAGAATAGTCAAATCATCATCCTTGAGTAGCTCCAACCATCTCGCGCCGTCTCAAGTTCAACTCCTTCTGAGTGAAAAGGTACTTTAAGCTCTTGTGATCCGTATAGACCTCGCACCGCTCGCCATACAAATAGTGGCGCCATAGCTTCAATGCAAAGACTACGGCCGCCAACTCCAAGTCGTGTGTAGGATAGTTCTTCTCGTATTCCTTCAATTGGCGAGAAGCATACGCGATCACTTTGTCACCCTGCATCAAGACACACCCCAATCCGTTAAGAGATGCATCACTATCAACCACATACCCCGCGCTCCAAAGAATAGGTAATGTGAGGATTGGAGCGGTCGTCAATCTCACTTCAATTCTTGAAAGCTCTTCTCACACGCATCATTCCAAATGAATTTAGCTCCTTTGTGCGTGAGCCTCGTGAGGGGAGTAGATAACTTCGCAAAGCCCTCCACGAATCGGCGGTAGTAGCCGGCCAAACCAAGGAAGCTCCCGATCTCGCGACGCTCGTCGGTCTTGGCCAATCCTGAATGGCTTCTATTTTCCTAGGATCCACTGCTATGCCTGATCCTGAAATCACATGTCCCAGAAAAGCCACCTCTCGAAGCCAAAATTCACACTTCTTAGGCTGAGCAAACAACTTCTTTTCCCGAAGCACTTGAAGTACTAATCTCAAGTGTTCCTCGTGTTCCACATCACTTCGGAATAAATCAAGATGTCGTCGATGAAGACCACGACGAACCCGTCTAGATAAGGCTTGAAAACACGGTTCATTAGATCCATAAAAGTCGCCGGGCATTAGAAAGCCCAAACAGCATAACAGTGAACTCGTAATGTCCATACCGTGATCTAAAAGCCGTCTTCGCCACATCCCCAGGCGCAATCTTCAACTGATGGTATCCCGACTTCAAGTCTATCTTAGAATACACGTTCGATCCTTGAAGTTGATCAAAAAGATCATCAATCCGCGGCAACGGATATTTATTCTTGATCGTGACTTTATTAAGTTCCCGATAGTCCACGCAAAGACGAAGTGATCCGTTCTTCTTCTTCACAAAAAGAACCGGTGCTCCCCAAGGTGACACACTAGGTCGAATGAAGCCCTTGTCCAACATATCCTCAGTAATCGTGCCCTCGCCTCCTTTAACTCGCCGGTGCCATCCTATAGGGTGCCTTCGAGATCGGGGTAGTCCCGGAGCGAGATCTACCACAAACTCGATCTCCCTATCGTGGCATGCCCGGTAGCTCCGCCGGAAACACGTCCCGAAACTCCCGTACCACCGGATATCCTCGATCCTAGGGGTATCATCCTCACCCTCATTGCGATACTAGCCAAATAGGCTACGCATCCAGCTGATCGCCTGCCTAGCTCGAGACGAATCGATCGACATCGCAAAAAGCGAACTCGCATCCTCTAAACACCACCTCACTCGACCCTGCCTCTAAAAGTAACCGTTCGATTAACACAATCGATGGTGGCGTAGTATCTAGTCAAGCAATCCATACCCAAAACCACGTCAAAATCCCCCAACTTGCGCACCACTCGCAAATCCGCGGGCATGGTCCAAACTCCTACCCGAATAGGGCAACTAGGGCAATACTCTCGCACGTCCAAAATGTGGTCGGGTACAACAAAACGTCCAGGGTGTAGTAAAGGAACAACCGGATGTCATGCAACTCGGCAAACACCGATCAATAAATGAATGTGATGCACCGGTATCAAATAATGCACGTACTCTAATGCCATCAAGTAAAATGATACCGCATCCTCGCCTGTCTGCCGCGCCTCGCAGACACGCGGCGTACATGCGCCCACTCGGCGCGACGTGACTCTCGCTCGGCGGCTGGACGGTCGGCCGCCTGCCTGCATCGTGTCGACCGGGTCTCGGGCGGCCGGTAGAGCCGGTGCCGATGCGTAAGATGGTGCGGTGAAGAACCTCTCGGGCACTCGAGACGGATGTGGCCCTCCCGGCCACACCGGAAGCACCCGCCGCCCGCCGTGGACACCGCGGCGGGTGGTGAGGACCACCGCAGATCACACACCGGGGAGGCCGGCGTCGTCGTGTCCTCTCGCCGAGTCGGTGCGCCTCGATCGCGCCGGGTGCCTCGGATGCTTCGGGGCCTCCTAGAGTGCGTCGCTTCGCACCCTCGGCCGCGGGCCTCTTGCCCTTTCCCTTGTCCAAACCCTCGCGTCTCTCGCACCATGGCCGCGCCGCTCTCCACAAAGGAGCGCGCGGTTCACCACCCGTTTGCAAGTCCGAAGCTCCGATGATCGCACGAACCGAAGATCGACGGTCTCCCACGCTCGAAGATGCGGGCCTTATCCTCGTCGTCCCGCACGACGAAGGGCACGCAATGCGTGCCGAGAAAACTCCCTCTCGTACTCGTACGGCCACAGATCGATCCCCCGAGTCGCCGCGTAAACTCGCTCCATCCGCCTCTGACGCCGTCGGGGAAGTAATGTGACAATAGAAGTTCCTTGAACTTCATCCGTGATAGATGCCAAATCCGTGTCGGGGTTCTCCTGAATGTCCATCCACCAGCGGTAGGCCTCGCCGTCGAGGTGGTGGTGGCGAGCCCCACCCTATCCCGCTCCTCCACAAATGTGTCGCGGAATAGCTTCTCCATGTGCATCAACCACTTTTCCACAATCCGGTGGTCGACGTTCTCACCGTCAAAGATCCCTGACCGCACTTCCTAAACTCCTTGAGGCGACCCATGAGTCGATCCCTCTCGGCTCCCCGAGCCATAATCGGAAATGCCGCCGCCACCGGTGATGCTCGAATCGGCGGGTGTCCCGGTCCTCCTCCCGCGCTCAACCGCCGGTGTCGTCTGGTGTGAGCGGCCGCGGGGATCGCCCCGCGGTAAGTCAACCTCGGCTGGTGCTGGCGGTGAAGGGGTCTGAGCCTCCCTCGCAGCCGCCTGCTGCAGTAGAAGGTCCTCCATGCGCTTCATGCGCGCCTCCTGACGCTGTGCCGTCGCCGTCGTCGCGTCACCAATGCCGTGAGGGCCGCCACCGGCTCCTCAACTCACGACCTCGCCGGATCCGGAGGTAGCGGAGGCCTCGACCTCCTCAAAAGTTGCCGCATTGTCCGCTCCAACGTATTTCGAGCGAGTTATCGCATCGCCACTACAACATCATAAAAGCGCAAGTTAGTAAGCTCACGCAATCGCATCCCCGCTCATGCTCTAAATACCCAAATCATGCGAAAGTAATGAAGTGTCATTTACTACTAACTCCCGATGTTACGTTGTCGGCCGCCAACGTAACCCTCCGCGGGTTAGAAGTTATACCCTTCGATCCAACTCTACTTACTAGAGTTATTCAAGATACCCAATCTTAATACTTTCGCTCACAAGTTAAATAGACCTCGTCTCTCACGAGCCTATATCCTATAGTCCAACCTGCCTAAGGTTTGCTAGGTCCACAAGAAGACTCAACCCTAGGCTCGATACCAATTTAACCGTCACGCCCCGGGACCCAGCGGAAGCCCGCCCGGCGCGTGCCCAGACCCGCCGTATGTCTACAACATACAAGGCGTCTAACAAAAACGATAAATAACCAACAAAATAAAAAGAATCTAGAAGTATCAGAGCAGTATAACAACTAGAATTCTAAACAAATAAGCATACAATAAGTAGATAAAAGAAAGGACCAAAATCCACTATGAACTATAAAAGAGAGTACAACGAAAAGAAATCCAAACACCACTATAACCAAGTACATGGTAGTCTCTACATAGGGATACAAAACTCTCTCAATCTCACCAAAGTACAAAAGAGAGAAAACCCCTACAAGGTGGAAAGGCGATAACTAGCTAGCGGTTCCCTTTCCACGATCCCTTGCCTCCGCCGGTGCCGAAGGCTCTGAAACACATTAGAAACAGAGGGCGTGAGAACTATTAATTAATAGTTCCCAGTGGGCAATTACTGACTTCAGTTGCATGCTCCACTAGGCCCAAAACTAAGCAAGTAAGTATAAACGATAATAAACGATAATAAGCGACATGTAAATAACATGTAAACTACTAAACACAATATCTCTACTTAGCACGAATTTGCATAAGTAAGCTATTCTAAGCATGAATAGAAAGCATTATAAATAACATGAAGTTCCCAACTTGATAGTAAAAGACTAAGTTTACTATTCTAATCAAGATCTATAATGTCCACAAGTGATAGTAAAGTGTTAAAGTTTACTATTCTAGTCAAAGTCCACGGTTTTCTTTAAACTACATTAAGTTTAAGTACAATAAGATCAACCCGAAGGCGATATGGCCGATGCCCACCCGAAGGCTGCCTAGCCCAAATGCCGAGCCTAATGGCCCCGTAGTAGTCAACATTCCCACCCTAGGAATGAGACTATCCCACGACAATCCACTTCGGCGCCCAATCCCGCACGGCGAATACAAGAAACGCGTTGGCCAACTCCGGAGTGCCGGCTTGTAGGGAGCTACCCTCACAAGCGTGTGCGAATGAGCACAATGGCAAAAGTCACAAAACTCGTCATAAGTCCCAATTCGTCATGTCTCTAACATGGAATGTACAAGTGTCCCAAGGCCTATCTCTATGTCATCATGTCTCTAACATGGAAATAATAGATGTCCAGTGGCCTATGTCAAGTCTCTATGTTGCAGTTTCATAGTTTTCTAAGTTAAGTGCCGCTTGATGACACTTAAGCTTTTCTAAGTTCCAACACAAGTTTAATGTTCTCAATTACATTAATTAAGCTACATAAACATGAATGGCACACTCCCAGGTGCCCACAAATCCCACCCTCACATGCATGCTGTTTAACCCCGAAAGCTCTACTATATAGAGTGAAAATTTTATCATACATGAGGCATGCATTTTAAGTGGTTCAAAATTCATAATAAATCTATTTAGCATGAATATGCATTCAAAATAATTAAATCAAACCGAATAAGCACTTAGGAGCCATTTGCTCCTATGCTCATGAAGCCAAACCCACCAAGTGCGAAAAGCTGCCACGCCCCGGGGTCGGTAGGACCTTCCCCAAAGCGTGCCCAGACCCGCCATATGTCAACACATACAAGCCGTCTAACTAAAAACAGCGGAATTTAAAACGATATAAGGCTACAACTATGAATATCAGAGCCACAACTAAACAAGAACCAAACCACAAGTAAAAGAAAGTAAAGTGTCTAAATCACTAACATAGAAATAGAGAGTAGTACACAGCTAACAACATAACCTCTCAAAAAAACAAAAGTGGTGGTCTCTATACAAGGTAAAACACTCCTTCTCTCCAAAATAAAATAAGAGAAAGAGGAAGCCACCTATCCAACACCCTCTCACAAGCCGCTATCCCGAGGCAACTCCTTCGCCGCGGTCCCGAGCCTCCCCCGATGCAGAAGGCACTGAAACGAGTCAGAAACAAAGGGCGTGAGAACTATAAACATATAGTTCCCAGTGGGCAATTACTGACCTGCACAAAATTGCTCCACTAGGCCCAAAAAGAGTAATATACAAGTACTGAAGTAAATAACTGAAATAAAGGCATAACTGTAAAGCTGAACGAATAACCCAAGGTAAATAAATTACATGCTTTATTCTACCCGATAGCTAACCTTAAACGAGTACTTCCAATTAAATTCACAAGTATACTACTTATGTCCAATACTGAGTCACAATATATATACCCAAGTATCCAACTACTAATCTAGGTTAAGTAGTGATTATCCAATATAATAGAATGACGAAGTTCCATCTCAATTTGGGGATCTACACAGTTGTGATCCCGCTTGCGCCCCCCTATGTGTCGTGGTAGCCCCAACATCCCCGTAGGAATGAGTCTAACCAATTCGGCCCCATAGGTTTCTCAATACCGCACGCGCGAATACATCGCAAGGCTACTCCGGAGTGCCGGCTTGTAGGGAGCGACCCTCACAAGCATGTGCGAAGAGCACAAATGGCAACAAGCAAGTCCAAGTCCCAAGTCCCACACATTGCCAATGTTCACTAGCAACCCTAAGGTCTAGTACAACAATTCTCATGACACTAGCATTTCTATGCCAAGTTCAATCACGAGCCTAATGCCGCTTGATGACATTAGCTCACTATTCTACACTTTTGATGCCAAGCCAATGCCGCTTAATGACAAGGGCTTTTCTCCTATGTCATGTATAGTTCTATGTTCTCAAACACATGTCAAAGTCCTCTTAAACACATAGTTTCAAGTTCCCAAAAAGAATGCTACAAGGCTTCAGCTCTCACATGCATTCGTCTCTACTATATAGAGTAAAATTGCATTACACATAACATATGTATCTTAAGCATTCTAAAATTCACAAATAAATCAATTAGCATGAAAATGAACTAATTTCCATTTAACCATAAGCAAATAAGCACCAATGAGAATTTCTCATTGTGCTAGGTGAGGCCAAACCCACCGTCGCTCCAAGCGTCGATCTGAACCGCTAACGAAGCTTCGATTCCTACTCCTAGTACCCTACAAAGGAGATCCTAGGAGTTACAACCTCAAGAGAGAAGTCTTGAGTTCAAACTTTAAGCTTCTATGTAGAGAGTAAGGAGAAATTCACCTTAGAGTAAAAATCCTTCTCCAATCCCCAAATGGAGGTGAGATCTCTTCCAAGGCAATCTAAACAAAGGTTCTAAACCAATTAATTGGACTCAAAAAGCCCTAGGTTGCAAATCCCCAAAATAAACCCTAATCTACAAAAACTAGGGTTCCAACTCATAGAAGGCAATCAAAGTCTAAACTAGAGGATAAGAAGGAGTTGCTTACCTCTTAGAAGCTCTAAACAAGACTCAAATCCCTCCAAAGTTGAAGATCTTCCCTCAACTAGCTCCCAAGCCCAAGCTCCAAGCCTCTACTACGGTGACAAGGGCACTAGGAGGCAAAAGGAGAGAGGTAGAGAGATCAATCTCCCAAAATCCACCAAGAAATTCAAGAGAGGTAGTGAGAGAAACTCCTACCTCTAATCCCTGATGTGAAGAGCTCAAAGGAAGCCCTAGGGGGCTGGGGTGAAACATATAGAAGCAACAAAATGCTAACTAGCAGCTGACTTTCGAAATCGTTGCACTTGCAGACAAATCAGCTTTGTACCAGATAAACCTCAAACCGCCAACCCGAGCCTCGGTTGGCTCACCCGCTCATCTATACCAGATAAATCTCGCTTGTACCTAAGATAGCCATCATTTTGTACCAGGTATAGCAACAATTTTGTACCGGTACAAGGCCTCTGAAGCTCAATCCCGAGAGCGCCTAAAATCCAACTTTTTGGACTTTAGTGCTTGGAAATCATCCACTAACCTCGGTACTCGTGCCATAGGTCGGAACACAGTCAACGACCCTCCAGAAAATCTGGAAAAGCTCAAATCTCACATATAACACTCGAACCTTGCTATTTGCAAAAGTTCAGTGCGTCACAAAAGCGTTGCTCCGAACCGCTAACGAAGCTTCGATAATCACTCCTAGAGTCCTAAAAAGTTCACCCTAGGAGTTACAAGCTAAGAAAATAAACCTTGAGTTCACACTTTAAGGATTTCGACAAAAGGTTGGAGAAGACTCACCGAATGCGAAGGAAGTGCTCTTGATCTCCAAATGGGAGTTAGAGTCCTTCTAATCCAACCTAAATCAAAGTTCTAAACCCATCAATTAGGTCCCAAAGGCCCTAAATCGAAAATCCCCAAATCCTAACCCTAGAATCCAAAACTAGGGTTTCATCTCACAAAAAGCCACAAAACCGAATCTAGAGGAAGGAATACATCCACATACCTCTAAGAAGCTCCAATCCAAGCTCAAAATGCTCTAGGCTTGAAGTTTGATCCTCCACCAAGCTCCAAAAGGTAAGCTCCAAGCTCCAACAATGGTGAGGAAGGCTCTACCAAGCAAAAAGAGCAAAAGAGAGGGTTTAATCCTAAGGAAAACCCAACCAAAACCCTAGAAATGCAAAGGAGTAGAGAGAGAAGCTCCTTACCTCCTTCTCTCTTGTTCTCAGTACAAGGAGAAGCCCTAGGGGCAAAGGGTGCTATATTAGAAGCAACAAAATGCTAAAACACCCCGCAGCTTTAAATCGTCGAATCTGCCAGTCACTGACAAGCCATCCCATACCTAAGACAGCACTGCGAAATGCCCAAACCCGAGGCTCGGGTTGGTCGCCTCCCATCCCATACCGGTACGTAATCCACCCCGTACCTAAGATAGCAACAATGGTCGTATTCTAGATAGCAACCAAGGTCAGACTAAGACAAGCCCTCCAGAGTCAAACCCGAGAGCAACCTAAAATCCAAACTTTTGGACTTTAGTGCTTGGAATTCATCCACTAACCTCGGTGCTCGTGCCATAGGTCGGAACACAGTCAACGACCCTCCAGAAAAATCTGGAAAAGCTCCAAACTCAAGTCAACTACTCGAACTCCGCAATTTGCGCAAGTCCAGTATGTTACACCTATAGGGTGCCTTTGAGATTGGAGTAGTCCCAGGGACGAGATCTACTACAAACTCAATCTCCCTATCAGGCGGCATTCCTGGTAGCTCAGCTGGAAACACATCCTGGAACTCCCTCACCACAGGAATGTCCTCAATCCTAGGAGAGTCCTCAATATCTCGGAGTGCAATACTAGCCAAATAGGCTATGCACCCGCTACTAATCAACTGCCTAGCTCGAGAGGAGCTAATAGTCATCGCAAATAGCGAACTCTGGCAACCCTGAAACACAACCTCCTCGTGACCAGGCTCTCTAAAAGTCACAGTACGACTCACACAATCGATCGTAGCAAAGTACCGGGTCAACCAATCCATGCCCAAAACTAAATCAAACTCCCTGAGTTTGTGCACCACAAATAGGTCCACAGGCATGATCCAATCCCCAATCTGAACTGGGCAACTAATACAACACTCTCGAACATCTATAGAATGTCCAGGTATAACCACTCGTCCCGAATGTGACAAAGGTGTCCTAGGGATGTCATGCAACTCGGCAAACAGCCGATCAATAAAAGAGCAAGATGCACCGGTATCAAATAAAGCACGAACTCGAATGCTGGAAATCAAAATGATACCTGCAACGACATCCTCAGCTGCTGCCGCTGCCTCAGTTTGGGCGGCATACAAACGCCCACTCGGGCCCTGCCGTGACCCCTCGCTCGGCCTCTGCGCAGAAGACCTCCCAGCCTGGTAGGATGCAGTAGGTGTCCCCGGGCTGGAACCTGGTGAAGCTGGTGCTGAAGCTGACGACGGTGTCGGCGCAGATCCCCTCGGGCAATCTGACTGGAAGTGGCCCTCCTGGCCACAAGAGTAACATTGGCCCCGATCCTGCGGGCACTGTCGGGGGTGATGGGGGCCGCTGCAAATCACACAACGCGGTGCCTGCCGTCGATCCGTCCTCGCGCCGCCGGGGGTACCTCGTCCTCGTGATCGGCTCGGGGTACTTTGGCGGTTTCCTCGAGTGCGTCGACTCGCACCTCGCCGGCGGGCCTCTTGCCCTTGCCCCGATCCAAGCCTCCTTGCCGCTCCTTCATCACTATCGCGCCCCGCTCCACAATAAGAGCGCGATTTACCCCCTCACGGTAAGTGCGCAGGTTAGCGGACTGCACAAGCCTATAGATAGAAGGCCTCACCCACTCTCAAAGATCCCGGCCTTGTCCTCGTCGTCCCGCACGACGAAAGGTACACAAAGTAGCCCGTGAACTCCCGCTCATACTCCGCCACTATCCGCTCCCCCTGGCGCAAGCTGCGCAGATCCGTCTCCATCTGTCGTCGAACACTGTCGGGGAAGTAGTGCTCAAGTAACAGTCCCTTGAACCTGGTCCAAGTCATCGCTGCTAAGTCGGTGCTCGGGTTCTCCTGAATGTCCCGCCACCACTGATAGGCCTCGCCGTCCAGGTGGTGAGTGGCGAGCCAAACTCTGTTCCTCTCCTCAACAAAAGTGTCGAGAAAGAGCTTCTCCATATGCATAAGCCACTTCTCGACTATCCAATGATCCACGTTCTCGCCATCGAACACACGTGGATTGCACCTCCTGAACTCGTTGAGGCGGCTCATAAGTCGATCACGCTCAAGTCCCTCAACCATCGTCGGAACACCGCTTCTCCCGGGGCATCCGACCGGCGGTGCCGTCGCCACTCTCTCCCCGCCGTGCTGCGTACGCAATGTAAGGACCCGGCGCCGGAGTCGGCGCCTCGGTGCTACCACCTCGGCCGGAGCCGGTGGTACGTTGTCTCTAGCCTCCCCGGCGCCGCTCGCGAAGAAGGTCCTCCGCCGCTTCATCCTCTCGTCTGCCGGCGCGCCGCCTCGCTCGCCGGGCCGCCGTCTCGCCGAGCCACAAGGTCCGTGAGGACCGCCACCCGGTCCCTCAATCTCGCGGACCTCGCCGGGCTTTCAAGTAGCTGAGGCCTCGACCTCCTCAATGCGTGCCATGTTATCGGCCCCGACGGATTGGGAACGAGTAATAGGCATCCACACTGCAACAACATAAAGCGTAAGTTAGTAAAGCCCACGCTATCGTAACCCCACTCAAGAACCCAAATCGTGCGAAAGTAAAGAAGTGTGCTTTCTACTAACTCCCGATGTTACGTTGTCGGCCGCCAACGTAACCCTCCGCGAAGCTAGAAGTTATACACTTCGATTAAACTCCAACATTTTAGAGTTATCATAAAACCCAATCAAACACTTTCGCTTATAAGTCCAATAGATCACGTCTCTCACGAGTCTAATCCTTATAGTCCAACCAGCCTAAGGTTTACTAGGTCCTCTAAGACGTCACCCTAGGCTCTGATACCAAATTAATCTGTCACGCCCCGGGGGCGGCAGGACCTTCCCCAAAGCGTGCCCAGACCCGCCATATGTCAACACATACAAGGCGTCTAACTAAAAACAGCGAAATTTAAAACAATATAAGGCTACAACTATGAATAGCAGAGCCACAACTAAACAAGAACCAAACCACAAGTAAAAGAAAGTAAAGCGTCTAAAACACTAACAAAGGAATAGAGAGTAGTACACAGATAACAACATAACCTCTCAACAACACAAAAGTGGTGGTCTCTATACAAGGTAAAAACACTCCTTCTCTCCAAAATAAAATAAGAGAAAAAGGAAACCACCTATCCAAACCCTCTCACAAGCCGCTATCCCGAGGCAACTCCTTTGCTGCGGTCCCGAGCCTCCCCCGATGCAGAAGGCACCGAAACGAGTCGAAACGAGAGGCGTGAGAACTATAAACATATAGTTCCCTGGGCAAGTACCATCGACCTGCAAAAAATTGCTCCACTAGGCCCAAAAGAGAGTAAGTAAGCGATATAAATGAACTTGTAATTAAAGCATAAGGAAATGCTACCATAACCATGTTCCAAAGATATTGTTATAAGTCCTCGTTCCAACATATAAGATGTTATGTTTTACTATAACCAACAAGTATACTATAAGTTAATTAAAGCATTAACAAGTATACTATAAATCCAAGTAAAGTTCACATAATCCAGCTACTACATCCTATCTAGTAGTGATTGTCATAAGTAAAGTAGAGTTGCATGTCCAAGTTCAGTTCTCTTTCTCTAGGATTTACCTATAGTAATCCAACTTGTGCCACCTAAGTACCGTGGTAGCCCAACACCCCCCGCAAGGAATGAGTCTGTCCCAACGGTCCCGTAGGTTTCTCAACACCGCACGCGTGAACGAATCGCGAAGGCCAACTCCGGAGTGCCGGCTTGTAGGGAGCGACCCTCACAAGTATGTGCGAAAGAGCACAAATGGCAACAAGTAAAGTCAAGTCTCAAGTCCAAACCTCATGTCT
This sequence comes from Aechmea fasciata, assembly GCA_025177825.1. Taxonomy (NCBI): domain Eukaryota; kingdom Viridiplantae; phylum Streptophyta; class Magnoliopsida; order Poales; family Bromeliaceae; genus Aechmea; species Aechmea fasciata. Next base: position 800,406 of record CM045928.1, on the reverse strand, counting down.
CAACATGGAAATAGTGACTAGTATCCCTAAGGTCTAGTTCAATTGTTCTCATGACACTAAATTCTCTATGTCAAGTTCATTCACGAGCCTAATGCCGCTTGATGACATTAGCTCACTATTCTACACTTTTGATGCCAAGCCAATGCCGCTTAATGACAAGGGCTTTTCTCCTATGTCATACATAGTTCTATGTTCTCAAACACATGCCAAATTCCTCTTAAACACATAGTTGCAAGTTTACAAATAGAATGCTACAAAGCTTCAGCTCTCACATGCATACGTCGCTACTATATAGAGCAAAATTGCGTTACACATAACATACGTATCTTAAGCATTCTAAAATTTACAAATAAATCAAATAGCATGAAAATGAACTAATTTCCATTTAACCATAAGCAAATAAGCACCAATGAGAATTTCTCATTGTGCTAGGTGAGGCCAAACCCACCGTCGCTCCAAGCGTCGCTCCGAACCGCTAACGAAGCTTCGATTCCTACTCCTAGTACCCTACAAAGTAGATCCTAGGAGTTACAACCTCAAGAGATAAGTCTTGAGTTCAAACTTTAAACATCTAGGTCAAAGTCAAGAAATACTCACCTAAATGTGCAACAATCCTCTTAGAAATTCCAAAATGAAGCTAGATCCCTCCCAAGGCAACCTAAACAAAAGTTCTAAACCATTCAAAAGGAATCTAAAAGCCCCAAATCAAAAAGCCCCAAATAAAACCCTAATTCCCAAAATCTAGGGTTTCATCACAAAGAGACCACCAAAAGCCCAATCTAGGGGAAAAGAGATGTTGCTTACCTCCTAGAAGCACTAAAACAAGGTCCACAATCCTCTAGAAATGAAGATCTCCCTCCACATGGGCTCCAAGTCCAAGCCCCAAGCCTCTACCAAGGTGACAATGACACTAGAAGGCAAAAGGAGAAGGAAAGAGAGGTTAAATCTCTTGAAATCCATCCAAAAACCAAATGAGCTCAAGGGGAAAAGAGAGAGAAGCTCCCTACCTTGCTTGCTGCTGTGGAAGGGTTCAAAAGAAGCCCTAGGGGCTGAGGGGAAACATATAGAAGCAACAAAATGCTAACTAGCCCCCTGCGATTTCGGGTTTCGAAAGCGCGATCACTGCAGTACAAATCCGGTTGTACCGGTATAAACTCTAACAAAGCAAACCCGAGCCTCGGGTTTGCCCGGCCAACTCATCTATACCGGTATAAATCTTGGCTTGTACCGGTATAGCCATCATTTTGTACCGGTATAGCAACAATTTTGTACCGGTACAAAAACATAAAATTCCAACCCGAGAGCAACCTAAAGTTCAGCTTTTTGGACTTTAGTGCTTGGAAATCATCCACTAACCTCGGTACTCGTGCCATAGGTCGGAACACAGTCAACGACCCTCCAGAAAATCTGGAAAAGCTCAGATCCCACATCTAACACTCGAACCTTGCAATTTGCAAAGTCCAGTGCGTCACAACCTAAAGAATAATTAAAAGTTTATTTCATTACGTTATTTATTTTACGTAAAGAAAGAGGAACTAAACTTTTTTTCCCTGCTAAAATATAGGTATGTTGACGTACCAAAATTTGAAATATGTGCTTTTATATAGTATAATCTAACGGGTGGTTAGGATGAGATGGGCCCCCTAGGGTTAAGTAGGTAATTGGTTGAATAGTATAATCTAATAGGTAAAAATGATATAAGGTGTAGATCTAACGGTAAAAAATTTACAAGCACAAAGTGCTTGGTACTTTTACAAGCACCATAGCTGGACTGTATATATATATATATATAAAGAGAGAGAGAGAGTGTGTCACGCCCCGCTACCCGCCTATTTGGTCGGGTTCGGGCCACGTCAACAGACGCCGAACGGACAAGGCCTCCCCCGCCCGCCCAAGGCTCTAACAACAAGTACAACTTAACAAATCAAAGAGAATTTGCAATTATACAAGGCTTACACGAAGGTAAGCAACAACACAGCGGAAGAGTAAGCACTAAGCTAGAATATAAACCATACATGAACTTGATTACATTTTGAACCAAATACAAGTAAACTAATCTATTACATTCTTTAAGCATTCAATACATCATTTCTTTTACATTTGTCATCTCCCAAAAATTACTTTAATTGTTTACAACTTGACATCTATAGTTCAACAAAATAAAGTTGATACAAGTATAACCAAAAAGGAAATGACTAGATGCAAACTCCGGTGGCCACTAGCTATGGCGCTAACCCCTTGCCCCGGTCCTCCGCTGCCCCGCTCGTGCTAGGACCTGTGGGGTTAGTGGTGTGAGAACTACAACGAAGTTCCCAGTGGGCTCGGCAACCGACCCCGCCGACTTACCCACTAGGTCTATCCAGGCATTAGTATTTCAACGGAAATGAAATAGGAACCAAACTATATAAGCTAATACTATGCCTGCAAGAAAGAGTCAGATAGATAGATAATCGAATTTAAATATGTTTGCATGCATGCACTTTACCATACTTTACTTGGCTCATTACCCAATCTTGCCGGTTAACATAGTTAACCCCAACAAACTCAAGACCCAAAATCCCTCACTGAACGGGGAGGCTCTAAGCCTGCAAGACCCGAGGGACCGTCAGTCGGGGCCACGATCCCCTAGGTGATTGTTCCAGAACTCACCGCTTGAGGAGGAGCGACCTCCCTCAAGCCAAGACTTGTCAAGAGTATCGATCTAATCCTCACATTGAGGATTCATAGCCACTAGTTACCATGCCATTGTCAATGATAGGTTTTCTACCTAATCATGTATATCATTCTGGCCATAATGCCAATAAGGTAAAACAATATTTAACTATGGTTATCTCAATGCCAATCTTGTCTCTATGTTCAATATCACCTTTGTTGACTAAGATCAAGTCCATTCCATATTCACACAAGTAGGGTTCTAATTCTCATGCCTCTATGGTTCCATTTCAACTTTCAAGTTCATTACACTCTAGAACATGAATTGAGGTTCAACCAATTGCATATATTCCAACTACCCTATCATGCATGAATTTACTATACACATAAGATGCTCAAACAGGTGAAATAGACATAGAAGGGAATTCGATGATTTCGGAATGCACCCCCCCACCTTAAAATAATTTTGTGAGGATGCCCAAGAAGTTTCACGACCAACCGAGGTCCAGGTAAAAACCTGCAGTTTAAAAGTGAACCTAATCAGGCTATTTTACACAGTAGCCCCTATATCGGATTTTCGTTTAATTAAACGGAGTTGTCCCACGCGTCGGGAATACCCCCAATTAGGTTTCTACAAGGTCAATTTGACCCAAGAACCCCTATGTTCAAAAGCCCCAATTTTGGGTGCTCCAACAATGCCCTATACCAAACCTAGGGTTTTGGTCTCATTCACAAGCAAAACATAGTTTTAGATCAACCTAGAAGCTCTCTAAAACCATCCTTGACCCATTAGAACCATCTATTTGGGGTTTACAACAAACCCTAAGAAATCACCATGAGAGCACTTGAGCTCTCATGGAGCTTTCATGGTGTTCTTAGCCATACAAGTCCTCTAGTACTAGCAACAAGCTAGAAAACTCCAAAACTTAGAGAAAACCAAAACCCTAGAAGTTTACTTGTGAGATCTTACCTCTAGTGCAAAGCTTCTCCAAGCCCTTGGTGTAGGAGAGCTTCAAAGTCCTCCCAAAAGCTCCAAGGTCACCTTCTTCTCCTTCTCCTTCTCCTTCTCCACCCAACCCTAGGGTTTTTCTAGAGAGAGAAAGGGAACAAAAGAGAGAAAAGGGAGAGGGTAGTGAGTGTGCTGTGAGAGGGGTGTTGGGAAAGCTTATTGTGTTGTAACAATAGCCAAAAAGCCCCTCAACTTCTTTTATTTCGCGCAGTTCACAAACTGCTGTCAGACCGTCCCATACCGGTATGGGCGAGATCTGTACCGGTATGGGGTGCTACAGTGGCAGAAACCCGAGAGCAACTTCCCTCGGTTTCGCAGCATTTGTACCGGTACAAATCTAGTCTTGTACCGGTATAAAATGCTCCAGAGGCAAACCCGAGAGCTACCTCTCGGTTTCGCAAAGATTTGTAGGTATAAAATGGCTTGTACCGGTACAAACACCAAAAACCTCACAAACCCGAGAGCTCTCCCTCTCGGTCAAAGTTGCTATACCGGTACAGCAATTTTGCCTATACCGGTACAAAATGCCCAGACTTGTGTTTTTCGCGTCGTTTCGACTCAACTTCGCGCCGAACAACGCCAAAACCCTTTCAATTCTTTTAGATTATCTTCTAACCTTTCCAAGAAGTTTGGAATGGCAATTGGAACATGTCCAACTATTTTATTTTCGCACTTTAGTCAATTTGGCCAAAGTCCGATCTTATTATCGAATTTTCGATATGCTACAGAGAGAGAGAGATCCGGCTGGGATACTATCGATAGCACCAAGAATTTGGTGCTATCGAATTTTCCACCGTTAGATTTAACCCTTTGATTATTTTTACCTGTTAGAATATACTATTCAACTGAATACCCACTCAACCCTACAGGGCCCACATTATCCTAACCACACATTTCTCCATCCAAAGGCTAAAAAATTAATTGTCACGCCCCGGGGTCCTTTTTATAGTAAAACACAGCGAATTTTCTTTTTTGAAAACCTGACCCCAAGGGCATGCCAGATCCGCCACAAATATAGGGAGTCCACTGTTCACACAGACAGAGTCTCCCCTGTATTTGCACGGGGTCGCACAAGTACAAGATGCAAACAGGATACAACCACAACTGAATATAAAGACATTCTACATCTACATATCCATACACCATTCACCACATGTTCACATTTATGATTTAAACATAAATCCATATAAAACTTTTTAAAACTGTTTCCTATACGGAAACTCTTTATCTTTTGAAAACACACTACCGCGAGGGGTAGAAAATCATTTTCCATTCACAACGATTCACAAATCCTTTGTATTCATTTACTAAAATCATATTTACTCAAGTAAATAAAACCAACTGAACCATATGAATATCAATAGAAGTAAAGAGGGTAGTAACTAAACCAACAAACCGGGTCGGAAGCTCTATCGACTGCTACGAACGTGTCTCACGTCTTGTCTCAACCCTTACTGCCCGTGATACCTGAAAAATAGTGGGGGTTGAGAACATATAAACATGTCTCCCCTCCCAGTGGGTACCGCAAGCCGATGAAGGCGAGGAGTACTCACCGGATCAGGAAGAGATAAACAATAATATGGGTAAGTGAAATACTAACTACAGTAGCAACAATATACATGAACAAGATGTATAAGAATAACTACCGCTAGTGTAATGAACAACTGAAAGCATAGAGGATATCAGAGCTATAGTAGTAAGACAAATGTAAAGAGATAACTGGAAGTACACATGCAACAACTGCTACTATAGCTATATGTGTCAACCGAACAAGAAGTCCAATATATTCCCAATCTGGAATCTACTGCTCTGTTGGTCCGCAGAACTCAAGCCTGTGCCCTGGAGGTTCACACCGGATACTTACTGATAGTACCACTGCCACTCTGCCAGGCATATAACCCCTCTAGGGCTCACGGGCTGACACCTGCAACCACTTTTTTAGAAATGAACACCCTCTTGCGGTGGATCAGAACGCTGGTGTTCGTGAAATGCGAACAAATCTCGGGCGATCAATGTTGATATGCTCAAAGGCCAAACATCGGTTGTAACATACCGAACTGGATGCTGATATGCTCAAAGGCCAATGTGTGCGTGTGCGTGTGTGCGCGCGTGTGTGCGTGTGCGTGTGTCAGTGCGCGTGTGTGCGCGTGTGCGCGGCGCGCGCATGTGTGTGCGTGGGTGCATGTGTGCGCGTGGTGCGTGTGTGCTTGGGTATGTGTGTGTGTGCGTGTGCGTGTGCCTGCGTGTGTGTGGGTGCGTGTACGTGTGCGTGTGTGTATGCGTGTGTGTGTGTACGTGTGTGTGCGCGTGTGTGTGCGCACGTGTGTGTGTGCGTGTGTGTGCGTGCGTGCGTGTGTGTGCGCGTGCGTGTGTGTGTGTGTGCGTGTGCATGTGCGCGTGTGTGTGCGCCCGTGTGTGTGTGTCACGCCTCGGGACCGGCAGAGCCTTCCCAGTAGCTTGTCCAGACCCGCCATATGTCAACACATATAAGGCGTCTACTAAAAACAGCGGAATTAAAACAATAATAGGCTATATCTAAGGGCATCAGAGCCACATACAACTACATCTAACAACAAATAGGAAGAATAATAAACTGAAATATAACCATAAACACAAGTGGGAACAACATCCAATCCAATAACAGTGTACAAAAAGGTAGCCACTATAAGGGTACAAAAACTCGCATCCTCTCCAACAAAAACAAAAGGAGATGATGATCCACCTAGCTAGACTCCTTGGTCGCTAGCCTGAAGCGTCACCCTTGCCGCGATCCCTAGCCTCCCCTGATGTAGAAGGCACTGAAACGAGTCAAAAAACAGAGGGCGTGAAAACTATAATTTATAGCTTCCAGTGGGCAATTACTGACCTCAGTTCATGCGCCACTAGGCCCAAAAAAGATAGTGTAAAACTGCGATAAGTAAATAACTGTAATAAATTCTGCTGGAATAAAAGCATAATGAAATGCTAAACTACCAAGTCATATGAACGCGAGATAAAAGCATAAGCTATCCCAACCCGATATACCAACATATAATAACATGTTCTATCTTGATCTCAAGTATACTATGATGCATATAATGGCCTATCAAGTATACTATATGTCTCAAAGTAGGCTCTAAGCATGTCCAAGTATCCAACTACTATGTCCTATCTAGTAGTGATGTCATTTCTCGTTGAATGTCATTGTCCAATCTCTTTTAGGATCTACACGAGTGTAATCCAGCTTGTGCCACCTAAGTACCGTGGTAGCCCAACATTCCCCGCAAGGAATGAGTCTGTCCCAAACGGTCCCGTAGGTTCCTCAATACCGCACGCGCGAACGAATCGCAAAGGCCAACTCCGGAGTGCCGGCTTGTAGGGAGCGACCCTCACAAGCATGTGCGAATGGGCACAAATGGCAAGCAAGCAAAGTCCAATCTCAAGTATCCACCTCATGTCTCTTACATGGCAAAAGTCACTAGCAACCCTAAGGTCTAGTACAATAATACTCATGACACTAGAATTACGAGCCTATTGCCGCTTGATGACATTAGCTGCTTGATGACATTAGCTCACTAAGTCCCATTTGATGCCAAGACTAATACCGCTTTATGACATTAGCTTTTCTCCTATGACATGCATAGCTTCTATGTTCACAAACATATGTCAAACTCACTATAACAATATAGTGTCAGGTTCCCAAATAGAATGCTACAACTACTCAGCTCCCACATGCATACTTCTCCACGTGATCGGTTGAAGGACTTCAAGCGATCGAGGACCAACAAAGGAGATCCACGTTAAAGATTCGGTAAAATTGGGTAGGGCCGTGGGTGAATCGCCTTGTACTTAATTTCTTTCTTAGTGGATTATTCGTGTGATCGGTCCCGTGGGTTTTTCTCTCCGGTTTGGAGTTTTCCCACGTAAAATCTTGGTGTGTTGATTTTATTTTTCCGCATATACTTAAAAACCACATCGAGAATTTTAATTGGCCATTGTACACCTATTCACTCCCCTCTAGATGTTAATTACCTTTTAGATCCTTGAGACCTATAACCAACACACATCTCATCAATCAACGGTTAAAAATGTATGAGTATAAGGGGGTCCATATTTTAGATCCTTGAGACCTATAACCAGCACACATCTCATCAATCAACGGTTAAAAATGTATGAGTATAAGGGGGTCCATACTCATAAGAGTATAGTGGCCCCAGCCTATATATATATATATATATATATATATATATATATATATATATATAT